>JAHLJT010008446.1:248922246-248969661 GCA_031308135.1 Acheta domesticus | reverse complement strand
TAAATTGAAAGAAAATACTGAAATTATCTTTCACGATAAAATTAACGGGACTATCCACCTGTATCACACTTACAAGGTCTTGTGTGGATTGTTTCTTATAAATTGCCAAAACTATCGTCTTTCCGTAGCATACGATTACTTATGCAAACGATTAGAAAGCTTTAAAAATGATACTTCGTAAGTATATTCCAAAATCAAAACTTTATTGGGTGATACAGCAATGTATACAAATGTATAATAAACACTAAAATAAATGCAGAGAACCGTTGCAGTCAGTTTCAAGTATATTGAAAGTCCAGGTGTTTTAAAGGCGGGATGATGGTTTTTATTTTTTTAACTGCAGCCCAGTAATCGGAAAAATCTGAAAAAAATACACAACAATTTGTGTGTAAAGAGGAACCTTTGACATTTTTTTCGAGTCTGTTCCAGGCTTCTAAGACACAGTAAAAAATATTTCTTGATATTTTTTTTCGAAAATATTTTTTTGTTTTCGAATTTGGGCGTGAGAAAATATTGAAAAATGTTTTGCTGATAGTCCAAGTTGTGTTCTTATTTATCATATTTTTTTCAGTCTGATAAAATAGTGTTCAGTTGTCGAAAAAAATTGAAATTGAAAAAACACGTTTTTGGCTGTATAGGGGTGTGGGTGGTAGGACGGAGACTAAGAAACCTGTCAAAAATATTATTTTTATGTTAGAATTATAGTGTAACCACTCATATGTAATTTGGTTGAGGGGAACTTTTTACCATCTTATCGGGGGGGACCCTTTAAGTCTTTTCTGCTGCAGTAAAGTCTTTTCTGCTGCAAAACTGTTTCTATACAATTAGAGACTATACTGATTGTGAAAAAGAAAAATAATGTTTATTGTAACAAAACAAAGATATATATAATGAATTAGTTTGTTGTATACATTTTTAAAAAAGTATTTAATAAACCTGTAACAAGTAATGTATTTCAGCTTCCGGGTCAACGACCCCCATCTCGATCAGGTTTTTGTCCAGTTTCCCTGATCCATTCAGCAAATACTGAGATGGCCCCTTGTTTTGCTTCTGGATGTAAATATAGCTTCACTGTGCGCACGTTTTGTTGAGCACTCCTTTTGCTTGTAGTTCATTTACCGTTGAAATTGATTTTCTATAACTAGGGGAAAAAACATTTTCAAATAATTTTATTTTTCTAAAATAGTTATTTTCTAAATTCATTTTTTCGTTGTTTTTTTTAATTCTTGCCCTAAAGAAAATTTGCGCAGATAAATCTCTTTCCCCACACGTCATATACAGTTTTTACTGTTTTTTGACAAATAAATAAATAAATCTCAGAGAGGGATTTTAATTCGATGAATGTTTTCTGCAGAAAAAAACTACCGAGGATTATAGAAACTTTATTGAAAAACATTGGAAGTACTTCTACACACAAATAGAATCAATACAGATAAATATACAGGACGTGTCTGTATGTCCTTTTCCAATTTGCAACTTTTAAACATTTTTTCTACCATTCGATTTCTGAACCGTATGTCACGTCAAATCAATCGTATGCATCTGTATGAACCAATTTAAGCAAAGTTATGAATATATTAACATTAAATGTAAACACCATATAATCATGACGCACGAGTCCGAGTTAGATATCTGTAATGGTTCCGAAATCATTATTATTGCTTATTACTTTCTCGCCTTACGAATACTTGGTAAGAAGAGAAAGTTATGTTATCGTGTGCCGGAAAACGATGCATTTTCCAGTGCACTGCGCTTGTAAGGCATAGTGGTATCAGCGCCAGCACGTTAACTGTAAGGATCTGGGTTCGAATGTCAGATTGAAACAAAATCCTGCTGGTGTGAAAACATTTTTGCTGGTTTATGTAGGTGTATGTTATTGAGAAGCATTTAGAAACAATACAAAAAATATATGTGCGGAAATGTATGTGCAGGTAGCATTCCTTGTTGAATTTGACATTTTGTATTTGAATGAGAAAGGAAGAAATATATCTATGGTAATTTTTTATACCTTGTCCCGAATGATTTGATGTTTTTTTACATGAATCAGGTATTTACGTTGATATGCTTCAGACAGAGTTCGGTCCATTCACGCTTATTTGGCGTAGTGGTATGAATGCCGGCAAGTTATCTCTGAAGATTTGAGATCGCGTCTCGGAGCGGAAAAAAAAATTCCGGCTGAAAAGACTCTTATTGGTTTATGTAGAAGTATAATATTGGGGAGCATTTAATAGCAATGCGAGAAAGTATGTGCTTTGGTAGCACCACTATTTTGTATAAAGTCGCCGGCTCGCTAGTGGTGCCTATTGTCAATGAAGAGTCTACTATTTTACTGTGGATATTTGTTGGAGTGCCAGCTAGTTCAGAACTCTACAGGATACCCTGCTTCAGTAGAATGAAAGGAAGCGTTGTTAGAATAAAAAAAGAGAAATCTTCAGTGAGCATTTTAAACATAATTTTCATTTAATTTTTTAGATTACAAAAATTAGAAATTTCTGTGAGCTCACTAACATATTTAGTGTTAAAAAACAAAACAAACAAACATATTATACTTACATTATCGAATTGTATCATAAAAATTTAGAAGGCCAAAGCGCGGCCACGCCATGTCATAAAAAATTGTTAACTATCCTGCTCATTCAGGATTAACCAAGAGTCATTTGTTTAATTGAATCTCTCGAAGAGCTGTTTGTTTAAACCTTAGCGTGGTTTAGATACGACGTCATCCTGTTCTTGATAGCGCCGAGTTCCATTGATGCGAATCCAGGTGGTCAATGACCTGTCAGCTGATTTTCACTGTGAAGGGTAGGTCTGGGTACGGAGGTCTTCCAGACAGGCTCCCAGCCGTGGCGACGGGTCGACGCCCCTTGTTCACCGCAGCCCGCTGTGCGCGGACACGACTCAGGTCCACGCGCTGAGTCCAGAGTTGTATTTGCACTCTTCGTTAATCTGTCTTTAATCGAGTGCGGCAGGTTTTGAGAATTAACTGAACCTTTTAGCAATGGTGCAAACCAATACACTTGGCAATCAGAGTTATAGAAGTAGGAGCCTACTACACGCATAAAATCCTTCGTATTTTACAGGAAGTAAAATACGACTTTAAACTTTAATATAGAGTTGAAAAATTCCATTATTTACCGCATTTGGGCGAGAAATGAGCCCTGAGACGAATTTTAAAAAAATGACCAAAAATGGCCGGTTCAGTTTTTCGCGAATTTCTGGAAAATTAACAATCTGTTTGAAAAACGGATTGCACCAGTGAACTCGCCATGCGATTCCGGGCTGGGATACTGATTTTCAGCGAATTCGAAATTCCATCCCAAATCGACAATTTTTCGTCGATCGACAAAATTTTACGTTTTTTGCTTGCACGAAAGATAGGGCAGAAAATGCACTTTTCTGCAAAATTGTGCAAACTATTTCTATTCAGGACGTAAAATACGATTTTTAAACTTGAATATAGTGTTGAAAAATTCCATTATTTACCGCATTTGGGCGAGAAATGAGCCCAGAGACGAATTTTAAAAAAATGACCAAAAATGGCCCGGTTCAGTTTTTCGCGAATTTCTGGAAAACTAACTAAACTTCGTTCCATGTTCCTCGCCACTCTGAAGTCAAAATTACAAGTCCGGTAAAATTCACAAGTCACGAAACTTCTACCGAGCGCGCCGGAAACGATCACTTGCTTCAGCTCTCCGCTCAGCTTCCTAGTCAAATATCTCCTCTCTCTCTCGCCCCATGTTCCCTGCCCTATCAGCTTCTGGGGTGCCTACCCGAGAAATTGTTTTGTGAGAGGTTGAAATCAATTGCGCCCTCAAAATTTTCTTATCCAATCCCCCTAAGATTCTCGAATGTTCTATAACAGCGCTCGAAAGGCTGTTGGCAAGCGGCGAACTTAGAGCTCCAAGTCCAGTTGCGACGCTGGTGGGCATGTTTATTGCAGCAATAATGTTTCGTTCTCGCAGCCAGGAATTCCCTCCTCTGCAATACTGTTTACTTCCTGTCCAGTGGAACGTGGGATTTTGGCGGGGGAGGTCTGCGCCGTCGGCCTATAAACAAATAGACGAAGGGGTGGCGTCTCAGTTGGGCGCCACCGAGGCGGCGGATAGCATGACGTCACTTGGGGCAAAGGGGGGCGGCTTTCGCCCTCGCAGCTGCGCCCCAAGCTCACAAAGAAACTACGCATTTTGTCATATTGCGCAATTTCTAGTAACTTAACAAAAATCTGACTTCAATTTTATACAAGATTACCCCCGGAAATAATGTGCCGCCTCACTCTATAGAGCCCACTCGTGTCTGAGTTCTTGTGGTATACATCCCTACCCACGACGTCACAGACGAGATAGTTTTCTTAATGGGGGCAGCAGTTCTACCGAAACCCACGGGGTAAATGCATCATAGTTTTTAATGGTGGCAGCGGTTCTAGCAAAACCCACGGGGATAAATGCACCTTAGTTATCAATGGTCACAGTAGTTTAACAAAATCCACGAGGGTAAGTGCAACCATAGTTTTAATAATGGTGGTAGCAGCTTTGTGGTAGTGCAACGATCTGGTTCCGGCAGTGCGCGAGTGCACGGTAAAAAAAACGAGAACTAGATTGAACGTCCAATAAATGAATTGAACGCAAAATTAGGTTCATTATGCTTACGCATACAGAATGCTTTGAAATTCAGTCAGCCTTCATGTTGCTCATGTATATTTGGCGAATGTTCATTCCCGCCTGAGATACGGCATAATATTGTGTGAAAACACATCATATGGGTCCCAGACTTTAGAATATACGTAGGTCGTTCCGAAAGTAATGCCTCCTATGTATTTGTATGACAACTACAGTAAATAAAAAATCAAACTTAATACAATGTGTTAGAACAGAGTTTTTTTTGAACACGAAACTATTTTTTAATATAGTCCCCTTTTTTTTCTACATATTTTATTAACCGATGAACAAGAGCCTGCATGCCACGCTGGTAAAAGTCTGTACCAGCCGAGTTGACCTGTATAGGGAATTCATATGGTGTCATTCGATGAGTTGTCGTTTCATTTCCGGCTCATAATGGTGACATCATGTCTCGTAATCAGTTATTATTCGATCCAGAAAACCGCCACCTTCAGCTTCGTATTGGGTCGAAACCTTCTCAAAACAATCCTTTCAGTGGTGTTGGTGTTCCCGTGTTAGTGATCGCGGGACACACCTTGCGCACAATTTTCGGTAACTCAATTTACTCAGCGTTACCTCTAACGCATTGCAGACAATGTCCAGCACCCATACGCAGTTAAACAGCACCATATACCTCCCCATGAACCTATTCACGCGGAAGAACTGAACGAGGCGCTCCATCATTCCGTGGGTGGCAGCTGTGCGTGGATGACAGCAACGTGGTTTGTCATTCACGTCGCTGTCACTACCGCTGAAACGCACTACCTATCGTCACCACACTGTAGTAACATCCACTGTATCCTTCCCGTAAAAGTTCAGCAGGAGGTTGGTGATGTCGCTGCGTGCAATTTCCTCGGAAGAGAAATTCAGTCACACATTTCTGCTTTTGACGCGCGTTCCGGTTAGACTCCATTTTAGCGTTCTGTAACTATGCTTCTATCTGACAAATAGCAACGAAATTAAACGAACTTTAACGAGAGAGTTGATATTTTACTATGGCACCACTCACATTCGTGTTTGAGATCATACGCCTACGTAAAAAAATGGGAGGCATTACTTTGGGATCGACCCTCGTTGAAAAGAATTGTACGAATAATAAAATCCCACCCACGTGATCCTCTTAAGCCTCCCGTTATAAGCTGTGATTTCTATGATTGATTAAATTTTCATTTACAAATAATCAAATATGACTTACTCACGGGTGACAACGTAATTTCATCCAATACAGATTTCTGTAAATTATAACTAGCGGAGGGGGAATCTGATGACCTAAAGTCAAGCAAATTGACGTAAAAATTGATAACCACCGGTTCAGATGAACAACGGAAGCTGTTGGATATGTTAGCGATATAATCAAGGCTTCTTTCTTTTGTTCAAATGAACTCGCCCTGCAAACTTTTGGTTTGGACTGTTCCTTACCAAAAAATCTGTCTTTAATTTTTCGGGAAATCGGTCGAATCGAAAATGGCGCTGAGAGGCGTCACAGGAACTTGATATTACATACTCACTAAGGCTGACATTACGATTTCTGAGCGAAGAAATGGAATAGGCTAATCAAAAATTCTGAGGATAACATTTTTTGCACCTTGCAAATATTGTTTGATGCAAGAACCATTAAAATGATATTAAAATCGATGAAACTGGCGTATTAAAATGCTTTTTAAAATTACAGGAAAAGGTGAAAAAATGACTTATTAGTCTAAACCGACGAAAATTTTTAAAAAGTCATATAAAATGGGTGATTTTGTTTTGTGATATCATACAAATTTTATACTAATGTATATACTAAATGAATAGCTGTTTGCTAAAAGGGCCCAAGTCGAAACTGTAAATTTTACCGGTGGAACAAAAAACAGTTAATAAAAACTGTTTTTTGTTCCTTTATCTATCAAATCATTTTATCAAATTTTGAAAGTATCCGCTGCATTCAAAATCAAACTGTTTACCTAAGTTACGTTTCTCAGCAGCATACTTAAAAATATAATAAAAATGACTGTTCTAGAAGTCGTTAAAAGTAGTGGACATAAGCCCTTTTAAAAATATTTTTCTTTGACGTAATGAATTTATATTTTTACACAAAACAATCATTTTTTTTAAATTGTTTTTTATTTAAAACTATTTTATCCAAATGCAGTACTTATCGTTCTTGTGGCCACGTTTCAAACTTCTGAAAAAACTACTTATGAGCGTCATCCATTGTAAGGAATTACCTTCATTATATCACACACTTTTTTCTTTAAACTAATTCTGCTTCCTGGATAGGCAATTTCATTTGCCATTTGAACGGATGTGCATGTATCATGACGTAAGACAAAGATATGAGATCTCACTCCATTGATAAATGGCAAAGCCGTGACGACTTCTGGAGACCATTAGTCATAAATAAAATGATAAAAAGTACTGACAGAAAAATATATCTGATTGGCAGTCTCTACAGGCACTGGATTTTTGTAGTATTGTTGACACCAGCTTTTAAAATTGTAAATTGATATAAATTCAGGATTCACTTCGACAACAGCAAATTTAAAAGAACTATTGTGAAGGATTATTTCAGTCAACTGTCGTATGATGTTAATTCTGTTATGCTTGCGAAGAGCTCTTTTCAAATCTTTATGAAGCAAATTCAAATTCATGTAGATACTGTGTTTGTTTTCCACTTATTAAAGATCCAAAATTACAATATTTTACGGAGAATTAGAAATTGTATTTGAAAAATTCTGAATCAATAGAGGTATAGCTAGCCGAAGGAAACAGAAAACTAATACGGGAATGTCTGTGCCTTTCTGTAGCACCATTAGTTTCTCTTTTCTTTCTTTTCAAGCATCTCTGGATATAATGACTATCTTTTACTAGAGAGGACTCTATATGATCATGAACTTCAATTTTACTCTCAGATGAAAGAGAGAAGCCACACATATCTATTGGGCTTTTTCCTGCCACCTAAGTGCCCATAATCTTATAATTATCATTACACCTACTAAAAATGTCGCAAGAAATGCTGGCAGAAATTCTTCAAATCGTTGTGCTCCAACCATTAAGTGGTATCTGTATGAATGCTCCCTTCTTTTCTTCTCTTCTACATTTCTTGGTCTCCTCTTTATACATTCAACATCATCAGATATTGCAAATACATGTCTTGTTCATTTTTTACCTGAGTAGCTCTTGTAAAACTGCGTGAAGACTGTCAGTCTATTCTCATCTTATAGGTATTCTTGAGACAGTTATTATTACACTTGCACTCAGCACCTAAGCGTCTAGATCTCACCATTATCCCAACATGTTTTTCGTGCTCTTTCCTCATAAGCTTAGCCTATGTTCAAAGAATATATTTCGGGAAGAAAATATTTTTTTAATGTGACTTAAGCCCTTTTAACAAATAGCTATTCAGATATCTGAACAAAAAGGCATTGCCCTAACGTGAAAAGTGACATTGCATTAAAATCCGTCCCCTCGACGTAGTAATCAGATTCATCAGATGGCAGTATCGACAGTTCAATGCAAACATTTCTCATTATTTTACACGTTCACCGATGACAGTGAACTTTCAAGACTTGTATTATTAAAACCTTCCATAATCTTAAGTGATCTTTCATCTTTCAACGCTTATAGTCTGTTTTCAAATAAATTCAAAAGCAAATTGCTTTGTGAAAACCGACGATCTCTTGCAGTCAAGACAGCACTCAATCACTTTAAAATCTTTTCTTAGTATCTATCGATGTAGATAATAGTTGTGCAATTGGAATAACATAGTAAATTAGTTCAATAAAAGAACTTGCCAGTTCAATAAAAGAGTTTGTGGACCCAAAATATCATGCAAACTCTAAATTTTCGACAAAAAATGGCTTGTGAAACTGAAAATTTCAATAGTTACGGATGTCGAAATTGTTCTTTCCAAATAATTCATTTTTTTAAATAGTGCACCCTAACCCTCGGGAAAACTCTCCGCTGAAATTCTATCTTTGCCCCCGCGCCGACAAACTTGGACACCCCGCGACCAGGGGAGGGACGCGTTGACCAATCGCTAGCTGGTAGAACCACAGTTGTCTGTGATTGGTTCAAAAATCCCAAAGGGTAGAAAACGATACTGACTCACTGGGCGGCGAATTCGTTTACGTTTGAGGTGAAAGTATCGTAATATTTCCCTGCTGAATGAAAGATTTTGCCTGAGCGTACGCGATGACGAAAAATTATTTCTGAGCGGGGGTTCTCCGTCTAGAATTACTGTCTATAGACAATAAATATTTAGCATTTTAGCAACCATTTGTACTAACTTTTTTAGCAATCAATTTGTAACTCCTGGCAAACTGCTATTTTAAAATGTTCATTTCATGAACTATTTGCTGAGGCCTTTCTGGCCGTTCTAACGCATATTTCGAATCTGTTATAAAATTGTTAATTTGTTGCAAAATTGTTAATTCGCAGTTTTCGGCTCTGGGACACAGGGAAACTCTCCCCCTTTATATTTTCAAAAGTTGTAAATTGTTTATAAATGTGCAATTGCTGCAAAGGTTTTTTTAAAAATTTATTTATTTATGGTCGCAAAGGTTTTATTGTCTCATCTGAATAGCATTTAAACGCGAAACAAAATTCCGGAATCCGATTGGTGCTATCATATTTCGTTCTCGAGAGATGTAATTGTTTTAAAAGAAATTAGCATCTTACAATGACCCCAATTGTTTGTACTTAATTCATTCGCTCCACATAAGCATACTGAGAAAACAGTTCTAAAATGTCCCGCTATTGCCCAACACATACGCTTAAAAAGCACTTAGCTTGTAAACAAATTCTATGCCCAATTTAATTGCGCTGAATCCATATGTTTTACGGCGAGTATGAATATAACTTTTATTTTGTGTTTTATATTCTCTTTTAAGACCTGGAATTAGGGAGTCGATATCTTTATCAAATAGGGAGAAATTAATAACAAAACAAATAATTTTTCAAGGTGTATTAAACCGAAACGAAAGTTTCTGCTTTTCTATCAAAAGGATGTTGAGCAAACCGAATGGCGTATTATTAAATTTTTCAAAGGCTCCCATCAAAACCGAGGGTCAGAAACTATTTGTTGCTCTTGTTTAACCATTACCACTGAAAAATACGGAAATATATCGGGAAATATGTGTGCGTATATATATATATATATATATATATATATATATATATATATATATATATATATATATACAGAGAGAGAGAGAGAGAGAGAGAGAGAGACGTATCGGTTTTGATGATTTTAATATGATAAGGGGCAGGTAATCTTTCTCGTGAATGGGATCCGGGTATTCGTGCATCCATTGGAAAGACAGAATTGTAAGACAGAAAACATAACACTTTATTTCAAAAAGACAAACAAACAAACAAAAAGAAACACTTTCATTACAATATCATACACCTTTCATTTGGTCAACCCCTGGAGTGTTTGAGAATCACTGCTACCTTCGTAATCAACCTTTAATGAATCGCTCGCATCAAACCTGACCGTTTCGATGACCACTCAGCGTTCCGTGGGCCCCTTGGTATGGAGGCATCTCGTGCGAGGAGGGCGACGCTCGGCTGGCCTCTGCACCGGTGGCGGGCCGAAGCGTGGCCTGCAATGTGAAACGTTACTGCAACGTCCAAGGACGCCAGCCGTCCTCCGCTTAACACACGCTTCACCACAGCCTCAATGGTCTTCTAATCTCGTAAGCGCCTCTCGTACTGTTTACTTCGCGGACGTAAAGATCAGTATGTTACTGTTATGTTATGTTACTGTTACTGACACTTCTTGCCGGACGTTTTACAACACGGCTGCTACCACGTGGGGCGGCTCGTCCAGCGGCCGACCCAGAGTCTTTACCCAGTCTTCGATGTTGCAAATCTTAATTACACGTCAACCATAGTTCACTATGTTTGCCCCCACCTTAACCATCGCTTGATTCCAAGTCCGCCAATACATTAAAACACCCCCAACTGTTCCCTTATTACTTCACATACCTACTTGTGCTCATGCATGAGTCCCGTCTCACCTCGATTACCACTTTCACTTCTGAATAATGTTCATAACACCCGCTCCATACTACATATTGCCTGATTCACTTTCCCGCAGCATTCACAACATTTACAGTTCCTCAACTTCTTAATTACCAACTCCTGCTCATGAACTCGTTTCGTCTCCACTTAAATTCCAGTCCTCTCTTACCACTTCCGTCGTCTTACCAGTTCGCGTACTCACTGACTGTCGCGCCCCGCGCGCCTTCTCGTTCGCCGCATTCCCTCCGACTCGTTCGAACGGGCCATTTGATTCGGCCGCCACTACCTCTAAATTCAAAGTGTTGGCTGTATCTAACCCGTGTCGGCCGCTGTTTCTCTGGTTAGAAACGTATAATAATAATAATAATAATAATAATGATAATAATAATATAATTCGTTTCAATATATAATAATTAGATTATAATAATTCATTTTAATATATTGAAACGAATTATTATAATATAATTATTATAATACGTTTAGCATAATGAAGCGGCGGCCGATCCTGTTCAAATGGCGTGGCAGTTATGGCCGTTGCCGCCTGACCCGTTCGGAACGGGTCAGGAGCGGGCGTGAGCAAGAGCGGGCGCGTGGTCACCCCGGGTAGCATAGGACAGTGTGAGATAGAGCTCGGTAGGAGACGGGGCGAATGCGTTTGCTCGAGTGATCTTGGTAGGAGTCGAGGAACTGAAGGGACGTTAAGAGTGGTAACGGACAGTTGTAACCAGCGTGTGGATGAATACGATGAACAATATTCGACATCTAACCGGGATTCGCAATATAAAGAACTGAGCAAGAGCGAAATATCAATCGGGAAGCGAGTTTCACCACGTGTCGGTGCAAATGATGATGAAACATCTGGTGAGGACTGGAGATAGTGTTTATGAGTAACGTGTTCACCGAATAGACAGTGAGGGATTGGTAGATAGAAATAGAACATTAATAGTGCCTGGAAGAAAATAGTGCCGAGGGAGTGACGCACGGTGTACTGAATCGTTGTGAAATAAAGTAATGTTCATGTTCTTTGTATGTCAATGTGTATTTCTGATGCATGTGCAAAACCCAGAGCCCATTCGCGAAAAAAGATTACCTGTTCCACCCATATCTCATAAAATCAATGTTGAAATGAACCCAAAAGAGGAGGAAGTTTCAATATATATATATATATATATATATATATATATATATTGCGACGGAACACGTCGTGTCTTTGCGACGTGCCGGCATTAATCAACCTTCGTCGGGTCAGGGCGTTTATACCCCACGAGAAGTGTTTCTGGCGTGGGTGTCACCAGGACTGTGCGGCGCTCCTGTCGCCGTTCCGTCGCCAGGCCCTGCCGGTTGGTTATCAATTGTTTTCAAGGATTCTCCCCCCCAAGAAATCCTAATTGGTTAGTGACAAGGGGATAACACAGTTCACAAGTTCTTTGAAATTTCCTTCATTGACTGAAATAAGCTATACACAATTTACAATTCGCCGCGGGCAAACCACCGCTTCGCCGCGTGCTGACTATACACATTACATGCAAATTAATTCTACAAATCCTGCCTCCAGCTGGAGCTATCTGACTACTACCTTAGAAAATTAATCGTTACTCTGATTTGGGTGGCAGTAAGCATCGCCTTCCACATTGAATCACATTTACAATAACACTTTGAATTAAAAAACTAATTTCAAACCCAAAATTGTCTGTATCAGTCTCTCCTGAATTATTAACAGTTTCTACCTTTGCGTCAATGTATGTGATTTTACGGGTACTCACGCTCGTTCTTCATAGGGCGACGAAATACCTCTACCAACCTCCCCTCTCTCGCGTTCCGGCGGGCGTCAGCTCGCCTACTAGCAGTCGGGACGGGCGGGGTGGATGACCTCGCCGGTTTCGCAGCCGCGCGGAGGGATGGGCTCCCGGCGCGCCTGCAGGGTAACGGCGGTGCTGATGGCGACCTTGCGATGCAAACGGCGAGTTGTCCCGTAGCGCCTCTCGTCCTCGCAGGATTCCGCGTTCCGGACCAGCTTCTCGGATGCACCTCCAGTCTTCTTTCTTCTCCCCCACGTGCAAATTACTTGTAAATTCAAAGAATTTGGACGCCGTTAGTCTTTGTAATTCATGTTTCTTCGAAGGCTTTCCGGTGTCGGTCGACTAGTTTTCGGCAGCCTGGGTGACAAGGCAGTGGCGGGGGGCGTCTGCTTTCACGCTTTTGCTGCCTCGGGAATTATGTAACTTCCCGGTGAGGCACCACTCCAGTCTCGCAGTCCGAAATTCCTGTCCTCTCCGGAATCTTCCTCACGAATTAACTTCGATTAATAGTTCATTGAATAACTCTCTCGAAATCCGGTCCGCGTAGCTTTACTCCCGCGCACTTTCAGACATCTTGTTCCGTTGGAAACTTCTTACGAGGATACGTCTAGCCCCGTCGGAAATTGTTACGAGAGTACTAGCGTACGTCTTGCTTCGTCAGAAATTCTTACGATACTCCTAGCATACGTCTTGCTTCGTCGTCAATTTTTACGAGAGTCTTTCCCTATGCAGATTGCCAGGATGCCTTTTCCATCCTCCCCTGGCGTGACCTGCACCGGCCAATGGCTAGTGTGGGTTTATCTGCCTTCCTCTTATTGGCAACCGTCGTTCCGGTCGCTTATCTTGAAAATAGCCGTCGCCTGCGTCACTCTCTGACGTCGACGGCGCGCGGTTTTCAAATTGCATGGGCTCTTATGGCGTGCGGATACAGCACGGATTTATCACGGGACGACTGGACTTCGTCCATTTCGTCTCAATATATATATATATATATATATATATATATATATATATATATATATATATATATATTTGAAATATCACGTGAGTAAAATCAGACATCACATATACTCTATTTATACAAGTATAGAAATTTATAAATGAACGTATATAAACTTAAAGTTGATATTTTAAATTAAATTTATCATTCAATAATTCAGAATCGTCTTTTATAATTGTTAATTTGAAGTTTTTATTCTATAATATTATAGTTATTATTGCTACTAGGAAAAACCCAACAGACGTTGCTCTGCCCTTCATTTCCCTCTTTCTCCTTCAATCTCCCTTTCTTACTGTCTGTCCCTCCCTCACCCTGTCCATATTTCTCTGTGTCTCTACCGCTCTCTGTCCCTCTTATTCACATTTACTTGCAGATTCTGCACGTCTCTGAGCAGGTGAGGTAATATCAGGAAGCGCCGAACCAGCAAAATGTAATAGAATGTTCAAGTAGAGCTCATCCTTTATATTACGGTGTGAAAAAACGTTGCTTTGACGCCTTCGGCCTCAAAAGTTTAGTTTTTAAGGCCATAGAACGCATAGTTTCGGAGTTATTTAACGATATAGATTCAAAATGCTGCCGAGTGTGTTGCGTGTTGCATTTGATGTGGATATTTAGTTTTGCTCTACAGTGCCATGTAGTGCAGTTACAAGAGAATTAACAGTACATAAACATTCTGAGTGAAAAAAATACGTGGAAGTGTCAACGTTCATGGACATCGGTCGTACGGTATCGGAGTTTCCCTCATATATACAATTATCCACTTTTATATAGAGAGATTAAATATTTGCCTAATATTTCTGTAGAAATATATTGCAAATAAACAGAATTCATCAGAAGATAATGTTCTCGTGGCAGTAAGTCGATTCCGACATGACATGCTAAAGGGATGCAATCCAGAACCTAAAAATTATTTGCGAAGGCAAATCAGATATTTCACCCGGGAGCGAATGTTTTTATCAATTCTTGCAAAAACGCCCGCGGCTACATGTATTATTAATTCCTCTTAATTATAGTATGATAGACATCCCAGAGCTCTATAAACAATGCATATATTGCCCTTCTCCCCATAGTACGGCACACATGATTTTTAAACTTTTTTGCTGTTAAATAAGTTATTTAAAACATTTTCTCTAAAAGCACGTTAGTGAAGAAACTCTATGACTGACCCTCACTTTCAGCGCTCGCATCGTATCCTTTTTGCCACGTGGTTTTGCGTGTTCACGCAGTATTGATTAGTCCGCTCGCACACAGCGCAGACGCGAAATTGTGATGGAGAGGGAGAATTTGCTGTCCTTGTTTTCTCCTCGCCACCTCTTGTAATCTCATGGTCACCTGCTCGAATCGTCTCGTTCTGACCTTACGTGTTCCCGAGAAATAGCACTTTCCTTCTTCCTTCCTAAAAGGGACGCATTTTATGGTTAATATCCGTATTTCTATCCATCGTATTTTGAATTTGTTTGCAGTATTAATGTGTCTTCATTAAGAAGCTCAATTAACATTATCGCATGGGAAAAGATGCAATATTAGATTTATATTACGGTTAAGAAATAAAAAATATATATGTTTATTCATAGTTTATGCAGTTTGTACTGCAAGGCAAGCAATCTTCGCAAAAAGTGTTTTGTTCTAAAATAGTATACAGGTTTTCACGATTTTTCTGCGTTGTTTTCACTTATCCTCAAAGTATGATTACAAATTATTAGTGTTACATTATACATATCAAAGTATGATATCAAAGTATGATTACATTTTTTGGTTAGAAAATACAAAATAAAACCAGATATAAAATATGAAAGATATAAAATGAAACATAAAACGGTGAAACAATTATCACATTACATATTCATTATACAAATTATTACATTGTATTATTACATTGTATTGTATTGTATTTCTACGTATAAAACTTGACATAATTTCTGTTTCCACCCATGGATTTTCTGGCCATAGAGCACGTATTGATGATTACAGCTTTCTGGATGTTGTTAATTATATTTTTGTTGATGTTCAGATCCTCCAAGCCCTTAATGGCGACCTTCGGGACGACGCCAGTAGCTGACAATACTATGGGTGTAATCTCGGCATGTGTCAGATCCCATTTTCCCCTCACCATGTGGACCAATTTTCTATATTTTTCCAACTTCGTCTGGTAGATTGTCATGATGACCGAAGTCTATAAACCAGATATTCTTGGTTACATCATTCCAGATGGTGATATCCGGTCTATTGTGATGGACGGTTTTACCCGTCAGAATGCTGCGGTCCGAATATAGCTTATAGGACTCATTTTCTAGGACCGTTTGTGGCCGGTACTGATAGTATTGTTTATTATCCAACAGGAGGCCATGCATCTTTGCAAGTTGGGCGTGGATAATTCGCCCCACGTTGTCATGCCTCAGTTTATATTCAGTGGGTTCTAACGACCCGTCAGTGGCGTCGTGGTAGCGAAATGACAACACAGACACGAGCTCTATGTACAAATCTGTTTATTTACAACATTTACAAATGTACAACAATGGGTTCGCCAGCAACTCCGTGGCTCCCACGCGCCTGCTCCTCGTCCCTAAAGTTCGTGCATCCCCCCACCGTGCCGCTTTACCACGCCGGTGGTCCGAACCCGCATTACGCACAGGCCGTGCCTCAAGGGCTACACACCCGTCTCAGGCGAGCATGCACGTCTGCTCACGAAGTGCTCTCAATACCAACTGACTTTTGCTCTTGCCTCTGAAAGTTATTTTGGCGGTCACATGATCGCCTTCAGCCCTCTAATGGCGAGGGAGCCACTGGCCCACATGTGTGCCCACCAGGGGTCCGCTGTCCCTGTCCGATCGCCTTGCGTCACGGAGGGAATGGCATTTTCCAGTGCTTTAGTCCGTCCCATGCGTCCGTCAGCCTGCATACCCAGCCGTTTGAAGATCTGGCTGCCTTGTGACGACGTTACACTACAGCCTACTAATATGTACTGGATTGTTTCAGGACATTGGCCACATATTCGACAATCATCGTTTACCACCCCTGGATCTTTTACTATGTATTTTTGATAGTTTTTTGTTGCTTTTACTTGATCCTGTATTGCCACAATAAGCCCTTCACTATTTGGGTATAAGTACCCTACAGTTAGCCATTTATACATGACAGAGTCTACAATTTGATTCGATATTACCTGCTGGGTACACACCGTGGAGTGACTTTTGCTTCCATTTGTTTATTTCGTCGTCCCGTGATGACTGTTGCAAATTCATGTCATGTCTAAGGTGAAGAGGGGTGGACTTTTTGTGTGCCTGTTGGACCACATCGTGAAGTTGCGATGTCATGGCTTTTTTCTGAAATAATCTCTCAAGGATTTTTAATTTGTTTGATATGCAAACGTGAGAGGCTAATAATGCACCGTCAGCCTTTCTTCCTCGGCAGTGTGATCCGTTGTGTATAGCTTCTGAGGTAGTGATATCTGAAACGAGTCATTTGAACTCTAATGGATCTTTCCATGGTTTCGATATCGGTCTTGGACCATTTGATGATACCATCCTGTATGTAAGCGCTGATATTGCAAAGGTATTAATAGCCGTTGTGAGGTTCCATGAATTGACAGAGGATTTTAAAATTGCCTTTAGTCGACGTTCAAACTCTTATCTTCAATTCTTCTACGATTTGTGTGTAGAATATTGTTAGATTTTGCTGCATTCCAAGATATTTGTAGAAGTAGTTTATGTTTTTTTGCTGTTATGGCTTCTTTACATAATGCATAAATTCACCATTCGCTGCTTTTATTTTGTGTAGGTTTACGAACCTGTAAGTATTATGTAAATGTTTGAGAGAGTTCGTAATAAATGGATGGCGGCAGCAGGTATGTAACGAGCTGCGGTTTTGTTATTATCTGTCCCTCATTAGGCGTTTCAATACGTTCTGTGCTAACTGACTTAACAGTGCGATTTTTCTAACTCTGGCCCCTCAAGCCCCAATGACCACGATGGAATATCACACGGCATTTCGCGTCTTTCTCCGTCGAGCCGCTAGAAGTCACATGATCGCAAGCACTGCTTGATACAGTCGAGATCATGCAGTATATGGCAGCATGACTGAGAACGTCGCGAAACACCGTGACATATTCCATCTTGAAGACGGGCCTTGAGGGACAAAGTTAGAAAAATCGCAGTATAGTGACAAAGTATTCTACCAACAAACTTTCAATCCCATACTATGAGGTTCGCAGTGTTGTGCTGCTACGTGTTTTTGTATCGCGAGTGACGTTTTGTGAACTATTTGATACGAAGACCTCCAACACTAACGTGAGTACAATTACGATCTGTATAAACTAACGAGCCAGCCGTATTACGGCGGACCCACAACCACAATGAATCCTATCTATGTAAACACAAACATAACCCAACTTCATCAAGAATGATCTACTGTACCACAAGAAAAAAGTCTTACGCAAGTGCTACTGTTAGCGATGTATTCCCATCCAAAGGAACAAGCAGTGATTATTGAAGCCCATTAAGGTATTACCATTAGAGTGTACGTAAATAAACTAGCCACCATAGTCAATTATAATGACGTTAGATTTGTGTCACGTATCTTAAACAATAGAAATTGTGTTTTCTTAGTAGTAAAACAATAGCAGAAAACCTTACAAATAAATATCAAACGTAAAATATCAATAATCACGAACTATCAGGCCATTAGTTAAAAAAATGTAAGAGAGCGATCATATCTAATGTATGCCCTATAATTCCTCATGATGTAATCCAGAAAGAATTTCAAACAGAGATATCCAAGTTACTTCAAACATATCATTCCTTCGGGCAGGAATCTCTGAACATGGGTTTCTACTCCTTTGAGAACTTAGTCTAAAAAAGTTTTATTAACTATTTTACATTGTGATAAAATGGGTAGGGAAAAGTATTTTCTCCTTTTTATATTTAGTCTGAGAAGTTCAGCAACAATATCGTATTTTGGCACATCACATTAATCCACGACTTGTAAAGTGGATCTGCTAATTTCATGCAGTTAAGTAGTTTTTTCCTACTTAATTTTCCACTATTTACATTTTCCATTGCTTAGTGCATTTTAACTTCATCATTGGTTTGTAAACTTTAGATATGGTTTTTTTATATGTCTACTTGGCTACAACTCAATTAATCCAAAATTAACGAAGTTTCGATTACGAGATTTGGCTATATCACAATACACCATACATATTTACGGACATTTTGGATTAAACCTGTAACCCAATGCAACAAACGATTGTATATAATGTTTGTTGTAGAGGTAGCTAACTATGGAAATTCAGCAAGCCAATAAATTTACGATGCAGACTGTGCTACTTAATTTTTTTGAAGTTGTGGTAATGTATCACCCATGGCAATGTTACCCGTCGTTACCTTAAATGAACAAAACCAAATTGAGAAACTTACAGTAGAAAATACTAACTTCCCAACAATACAAAAAAGATCCCTCCCATCAGATTCATCATCACTAATAGAACCAACAAGAATAAAGTGGAAAATCCTAATACAGAAGCAGTAAAACAACCAAAAAAGAAAGTTACAGGAAAGATATGAAGAAAATGGTCCCCAAGAAAAGTCTTGTAATAAATCATTAGATCTTCTTCCTCCTATAAAAGAAAAAAAATGAAAGTAATCCACATATTTATCATCCTATAATAACTAAAAAACTTCATATACAAGGCAACTGGTTCAAACAAACCAACTGTAATAGCAAAAGATTTTAGTAATGACATACAATCTATAATTCATACGTCAGACACTTACTCGAACCTTACAGAAAAATTCAATAAAAAGCCAGATTCACCAGAATTATGAACAAATTAAAAGAATCACTTCGAGAGAAAGAGGAAACTGATTCTGAGCTCTCTGAATAAACTTTCTCAATGGAAATTCTCCAATGGAATTTCTCCAATGGAACTGTAATGGGCCTTATGCCAGAGTACCTTATTTAAAGCTACTAGTAAATGATAATAATTCACAAATATTATGTTTACAGGAGACAAACTTTAAAGGCAGTCAAACTGGTAAATTACCTAGTTATATTCCATCTTTTTGCAAAAGGAATAATTCTCAAATTGCATCTGGTGGCGTAGCTATCCTTGTTGAAAACGATATTTATGTTCATGATATTCCTCTCCAAACAACTCTTGAAGCCACAGCTGTCAAGGTTAATATAACCTCCCATATTAATGTATGTAATATTTATATCCCTAATAGGCAGGACTTCAATATCTATGAAGTTGATAATATTCCCCTACAACTACCCAAACCTTTTATAATAGTAGGAGATTTCAACAGTCTCAATAAATTATGGTTATCTAATATTACAGACAGAAGAGGTAAAATCATTGAAGATTGGCTAGATAGTTATAATGATCTTACCTTATTAAACACTAGTCTGGCCACTCATTTTAACATGAGCAATGGAACTGAAAGCAACATTGATCTTAGTTTCGCCTCAAATGACATTGCTGCTAGAATTATATGGTCTACCAACAGTTACCTCTCTGATAGTGACCACTATCCCATTAGCATGATTCTTCCAGACTTAGATATGTTCTCCAATCTGAGATGTGAGCCTAAATTGATCCTACTACAAGCTAAATGGCAACAATTCCAACAGTTCATTAAGTCCAATATTGCAAATCTGAATCAACCAATTAACCTGAACCCTCAAGAGGTAAACAGATTAGTGCAGGACTTCATTTCGCTTATTCTGGAAGCAGCAAGAACTTCGAATCCCCAAACTTCGGGTATAATTAAGAAAAGCTAAGTTCTTCTAAGGTCGCTTTATAACATCTGGGTCATCAGCGACCCCTTTCATTGTACAATTATTACATTATACAATTACATATACTATTGTATAATGAAAGTGGTCGCTGATGACCCAGATGTTATAAAGCGACCTTATATAAACAAAATAAAAAGATATTCTATTTTTTTATTATATTTTTTTATTTTGTGCGACCTTATATCGCCTTATATAAACGCGACCTTATATAAACAAAATAAAAAAAAATATTCTACATTGGCGACGAGATAAATCGGAATGAAATTGTGTTCTGTGCATGTGTAAAATCGTGTGCAACGTGTGGCAAATGTATATGTGCTTAAGCCAACGAGATCACGTGTGACGTTCTAAAAAAACAGAGAATCTGGCAAAATGGATCGGAATTCGTCGAGAGAATTGGAACGTTGTTCAGTCAACGAAGATAACACAGGTTGACGTCAGTTTAGTTACAAAAAGGAAAACAACTAATTCCGATTAATTTCAAGATGCTGCATTCGAAATTGACAGCCGTTTTTCTAGATTAGCTCGTATTTTAGTGTAACGCGTAGTTGCCAGTTTTTACCATTTTGGCTTCAGTTGTTATCAAAGTAACCATTTCCACAATGTTCCTAGAGTGAGAAATAAATAGTATTTTACTTAGTTGGCGAAATTCAGGAGATTCTTGTTGTATAAATGCATATATATATATATATATATATATATATATATATATATATATGTATATAATGAAACGGAGGGAGAGAAACTCGCGATGATTGAAAACCTTAACACTTGTGTTCCTTCCCCTTCTATTGTTTGTTTTTAAGTGTTTTTTTATACACTGAATGTAGCCGCTTCGTCAATGTGGCACCAATGGGCGGCACGATGTCGCGGGCGAGCAAATATATAAAGAAGGAAGTGCCGTTGTTGCGTGGCTCAGTCTTACTCTTACGAGTATGTATTGCAGTAAGTAATCTCTGTTGAAAATGTTTGTCGTGGGAATCGACTTACGAAGTTTCACACAGTAATTTCAGTTATTGTCCCGTATTTTCAGAAATGTTTTACTGTTATCATACAGTGATTTCATGGTTGTTCTGTGGTTGAAAATTTCGCTTTCCCGCGCAAAATGTCAAGTTCTTCCCGCAGAGGTTGTAAAAACTCACCGGGCTGATTTTGTTACATCTGTGGCGTGTTATGGATAAGTCTCAGATTAGATCGATGAATGATGTCGTCAGGGAATTATATTATTTTTATTTTGACAGTAAGATTGAGAATCAGGATACATGCTGAGCTGAAGACCTGCCTTAAAGGATCCAAGAAAAGGACGCTTTTGCTGTTCCGATGATATGGAGAGAATTCCGGAATCACTATGGCGTTTTGTTTCTGTATGACGAATACAGCAGGAAGTAACTAGAAGAAACTGTGCCATCGAATATTCAATCTTGCAATCCGAGATCAGACCAGTGCCTCATGGAGAAAATTTACCTGCACATACGCCTCCGAACTATTGGGAACTATCGATATTGCAGCACCTACAGGAACCGATGAGAACACTAACTCAATATCTGTAGATGAAGATCTGAGAGATAGCCCCTTCCACTTAAAAGATGAGACTTATTTCATCCCTTCAACATGAATTGAACGATTTAGCAAGAGACTTACAACTTTCGAAAGAGAAAGCTTAATTCTTGGGTGCTAGACTCAAAGATTGGGATTTACTGGCTCCCGGAACTACTTAACACTCAGCAGAGGAAAAGGAACGAGCCTTTTCAGAATATTACAGAATGGAATATTACAGAATGGATCGTATCAAATACAAAGATCATGGTTGGCAAATTTGTGGACATGTAAAAGTATTTGCAATATTATAATGTCCAATGTCTGGACCAGACCAATGTCTGCAAGGTGGATTTACAAAGCACTTTGTTTTTTGTGTCTTTGGAACTCAAGAGCTACAGGAAAAATTTCTCACAAAAGGAGTGGCCCCCAGAGAGTCATTTAAGCCCTGGTACCAACAATGTCAAGTATAAGCCTCTGATCGATCCAGGCAAGGTACTGCTTCCAACTCTGCAAATTAAGTTGGACCTCATGAATTTCTTAAAGGAATAGAGAAGCTGAAGGATTTAAGTTTCTTAGACAGTGTTTTCCGAAACTAAGTGGTCTGTATACATCTGTGAACATTATAACCTTATATACTATTCTGAGTATGTAAATGCTAAAGTATAGTGCTAGTAAATTAAGTGAATATATAGTTTTTTAATAGTTTAGATTTAATAAATTAATTTATAGAATTTTAAAAATTGATTGGCTTTGACAGAAGTGCCAAAACGAAATTGATTCCCTTTTTGCAGTCAAAAAAACTCACTCTCCGGTACTTTCAAGATAGCTCATTATGCCTATTATGGTAAATTTGGCAACTGCGTGTTACACAAAAATACGAGCAAATCCAGTAAAACGACTATTATATTCGTATTCAGCGACCCAAAATTGGTCAGAATCAGTGAGTTTTGTTTCTGTAACTTTTCAAAAGTTTAAAAACGTCGGCCAGTGTAACGCAAGAGTTGGAACACGTTGGAAGAAATAGATGCGATCATTCGAATTGTTCGTGGCAACAAAGACTAACCTTACCAACGTGCAGAAGCAAGCATTGTAGTTACATCAGACAGGACCCGAAGAGCAGGATGTTTTTATACATTGGATGTTGTCGTGCTAGAAGAAGGAAATGTGTATCATTTAACGAAAAACAGCACTGAAAAATCATTTTGCCCCGCAAGTAAATGTACCATATACGAGACATGTATTTCGTTGTTTATATCAGCAGGTAAAGAAATCTATTGACAATTACTAGTCGCGCGACTTTATATCAGCAGGTAAAGAAATAGGTAAAAAAAAGAAGAAGAAACTTAGGTTTAAACCTAACGGGAGGTTTGCCGACGTGACCAGTGAGTTGGACACGCACACAAAAACCCTCACCAAACGGGATACTGTAATTATCATAGGAGGGCAGAATGACATTAATTTGGGTGGTCACTCTACGCCTGAAGAACATGTTGACAAATTACAACGTGCCGCCCAAAACACGAACATTGTAGTCTCGACTCTGCCCTTCTGGTAAAACAAGCCCACACTATACAAAGAAATTAGTCACGCAAACAACCAATTGAAACTGCATCTGAGAGACACACATGTTAAATTGTTTGAGCTAAACTTTATCTCAGAAAAAACACTTCACCCGACATGGTCTTCACCTGAACCTTGTCGGAAAACATGCACTCGGTAGTAAGCTTGCAAAACACATCATTTCACAAACATGGCAGTGTCCTGCCCAAGACCCATCCCCACCCACATCTCCTAGTTCTCTTCCATCCCCTGGGACCCCTTTGGACCCAATTACCTTATCCCCTGAACCTAATCCGTGTATTACCTCTCCCACTATTCATTCCTCTACATCTGTCACCTTCCTCACCTCTTGTCACTGCTGGGACACGATACTTCTTCGACCGCGCACTCGAGGTAAAAATGAAATAAATAAATATCAACTACAGTCAGATGCAGCAGAAAAACATCCGTGTAGGTACATGAAAAAGATTCGAATAATGCATCATAATGTGCAATCTCTTTCAAATAAAATTGAATTTATCGAGGCAGCATTACAATGTGATCTAAGACAAATAGATGTTTTTTGCTATACAGAACATTGGTTGTCTCAAAATGATATAAACACACTCCAAATTCCTAGCTTTTACCTTGCAGGATCGTATTGCAGAGCGAAGGAATCAAAAAAGGGCCCTGCTTACGGAGGTTCGTGTATTTACATAAGAAATGTTGTTTATGTCGAGATTTCAATATTGATTTTCTGAGCGAATCCCACGAAAAAGAGCAGTTTCTCAATTTACTTCATTCGTTTAATTTAGACATTACAGTGAATGTACCTACACGGAATACGCTTAAATCACAAAAAGCATTAGATCAAATTATAATTAACAAAACCACAACTACATATGAAATAATAACGAATAATCTAGGATACAGTGACCACGATGCACAAATTCTTACAATTACTAAGAACATAAGCACTGACACAATAAATAATACACGCATGTGCAGAGTATTCACTAAAGTTAATATAAAATTATTTACGGACTACTTGATGAAGGAATCATGGGACGAAGTTTATAACGCTGTTGACACAAATGAAAAATATAATTTATTTTTCTCCAAGCTTTCAATTCATTTTAACGCGTGCTTTCCTCTTAAAAAGCGAAAATTAAACATTTCAAGCAAAAGTAATACTTGGATCACACAAGGAATTAGAACATCGTGTAAAAACAAACGTACGCTTTACTTTATTTCTAAACATCATAACGTATCACCCGGTTTCCATATATACTTCCGAGAATATAAAAGAATTTTAAGAAAAGTAATAGTTCAGGCAAAAATAATGAAAACTAGTCAGGACATTTTGAGCGCTAGTAACAAAACTAAAGCAATGTGGGATATCGTAAAAAATACAACCGCATCATCTCGATACCTTGTAGAGAATATTATTTTAAAGGATAATGAAAGAGAAACGAGTAATCCGGAAAAAGTTGCCAATCTCTTCAACAAACACTTTTCCAGAATTGCGTCTGATCTCACGAAGGGACTAAAATCACAAAATTCAACATTTTACACTTCCCAAAAAATTTCAGATACGATGTTTATTCCCGAAACTTCTCCCAACGAAATCCTCAGAATAGTCAGTAAACTAAAAAATAAATATTCACCTGGTTTAGATGAATTTCCGGATTGTTTATTAAAAACTTGTGCACCTGCCTTTATACATCCGTTAACTCACATTTTCAATGCTTCTTTATGTACAGGAATATTTCCAGATATTTTCAAAACAGCAAAAATTAAGCCACTTTTTAAAAAAAGAAACAAAAATGATATTCAAAATTACCGGCCAATTTCACTTTTGTCTGTTTTCTCAAAAATATTAGAAAGGCTTTTCTACTTACGAATGGAAACTTCTCTCAGGAAAAACAAAGCGTTTTCAGACTCACAAAACGGTTTTAGAAAATCAAAATCTACGGAAACTGCCATTTTTTCTTTTCTCAAAGATGTTGCTTCATCAATAGACCAAAATGAAGTACCCATTGGAATATTCGTAGATCTCTCGAAAGGTTTTGACGTTATTGACCATAAGATCTTGCTCTCAAAATTACTTGCGTATAGAATTCGTGGTATTGCCCTAGATTGGATAACTTCTTACCTTAAACATCGCACTCAAAGAGTAGAAATACCATACTGGCAGGAAAGGACATTACATACTTATATTTCCAATTCTTTGCCAATTGTGCATGGGGTCCCGCAAGGTTCGATCTTAGGTCCTATTCTCTTTCCGTTATATGTAAACGATATGCCCTCGTCTATTAAAAATGGAAGAACGGTTCTGTTTGCTGATGACACGAATGTTCTTTGCAAAAAAGAAGCAGTAAATAGTACAATTTCAGAAGTTTCAAATTGGTTTAATAATAACAAATTAATTGTTAACGAAAGAAAAACTGTTTCAATGCATTTTTGCATCTCAAATCGGAAATCGCATGTTCCACTGAAAATGAACAATATGCAATTAGCTGATGTTGAGGCAACAAAATTTTTAGGTCTTTCAATTGAATCAAACCTCAAATGGAATGTACATATAACAGAATTAAACACTAAATTAAGTTCATTATGCTATGCATTCAGAATTCTTTCAAATTCTGTCAGCCTTCATGCAGCTCGTTGCGTTTATTTGCCAATGTGCATTCCCGCCTGAGATATGGCATAATATTCTGGGGAAGCTCATCCTGTAGTATTCAGACCTTCAGATTGCAAAAGAAAATTATTCGAATAATGAAATAATGCCTTCCACGTGATTCCTGCAAGCCTCTTTTCATTGAGCTGGGAATCCTACCATTGCCTTGTCTATTTATTTACGAATCTGTAATATTTGTCAAAAATGACGTACTTAACGGAGGGAACATATTTTGATGCAATATTGATATTTATAATTACAACACACGCCGTGGAAATCACGTGCATCAAGTGTCAGTATCAACAGCTCAGTACAAGGAATCAACATACAATACATGTACGTTACTTTACAACGCATTGCCAGATGACATAAAAGAATTAAAGTCGGTACACAAATTTAAGTTAAAAGTAAAATCTTTTCTGCTGCAAAACTGTTTCTATACAATTAGAGACTATACTGATCGTGAAAAAGAAAAATAATGTTTAATGTAACAAAACAAAGATATATAATGAATTAGTTTATGTTTGCATTGTATACATTTAAAAAAATATTTAATACGCCTGTAACAAGTAATGTACTTCAGCTTCCGGGTCAGTGACCCCCATCTCGATCAGGTTTTTGTCCAGTTTCCCTGATCCATTGAGCAAATGCTGAGATGGCCCCTTGTTTTGCTTCTGGACGTAAATGTAGCTTCACTGTGCGCACGTTTTGTTGAGCACTCCTTTTACTTGTAGTTCATTTACAGTTGAAATTGATTTTCTATAACTTGGGAAAAACATTTTTCAAATATCTTCATTTTTCTAAAATAATTATTTTCTAAATTCATTTTTTCGTTTTGTTTTGTTTTTTTTTTTAATAAATTTCTGGCCCTCAAGAAAATGTGCGCAGATAAATTTCTTTCCCCACACGTCATATACAGTTTTTACTGTTTTTTGACAAATAAATAAATAAATAAATAAATCTATTGACAATTACTAGTCGCGCGACTTTTCTTGTCGTCTCCCAGCGCGGGGTGCGGGGAGAGGACGTTACTGCCTACGTCACATCAGACGGGTGTTGCCAACTGTAACATTATTAATACTATTCGCGCCTCTTTCGCTCTTAATACAATAAGATATTATAGACGATAAAAATAAAACAAATAATAATGTAATAAATAGCAACCACAAGTGAAAAAAATTAATGATAATATGGCTTACTAATGAAATATGATATTAGTGTATGCATTTAATTTTCATCTAATGAATAATTTGAATCATCGCTTGAATTTGAAAGCAGCGGTAGACAGCCCTGATAATCTTGCCGTGCCGTGCCGTTCCAGGTGAGACCAAGATTTTGACCAGGCCGTGCCGAGTCGTGCTGGGTTGACCAGTATGGGGCTCAAACGTCAAGAAAAATCGCGCGAGTATGATATGTGATTGTATCAGTGTATTGTATGAGTATAGTACATGGTTCGATTACAACAACAAGCCGAAAATTGTGATTTCGGTGACAGAAAAGACGAAATGATTCGAGGTCAAATAGTTGAGAAGTGTTGTTCAGACGAATTACGACGTCAATTGTTGAAAGAAGGGACAGCGTTGACATTTGCACGGGCGAAGGAAATTGCACGATTATGGAAAATATCAAACAAACAAGCAAAGGTTTTGACATTAAACGAGGTTAAAACAGAACAAATTAATAGTATTAATTTCAAGAATAAAAAGCAGCTAGGCAAACATGACAAGAGTGTGCATGGAGATTCGAATATTAAATGCTATCGCTGGGATTTTTTATGAAAACACTAGCCTACCATTAACCACATACGCTAATTTATTATATATACACGTTGGCTGAGTAACAGCTTACCTACATCTAAACAGGAAGCGTCTTTCGATATTTATTTCACCCACTATTACCAACAACAAATATAAATATTTTACTACCAACAAACAATTACAATAACATCAACACATTTAGTTTCAATATAAAATATAAATACAACGAAGTCAAATTTCCTTATTAAACCGATCCTTGCAAGACTTGGTGGTCCACGGTAATATTTGGGAACGAACATGCTTTCATTTCTAGTTCTGGCAAATGAAAGGAAAGACCTGCAAGGATGTTTTCACCCGTGGGTACTGTGAAAATATTAACAGACACCCCTAAGAGACCACATTCCTGAATTGTGTGGGTTTTTCAGCCAAGCCACAAAGGAATTAATGCAAGACATGGTCAGAAATGTAAGTTGGACGACACGTTCCCTCAAAATAATGCATTCATTTCCACACCACCTATGAGGTAGAATGCATGGTGCGTTTTTTTTTATACATGGTTTCCCCAAGAGGCCTAATCCATGTTCCAATAATATCTACATAAATATTTACACATAATATATACATAACAACATGTTCACCGTTGAGAACCTCCGGTTTCCTTTAAATGTCCTGCTAGCGTGCTCTCTGCTTCCTCTCGAGAGAAACCGATAAAGCCTTCATCGCATTCCCTCATGGCTGCAAAAAAATGAATGAGAAAAAGTCTTCAAATTATAAAGAGATTCAATTCCCCAATATAAAAATAAAAATCTATTACAATAAGAAATATGCCAAAAAAGGCTTGAACCATAAAATCTATACATAACACGATATCTTAATAGCAGTAGCGGACGGTGGGTTCAAAACGTGGAGAGACCCAGACAAAGGGTGTAGCCGAATAAGGGGGCGAAAAGTGCCCCAAACCAAATCGATAATCGCGATACTCATGTGAAAGAGAATAGAAAATGTGCTATATTCACAAAAAATCAGCCTTCTAGGGCAATCCAGAGAGTATATATCCAGAGAGTATGGGGGCAATCTGCTGCAGAGATACAATGAGGCATTGAGATACATTTTGGCGCGAAATCAATTTTTTAAACTGATAAAATAGTTTTAATTATTTTTCACTATCGTCCACATTGTTTTAAAATCTGAAAAAATATGTTATAGAATATTACGAGGTACATTCTAGAGGAAAAATTGCGACAGTACTCCAACGTTATCACGTCGAAAATCAATTTAAAAAATTTATTAAATTTTTTCTATTTAAATTTTGCGCCAAAAATGGTTGATTAAAATACCTTCAAATTCACCTATTCTTCCTCGTCTCTGCAATTTTTTCAGCTTGATTCATGCAATAGAAGCTGAGAAAAAATAAAACATGAAAAACACGTTTCTTATTGTATCTCTGCCACAGATTGCCCTAGAAGGCTGATTTTTTGGGAGTCTAGCACACTTTCTGTTCTCTTTCACATGAGTATCGCGATTATCGATTTGGTTTGGGGTACTTTTCTCCCCCTTATTCGGCTATATCTTTAGGCATGGAAACATATTGTGAAATTGAAAGTCAATGACCTTTGGTTAACTGGTAAACTGTTATTGGCGGCATTCCTAATAAAAGAATTAGATTTAATATATCTCTTCTTTTAGGATTACTTCTCCGCGAAAACAGTACTCGCAATAAAGATTTCATTGTGTACACTAAAGTACTGGGCCTGCCACTACCGCAACTACAACCACTATCGCAACTACACAGCACCCACTGTATGTGATCGCACCCCCTTCACAGGAGGCCAGACGCGCGAGACCCTCCATGCCAAACCAACTCCAAAGCTGGACAAAACGAAACTACGCTTTTCTTATTGGTTGAGGGACATTGTTATGGCAACAGGGGAGACGGGCATCAGCTTTGGCTGCTTCATACATCTAAATCGTAACCATGTGTATCCTGCAACCCCAAATTGAGCCTTCTCAATAGTCAGAGTCTTAGAGCCGTTTCAAGTAGTTGGCATGGTGAACATTAGATGTCGCGTGCAAAACGATTCGTTGAGAATCGGTGTGACTTGCTAGATCATGTGAAACTCAACTCAATTGAGGGCATTCTGCAGCACGTGTGCAGAATTGCAGAATTCGTAATTGTAATTGTAATTTGCTTGAAACTTAAAGAGTACATAGTATTGTTAAATATTACTAATGAATTCTAAGAATTATTTAATTTTCTTACTGCAGTTTTACTCAAAAATTTATATAACTGCCCTAAGCTATGAATTAGGTAATAAAATGCACTATTATTAAATACTTTATATTTGAACACTTAGAGGAAAGGGTCCAAAGACTCTCGCAGGCAACTTATTTCAGACCAGCCCGTAAGAGTTCTGCAAGTAAAGGATCATTTTCAAAGACCTGTTCTCTGAGCCGTCGACTGTATTTTGTGCATGTGATCCTCATAACTAAAGTAGGTGGATGTACGAAGTCGGCTAGTGATACCTTTAACGCTGAATATCCGGCAAATACTTTATATACGGCACGTCTTGCTTTAACCCTCCTGATTTCTAAGTTCTTCTATTCTCCTTTCTTCCAGCATCCCTCGAGTAACATTACATGTTCTTTTCTGAATTCTGTTTCATATTCAATGAAGTTGGTTATTTAATAATTGTAACGTAATTGATCATTATTTGTACATTATCTTCACAAATAATTAAATGAAGTGTATTCGACTGAAGAATGAGGGAGACGTGACACCATTCAAATAATCTTTCATTAGTGTTTCATCCAGTTCATACCAACGAGCTACAATATAATATTCTAGCTCGTTGGTTCACACGGTCGCATTGACAAAATGAGTGCTCTGTGCACGGCAGGTGCACGGTCGTCGTAGCGCCTCCTATTAGGAAGCACATTTCTAGCTACTTGGAACGCCTCCAAGATTCTGACCAATGAAACGGCTGAATTTGGCGCTACAGGATATACATGGTTACGATTTAGAAATATTCTGGGCCGTTGTTCATATTTCTAAATCGTAGCCATGTATATCTTGATTATATAAAGGAGAATATATAAGAGAAGGGTGCAGGCCTCATGTTCGTTGAAAACCCTGATTTTTCGAAAATTGCAAAAGTTTAAAAAAATTTCAGTCTTCCTACAACTAAAATATTAAAGACAGAGATATTTTTCTTTTAATGAAATCTGTTCGTTAAAGATAAATTAATCAAGACTTAATGCATATTTGTTGAAATTTAAAGCTTTGATACATTGTTTTTAACTCATTTGTAATTTTATTATTTAATGTTACAGGTTATGTTTGACATAATGTAACTAAGCAATAATGGAAAGTTTACATAACATTGTTTGTCCTACATAAATCGTAAAGGCCTGATGATGGAGACACATCTGTTCATCTGAAACATGGCCACGTGAATCATTGTATATGAATCTTTTAATAAACAGTACAAACTGTATAAACAGTACTACTGTCTAAAAACCTATGCAACTTTTATTAACTTAATAACTGTACAAGAGACAGTATATAGTTCAATTTCAAATTCTAAATCATTGATACTAAAAAATAAAAATTGCCAATTTTGTCACATAGGAGGTTGTCCATAGCCAACAAAGATATAATACTATTATAAAAGGAGAGTTCCCACATATTTAACAAACAAACACAAACAAACAAACAAACAAATTAGTGAAAAAATCTAGAAAATATGATTTGAAAATTACAAACTGGGTGAAAATTAAAGAGTTAATTAATTTTAACAAAAATTACGATTCTATAGCTGAATTGTGCAAACACTGTTGCTCAACAAGTGATCATGGCACTCACTACCATACGCTAGTGAAAACACAATTGTGTCTGATAAATGCAGGTGAAGAAGCCTGCAAAAAGTCATATTCATCCTATTTAATTTCTGGAAAGTTAATTAGAATTTCTAGTCTCTTTTCTTACTGTTAATTTATGTGGCAAAAATATGGAAAAAGAAGTGAGCTCAGTGCTCACTCATTGACCAACAGATATTTTAGGCTCGTTGAAAGAATCTCAACACTCATTTACTTACCATTGTCCTTACACATGTCACAGCTTATGCCGGTCAATTTACGACAATATTCCTTTGCGCATAATGGGCTCTTGAAGCGCTTTTTACATGTTGTACAAATAAAACTGCTGTCTGCAGAAACAAATCAAAAACAGTGCATTAGTTATACATATCAGCTAATAATGTAATTTTATCACGAATGGTAACGACTAAGAATATTTTGTCATGTTTTAAATGGTAAACCTTGAATTTTTCTTGAAATATTGAGTTTAGATTTTCACCTTTCTGAATTTTTTGGTTTTGTTATTTAAAATTGAATTTTTATTTTTTCATGGTATTTCTATTCCGAATTCAATATTTAGACAAGTATATTTTGTATCATATTCTCCCAGTCTAAATGACAAGTATTTTTTGTTCTTTGGTACCACATCAAAAAGTTTTAATGGGAGAACTTGGTGAGTTTTTATTACATGTCCCAATTATGAAAACTAAGAAATTATTTTGGTGGTAGTGGTCACAAATTGTAAGGCTTTCATGATATACCAAGATTTGACCGTACTTAAGACTTCAGAAATCTTTAAGATCAATGATTATTATGCAGAATGTTCTTGTACTTGATAAAAATGGACTTAGTGCTTCCTATTACAGTGATAATCGCAGTAGCTCCAAATTTCATTTCTCTCCATAGCTCGTCCCACACAGTTTTTAACTGTTTTTGATGTAAATAAATAAAGCTACATTAGCCTTGTAAATAAAATAAGATTTTTTAGTTATTCATTATTGAGTCTTTTCACCATTATCAAGATCACCATTTTGTGAATAATTTGTACTATGATCTTTTTATTTGTTAACTATATCCAAAATATTTGATGAACATTTACAAATTGATGCCACTATAGAGGGAACAAGTTATATTGAAATTTTATTCTTTTTTTTTTTTCTGAAAATTTAATGAATTTTCAAATATTGAAATATGAAATGAATATGGTTCATTTATACTTCTCTTCATCTGTTCTTTTGCCAATGTCAATATTAATGCTTTCACAAGTTAAAATTGTTTAATAATAAATTTTGATCCAAAAATGTTTCAGACTAAAAGAAACAATCACTTGTATGGAAATATTTCAGAATTAGAAAACAAGGATCACCCATTTTATCATCAATCTCAATGACTGAACTTACATTAACAACCTGCCTTTAAACCAAACCCCCAACTAGTGGTCTACATTCAGCACGTACATTCTCGCCCGAACTTTCAAGCAAAATTAGGCGAAAAGTACCTATATTTTCGAAAATTTGTACATGATTTTATTTCAAAATCTATCTCTATGGAACAGATTTCATTAAGGGAAACATCTTTCTTCATAATTGTAGTTGTAGAAAGACACCGAAAAACTGATGAATTTCGAAATTTTCCAAAATCAGACTTCTCAATGAAAATGAGACCTGCACCATTCTCTTAAACATCCTTCATATTATCCAAGAACCAAATTTAAGCAAAAATGAGGGGACCATTTTCTTAAAAATTTTGAAAATGTCTCAGGGGCTTCATGTAAAGTACCAATCTCAATCGGCACTGTCCAAAACCATACCAAAATTATGCCACAGTCCGCACAACAATTCTCTTGAGCCACCAGCATTCTAGTGACGATGGTATCAGGAGTCATTACCTGCAGAAGGTGCTGTTGGAGTTCTTTCCTCTCCTCAACAAAGAGTGGGCAGTGAAATTACATGTGCTTCGTATCTTCAACGCACTCTGTATAGTTCCCGCAAACTATTCGCAAGTGCTCGTTGAAGTGCAATTTCAATTCAATCTGGGCTCCTAAGTATCTTACAGACTGCTGGAAGGCTATTTTACCACCCCCCTACATTGAGAGTAATACCCTCTTTCACTTCGCAGGCTGCGTGACCCCCAAGTATATTTGCCTACCATTACCAGCGCAACATAGTCAGCAAATCCAATAGCCCTAGCACATTCCAACTGCTGGAGCTTCAAAAGGGAGTCATACATAATATTCCACAACAGTGGGCTAAGTACAGAGCCTTGAGCTTAATGAGCTTATTATATGAGCCAAGAACCTCATATAATTGTACGTTACTTTTCTTATTGTTCACTTCATATAATTGTGCGTTAGTTCTCTTGAATGTATCATTGTATGTTTAAAAGTAAATAAGTAAACAAGCAAGTGATCCAGGGAGCAAGAATTCCAGCAAGCGAACAAGTAAATTAAAATGCTAAGTAATTGTTCTGCTGCATTTTAAATTCTTAGGACTGGTAAACAATGAATACGAAAACTCCCAATGTTTAGTGTGCACTACAGTCTATTATGGATCAACAGCTCATGATTAGAACAAAGCGCATGAACTGCAGTAATTAATCTAAGACACTTACATCTTGTATCATCATCAGCTTTAACATCTGGGTCACTCTCATCATCATTTGTGATGTCATAGACTTTAACATCATGACCATGACCTGCAACATATTTTATATTTGTTCACTTCATATAATTGTGCATTAGTTCTCTTGAATGTATCATTGTATGTTTAAAAGTAAATAAGTAAACAAACAAGTGATCCAGGGAGCAAGAATTCCAGCAAGGGAACAAGTAAATAAGTATGCTAAATAATTGTTCTGCAGGATTTTAAATTCTTAGGACAGGTAAACAATGAATACGAAAACGCCCAATGTTTAGTGTGCACTACAGTCTATTATGGATCAACAGCTCATGATTAGAACAAAGCACATGAACTGCAGTAATTAATCTAAGACACTTACATCTTCTATCATCATCAGCTTTAACATCTGGGTCACTCTCACCATCACTTGTGATGTCATAGACTTTAACATCATGATCTTGACCTGCAATATATTTTTTATTTGTTCAGCTCATAAAATTGTGCATTAGTTCTCTTGAATGTATCATTGTATGTTTAAAAGTAAATAAGTAAACAAGCAAGTGATCCAGGGAGCAAGAATTCCAGCAAGCAAACAAGTAAATTAGAATGTTAAATAATTGTTCTGCAGGATTTTAAATTTTTAGGACAGGTAAACAATGAATACGAACACTCCCAATGTTTAATGTGCACTACAGTCTGTTATGGATCAACAGCTCATGATTAGAACAAAGCGCATGAACTACAGTAATTAATCTAAGACGCTTACATCTTGTAACATCATCAGCTTCAACAGCTGGGGCTCTCTTACTGACATTGGATATGTCATATTCTTCAACATCAGGACCTTGTGCTGCAAAATTTTTTATTTGTTCACTTCATATAATTGTGTGTTAGTTTTCATGACTGTATCATTGCATGTTTTATAAGTAAATATGTAAACAAGCATGCAAGCGAGGGAGCGAGAATCCAAGCAAGCGAACAAGTAAATAAGTATGTTAAATAATTGTTCTGCAGCATTTTAAATTCCTAGGACTGATAAACAATGAATACGAAAACTCCCAATGTAGAATGTGTACTACAGTCTGTTACGGATCAAGAGCTCATGATTAGAACAAAGCGCATGAACTGCAGCAATTATCTAAGACACTTACATCTTGTATCATCATCAGCTTTAACATCTGTGTCACTCTCACCATCACTTGTGATGTCATAGACTTTAACATCATGATCTTGACCTGCAACATATTTTTTATTTGTTCAGCTCATAAAATTGTGCATTAGTTCTCTTGAATGTATCATTGTATGTTTAAAAGTAAATAAGTAAACAAGCAAGTGAGCCAGGGAGCAAGAATTCCAGCAAGGGAACAAGTAAATTAAAATGCTAAGTAATTGTTCTGCAGCATTTTAAATTCTTAGGACAGGTAAACAATGAATACGAAAACTCCCAATGTTTAGTGTGCACTACAGTCTATTATGGATCAACAGCTCATGATTAGAACAAAGCGCATGAACTGCAGTAATTAATCTAAGACACTTACATCTTCTATCATCATCAGCTTTAACACCTGGATCACTCTCACCATCACTTGTGATGTCATAGATTTTAACATCATGACCTTGACCTGCAACATATTTTTTATTTGTCCAGCTCATAAAATTGTGCGTTAGTTCTCTTGAATGTATCATTGTATGTTTAAAAGTAAATAAGTAAACAAGCAAGTGAGCCAGGGAGCAAGAATTCCAGCAAGCGAACAAGTAAATTAAAATGCTAAGTAATTGTTCTGCAGCATTTTAAATTCTTAGAACTTGTAAACAATGAATACGAAAACGCCCAATGTTTAGTGTGCACTACAGTCTGTTATGGATCAACAGCTCATGATTAGAACAAAGCGCATGAACTACAGTAATTAATCTAAGACGCTTACATCTTGTAACATCATCAGCTTCAACAGCTGGGGCTCTCTTACTGACATTGGATATGTCATATTCTTCAACATCAGGACCTTGTGCTGCAAAATTTTTTATTTGTTCACTTCATATAATTGTGCGTTAGTTTTCATGACTGTATCATTGCATGTTTTATAAGTAAATATGTAAACAAGCAAGTGAGTGAGCGAGTAAGAATTCAAGCAAGCAAACAAGTAAATTAGTATGCTAAATAATTGTTCTGCAGCATTTTAAATTCTTACGACTGATAAACAATGAATGTGAAAACTCCCAATGTTTAAAGTGCACTACAGTCAGTTATGGATCAAGAGCTCATGATTAGAACAAAGCGCATGAACTACAGTAATTAATCTAAGACACTTACATCTGGTATCATTATCAGCTTTAACATCTGGGTCACTCTCACCATCACTTGTGATGTCATAGATTTTAACATCATGACCTTGACCTGCAACATATTTTTTATTTGTTCACTTCATATAATTGTGCATTAGTTCTCTTGAATGTATCATTGTATGTTTAAAAGTAAATAAGTAAACAAGCAAGTGAGCCAGGGAGCAAGAATTCCAGCAAGCGAACAAGTAAATTAAAATGCTAAATATTTGTTCTGCAGCATTTTAAATTCTTAGGACTTGTAAACAATGAATACGAAAACTCCCAATGTTTAGTGTGCACTACAGTCTGTTATGGATCAAGAGCTCATGATTAGAACAAAGCGCATGAACTACAGTTATTAATCTATGACACTTACATCTTCTATCATCATCAGCTTTAACATCTGGGTCACTCTCACCATCACTTGTGATGTCATAGACTTTAACATCATGACCTTGACCTGCAACATATTTTTTATTTGTCCAGCTCATAAAATTGTGCATTAGTTCTCTTGAATGTATCATTGTATGTTTAAAAGTAAATAAGTAAACAAGCAAGTGAGCCAGGGAGCAAGAATTCCAGCAAGCGAACAAGTAAATTAAAATGCTAAGTAATTGTTCTGCAGCATTTTAAATTCTTAGAACTTGTAAACAATGAATACGAAAACGCCCAATGTTTAGTGTGCACTACAGTCTGTTATGGATCAACAGCTCATGATTAGAATAAAGCGCATGAACTACAGTAATTAATCTATGACACTTACATATTCTATCATCATCAGCTTCAACAGCTGGGTCACTCTCACTGCCCTTGGTAATGTCATATACTTCTACACTGCTCTTATGTTGATCTGCTACATTTTTTATTTGTTCACTTAATGTAATTGTGTCAGACGTTCTTGGCTTTCCTAATTGTGTTTGGTTTGTGGTTTTTGATCAGGCCCCTCATTGCCTTAAATGTCATCTCCATGACCCACCCACCTTGATGCATATCTGGTCTTCTGCACCTTCTGTATCGGTGTTTCTCTTGTTGTCTAGATGTGACCCTTCCCCACCTTGGCTGTTGGGGTAGTGGAAAGTACATATATCAATCATTTTCAGGTGGCTATTATCATACTTATCTACTTGTAGTCCCATCTTTGTTGTAATTAGCCAGTTTGAGAGACTATATTCCATGTCTGGACTGGAAAGGAAATGTTTAGAGGGGTACTACTTGGTGATTAGACCTGTTCCAAAGCATACAAACATCCAAGACCTATGTGGGATTCAAATAATTCAAACTTTAATGTATCAAACACTTGCATGCAACTGCAAAACAAATGTCTATATGTACTACAACAATATGTCCAGTCTTTAAGAAAGAAGCTCACTGATCTAGAAATATTACTCGAACAAAACCTACCACACTTAACACTATTATGCTTTAGTGAACATTGGTTAACTCAACAACAAGTAGATAACACACACATTCTAGGTTTCACTCTAGCCAGTGGCTCATGTAGGCAAATAGGTAAATCACATCATGCTTATGGTGGTACTTGCATCTTTGTTAAAAATATAATTCATTATGTGTCAATCACAGAATACTCCTCTCTTAAAAGATAAGGACTTTGAAATATCTATTGTGGATCTACCAAAACAAAGAATATGGATTTTATGTACCTACCACAGCCCCACAGGAAACACAAATATTTTCTTAAAAAATCTTGAAATTGTTCTTGTTAGACTTAAAAAACGCAGAAGTTATAAACTTATATTATGCGGTGATTTCAATATAAACTGTTTGTCAAAATCAAATGATGAGAGACTATTCAAAAATTTACTTAAATCCTTTAACTTCCAAAACATGATAATCAACCCACCAGAATATTTAAGAAGAGCAGTACCACCATTGACCAAATAATAATAGGCACAAATGATTGCAGCTATTCAGCTGTTACATACAACACAGGCTTTAGTGACCATACAGCACAAATTCACAAACACAAAATGCACACAGAAGTTGTTAAGAAAGCACTTTATAGAAAAATGCGAAACTTCTCTCAAGAAAACGTTGAAAAATTTAACTCTCTAGTAAGTTCAGAAAACTGGGTGGAAGTGTACTAAGCAACAGACGCAAATACCAAATTGAACTTATTCATAAACATATTCCAAAGTTATTTAAACACTGTTTTTCCACAGACACTGAAGAAAATAAAAAGCAAAATGTTTTCAAATTGTCTGTCTGTCCATCTGGGGGCAGATATCTAAACCACAATACACTCAAGATTTTCCTCAAAATGTATATTTCCTGATCAATCAGGCCCTGCAAATAACATGGATCTTTGACTTTTTGAGGGTACTTTACAGAAAGCTCAGAAGACACAGACAGCTCATAATTTCAGTTTTTTCCCCCAAACTATTTCTAAATGTTTCTTTACATTTTTGCTGAAATATGGCAAAGGCTACTTATACAATTTTCATTGAAATCTTGAGTTTTAAAAAATGGCTTAAATTCAATTTTTGATTTTTTTGTTAATTTGTGGTGAATCATGACAATTTTCCAAAAATTCCTAAATACAATTTTGTGTAAAAAAAAGACTCCAAATTTTTGGTTGGAACATTTGTAAGGAAACAGCACAGCACAGTAAATCTCATTGCATAGCTTCATGCATTCAGCATCATTTTGATTGGGTTAGCTTTATTTTTTAGTGGACCCAAATGCCTCGAATATCTACAGTAATTTCTCAAAATCTCAAAAAATTTTGAGTGGAAATAAATACTCTCTTCTGTGTGCACATCAGAAGACAATCGCTTTACATTGTAATGTTGGCCGCCATGGTTGTAATGTTCTGGGTGATGGTTCAAGTTTCAAGGTAGGCAAACATTTTTCACAATCATGTTTAATGAGATGGGAAAGCATAGTGGAAGATAATAATATCCATATGAGAGTTTTGCTAGTCTAGTATTTAGGCACTCTCAGTTTTTAAAGCCATAGCCACTACTGATTTCATATAACTGTTAAAAATATAATGAGGAAGTTTATGCTATGTATGAAACACCACTATTTTATTATTCACTTTGAATTTGTATTGGAATTATTTAGTTGTATCATATTGTTGTTTTTGTTATTGTGTAGAATTGTGTGTTTCATAGTAGTTCATCGCTTAAATTCTACAGGCCTAATTTGGCTAACAGGGGTCAAATGGCTGACCAGGGTCTGGTGGGGAGTACTGATGCCCATAGGTGCTCACCAAAAAAATCAACCGATATACCCCCCTGTAATAGGGATACCTGATTTGGGAGCAAGGTCAACAAGTCTTATCTCTCTCCTCCACGCGGCGGCCCCTGGATACTCTCTGTGGTGAGAGCTCAGAGAGTAACAAACGGAGTAGGGCGGAAGGCGAGTCTCTGGCACCTTAAAATGAGAGCATTGGGCTAAGGGAAGGAAAACCCTGACAGAAAACCTAGGGAGAGGGTAGCCTCAATAGGTGGGAGAAACCAGCCACTCTAAGGAAAGGACATCCTGAAATAAAACCCGGTCCTCTAGGGTGGGGGTTGAGCATTGGTGTTTGCGACCCGATCTCGGTAAAAAAAACATTGTCACGAATCCAAGTGATATGCCTCAGTACAGGAATCCCCTAGTAAAGGAACCAGCAAGGAAAAACAGACAAAATGAAAATGGAATTTTGGAACATGGAACGTTAGAACAATGAAGCAATCACGAAAAAAGATGGAAATTGCGGGAGAGTTCAAGAAGTTTGACCTTATTGCTCTTCAAGAAATAAGATGGAAAGGACATGGGATAATAGATAAAAAAAGATTTAAACTGTAGTATTCTGGAGCAGAAAAAAGAACAGGTTTATACGGAATTGGATTTATGGTTAATTCAGAAATAAGGAAAAGTATTTTGTGTTTTGTACCAATAGGAAAAAAATTATGTAAAATTGTACTGAAAGGTAGGTTCCATAATATTACTATAATTTCTGCACTTGCCTCAACAGAAGAAAAAACCAGAGATAGAGCAATTGGTATTCTATGATATGTTAGAGAAAGAATGTAGTAAAATCCCTCAATACCATATGGTATTGTTAATGGGAGATTTTAATGCCAAGATAGGCACTGAAAAAATCAATATCTATGGTAGCTGGAATATACTCACTTCATACAGAAACGAGTGAAAATGGGAAACTTTTGGAAAATCTAGCATTGTCAACAAACCTGAAGATTATGAGCACAAGTTTTGAACATAAGCTCATACATAGGACATAGTTGGAAGATCCCTGGAAAAAACATCATACAATCAAATTGACCATGTTTTGGTAAATAAGAGACATTATACATCCATAATAGATGTAAGATCAGCTAGAGGACCCAACTGTGACTCAGATTATTATCTGGTACAAATGTTATTGAAGGAGAAGCTGTCAATTGTTGGAAGAGTTCAAGGGATTAAAAGAGTGAAATGGAATATGGAATCATTCAACAAGGAGTGTATAGACACTTATATATATATATATAAAAGAAGAAATTGAAAGTAATCTGAATGGTTTTACGGAGAAAGAATCAGTAGAAGACATGGGGATGCATTAACTGATGCTACAGAAAATGCTATTGGTAAGGTAAAATACAAACGAAATAGTGGATGGTTTGATAGTGGCAAGATGCACTAGAAGAAAGAAACAAGATAGGAAAATAATGATGCAAAGAGAAATAAGAATAACAAATGAAAAGTATAACCGAAGTAGGAAACAGGCTAGTAAGATAATTCAAAAAAAGAATTTCTTAAATTTAAAATAGAGGAAATTGAACAACTTAATAATATGAATGAAAGTAGAAAATTCTATCAAGCAGTAAAAACTATGTCCAAACGATATCAACCCAAAAGTAATTTATTGTAAAGATAAAAATTCAGGATGAAAACGGAGTAATGAGAAGAGTGTGTTGAATTTTATACAGACTAACTAAATATGATAGATGAAGATGAATGGTGCCTCAATGTGGAAGATGTAAGCTAGAGGACCATAATAGGAAATTGAAGTGAGTAACACCACACCTGGAGGAAATAAGAGAGGCTGTTACATTGAATAGGAATGGTAAAGCACCAGGCGAAGAGGGATTAATAAGAGAATATTAAAAAAAGGGGGGAATTAATTATTGAGGCATTACATATTATATGTAAAATTTAAAATTTAAAGGAAATACCAAGAGAATGGAGAAATGAGCTTATATGTCAGATTTTAAAAAATGGTGATAAGTTTGAGTGTAAACATTACATTATTAAATACAGCTTATAAAATATATTCAAGATTAGTGTTAAATGAGTGAATAATTTGGCAGAAAAAAATACTAGATGACTACCAATGTGGATTCAGAATAAGTAGAGGAACCACTAATCAAATATTTACTATAAAGCAATAATAGAAAAATGCTATGAATACAATATACGTCTACATATGCTCTTTATCGATTTCAAGCAAGCCTTTGATAGCATCAAATGGAAGCAACTTTTACTGTTTTGAGAAAAGATGGAATGCCTAGTACACTAATTAAACTCATTAAAATTGCAATGGTCCTATTCAGACCTAAAGTATATGTAGGAGGTAGGGTGAGTAAGAGTTTAAAATGACATCAGGTGTTACACGAGGAGATTCACTTTCTGCAACTCTTTTTAATCTAGCACTCAATAAAAGAACTTAATATTAGAGGAAGCATAATATATAAATCCATACAATATCTTACATATGCCAACGATGCAGTGCTATCAGCAAGAAATAGAAGACACATTTAAAAAACTGGAATAACATAGTAAGAAAATCGGCCTGTATATAAAATGAGGATAAAACTAAGTACTTGAGTATGTCAGCATATGAGTCCTAGAAGGAGGTTGGCAGAGTATACGAATAAATGGATTAATTTTGAAGGAGTTAGTGAATTTACATATCTTGGAGTAAGCCTCAATAACACAAATACATATCTGAAAAAATTAATCAGAGAGTGATGGGTGGCAATAAAGCCTATTATGCAAATATGAAACTCTTCAAATCTGTACATTTGACTAGGAAAACTGAAGTCAAACTATATGAAACAATGATTAGACCAGTAGTTACCTATGGAGCAGAGACATGGACTTAAACCAATAATGATATGGAGACCCTGCATAGATTTGAAAGAAAAGTGGTCAGAAAAATTTATGGCCCACTTAAAGAGGGAAATAGAGGGAGAATAAGATATAATGAAAAAACTAATCACATTTTAAAAGAGAAGGATATAGTTAGGTTTGTGAAATCACATAGACTGCTCTGGCTGGGTTATGTACAAAAAATGGGAGTGGATAGAATGCCTAAAATTATGCTTCATGGTAAAATAACTGTAGTAGGAAGACAAGGTAGACCAAGAACAAGATAGATTCAAGATGTGGGTGGATATATGAAGTAGATGAAGATTACTGGATGGTGGGGAAAGGCAGAGAGAAGAGGAGAATGGGCATATCGTGAAGGCAGCTCAGGCCCATACCGGGCTGTAATGCTATTGGAAGATGGAATTTAGCTTTGGCTAACAATTTTGCTACTAAGAAAAGAAACAGATTAGCTATGTGTCTTACCAGAAGTAATTCCTTCAGATTCAAAAATGGAAGGTTCTAGTCCAACATCTCTTGAGTATTGGTTACCTGTTGAATTGAATACCCGTTGGGGATCTTTAGAAGCTAAGGGTGCAGGATAATACTGTGGAGGATGATGTAATGGTAAGGGGGCATGAAATATGGTGTTCCCGGTAACCTGTCGATGTTGAAGGTTGATCTGCTGAGAGTGTTGGTTGATAAAATGCCGAAGGTTGATCATCAGGAACGAGATAATAAGGTGCAGGACGTTGTTGAAAATTTGACCGAGACGGTGCGAATTCAGGGTGGATGTTGAAGCCATATAGTAGCTGCCTCTTGAATGAGAGTAATGTGTCCCTCGACCTGAAACATATTGTATTACATAATCAGTATTGTACTGTTTAACATTATTTGATCTTTAAAATGCACATGATGTAGATTTGATTTGTTTTCTATGATTAATTTGTTTTATGATTCATTACAGAAACTTAGAACAATGGGCTTAAGAAGTTGAGAACAGTAAACTAATAGTCACTTTTTCCCCTAGATATATTAGAGTCCTTTTGAGAGAATATTTCTCTTGTTCTCAATCAACACTTCTACCAAAATATTTTAACTTCTAGTAATTCTTTTTTGCAATTAAAAGCAGATATGAAAATTGTGATTAAAGTTTCATGGAAAATATACAAGTTACTTAGGCCAACTATACATGTTCTGGGCCCTGTTCCTCGATAACCATGTGTTGAAGTGTTCAATTGTTGAGTGTTGTTGTACTTCAAAAGAAAAGTTGTTTCTAGAGTTGTGGTAATCAGCTGTAAGTCCTCATTAACATTGGGCAGAGCTCCTTTCTATCATATGAAAATACAAAAATTTAGTGAGAAGTGTAGAAGAAGTTGGTTGTGTAGAGAGGGTTAATCTTAATTATTTTTTTTTAAGGCACTTGCACTAGTAAACACATATTCTACATAACTAGTAGATTTTGTCTAGCAATCTCAGGGCTACTAAAATGTTAAATATACTTCATTTAATAGAATAAATCATATTGACATTATATTCAGCACATTTGCTTTCATTATAGTATAGACTTAAAATTCTCTGAAAATTGAGAAAAGAAATTGTAACATTGTAACTTAGAAAGCAAGTTGTGCCAAAAATAAATTGATTCTTATAATTTAAAAGGCAGTTTCTGTGATATTTTGTGTCAGATATAAAAATATTGGTGTTTTTAGAGCTATTGAGTATAAATTCATTACCTAATGCTTTGAATGCATACCTTGGTAAAAAGCTCTGTTCATATTGGCGAGAGCTTCTGCCCGCCTCGAGCGGTAAAATCTCACAAATTTCTTATATTCTTCAGAATAATCTTCTTTCTGTTGTCTTTCTGTGAATGCAAACAGAAAATCAAACATGGGTACAAAAATGGCTTTAATGTGTCTACAAAGATATATTTTGTTGGAAACGCATTAGAAGTGTGTTATAATAATCATAATCTTTTGGTTTGAAAAAATCATAATCCTTGAATTTGGTCCCAACATGCAATAATAGGAAACTGCTGCATTTTATACATCTGTTGAATGGGTACTACTCTTGGACAGATATGGACAACATACTTACTAATCATACAAGTCACCCATCATACAAATATTACTTCTTTGTACAGACCGTTCTCAGACTGCGTGTTCTGAAAATATTTACACACATGCTTGCACACATGCTCAAGTGTAAACTACTTGAGCCTATTTATAAAATTCCAATAATGCAATTAGTTTCAACGGTCAAAAGAACTTTGTGCCGATTCATAGGGAACATTAGTGTGTACATGATTTAGTAATGGTAGTGCCCAGATTTTATGTTTTATTAAAAAATTATACAGGAATTAATATCAAATTAAACTTAGAGTTTCATTAGAGAGTTTTTCAATTAATTAAGTTGCATGGTTATTTAACTAATTCAACCAATTCAATATTATATTAAATTCAATAAAAATTGATTGTGCAATACATTTAGCAAAATTCTGATAATTTAGAAAAAAAAAATTGTGTACTTTTCAGTTTCTTAATATGTTAACTTAATATTAGGGTATGTATTTGAAGAAATGCTAATTCAATATCTTAGCTAAAGGAAATGACCAGGGCACTCTAATGTACTTAACGCCAAAGGCAGCATGTGTTGTAATAAAAGACTTGAATAAGTTGTTGTATTGATTTTAAGAGAAAGACATTGTGCATATATTGAAATTTAAAAGAAAGGCCATGTCATTAATTAAGTACATTCAGATTAGATAATGGGAAAACACTCAACAAGCAGAATTGAGATTTTTACAATTTTTGTTTTTGCTAGAGGTTGGCAAGCCACTGGCAAAGGAGTATAATATAATTAGTGATATATGCAATATATTTTAACATAATAATTATGCTTTTAATGTTGATAATCCTGAATTCTTTGAACTTTCAATTCTTTCTCCTGTAAACTTCACTGAATTTGGAGTTCCCTCTCTTACCTAGTTCCAAGCACCTCAATTATCAAGACCCAACTTAATGTCCTATCTACAGTTTAGATGCATATTTCGACATTGGAAAAACACAGGCTATAGATTTAAGGAAGACAGAAGGGAATTTAAATAGCAGTTCCTCAAATTTTAATGTCCTGTATAAAACCCTTTGATAAGTTTCACCCTTCTTGATAAAAAGGGGAGATCAAAAAGGATTGTCTATCTAATTTAATATTATTCCATACAGTGGTATCCTTCTCATATTACAGAATATCAAGTAATTCATTTTTAAGTTACTTATGTTTTATATGTATCTTGCATAAATCACTACTTTTCACGACCCAGTTGGTCATATCTTCAGGTGTACTGTAATACAGTTTTTTGAAAATTACAATGTTTCTGTCATCTTAAAATATAAAATTTAGAATAACATTGTAAAATTACGATAATTAAATAGAATTCATCAAAGGTAAAAACAAGAAATATGAGGCAACAAAAATTCCAATGTTATAAAATATTTTAAACTATTGTTATAATCTATAAGTATGAAGCACAAGTCTTTCTGTAGAATATTATATTGTCTCAGGCAAGACTTGGGCTTTGTACTTTCAGATTTTAAAATTATTTTAAAATATATCATCATTCTTATATGATAGGACTCAGTGCACAAAATGTATCTATTGCAAACTTAGTCATTCCAATAAAATCTTTAAAAATTGCAATACAGTATCTCGTTTCTGAATTTAAAGCTTCCAGTGAATGGCTATGAGATATTTCGTACCCATTTTGAAAGGAGAAGTAATTGTAGATGTCCAATTGCAAAAATTAACCTTTCAATAATAATCCAAAACTCTTCCAATATTAATTCAGAAAACTTCTAATACTCCAGAAACATTCAATCACTTGTAAGGAAAGAATCCGTACACATTCGTAACACCTACAATGGCGTCCCTGTGAAAAGTCGTTGATGATGACCATCTTAATAAATAAAAAATAAAATCAACTAAATGAAGGCTCAAAAGCCGAAACAAAAAATTCGGAAAGCAGAAATGACAACTTTAAATTTTTTGAATTCTCGATTGACCTCAAAAACATTTTAAAAAATCGTACTTTTCCCTCCAAATATGTCGACTTTCTCCAATACAGCATTGCCAGATATACCGCACTTATCTCATTTTCGAGATTTTGTCTGTATTATGTATTGAGCCATGTGGATTTGAAAGAAAATGACATGGAATTTATTTTCTAAATCGATTGAAGTAATTTTTTAAATGTTCATAATAATTATAATAATTGATACCGGTAATTAAAAACAAACCCAACGATAGAACCACAAGTTCGGCATCACTGCTTGTAATCTAGAAGAAATTAACACCCTAAAAGTAAAATTGATCCACAGTGAATAAATATCAAAATAAACTATTAGCGGTAAAACTCTACATATTTTCTAGAATTATTTTTAACGGCTACGCAACATTATAATATATGAACCTGAAACTGTATTTCCAACCAGAAAACATTTCTTTCCACACCGAGATTTAAACTCGAGTTTAATTAATTACCCTTAGAATTATCACGCCAGGCACGTTACCCATACACCAGCTGCACGACTAAGCTTAATCTTCCCTTTTCTTACAAAAATTGATTATTTGCTTTTGCAATTTTAAAAAATTTAGAGATATTCATTTACATTATTTCAAGGCCTAGTTTTAATACATTAAGGAACTAGAGATATTACAACAGAACATACTTTCTCGCATTACTGGGAACGGCT
>JAHLJT010008446.1:248871561-248921246 GCA_031308135.1 Acheta domesticus | reverse complement strand
CGTAATCATGATATTCACCAAATTTGATATTCCGCGAAAAAATGACGTTTTTGTTGCATTACCTGACTTTTCGAAAATTGCAAATGTTTGTTAGGTGCCTTCCAATAACTACAATAATGAAATTAAAAAGTTTTGTTGACGAAATTTGTTAATCAAAAACAAATCTTCTAATAAACCATGTACAATTTTTCGAAAATACGAGTTAGTTTTGCTTAATTTTGCGTGAAACATGGGCAATGTTTTTAAACTAGAAATTACCGCACTTCTATTTCTGGAATCTTTCAGGAGTTAAGTTATAAGAAGTTATTTAGGAGTTAGTTGATAAGTAAAAAGAGTTATTTATCAGTAGTTATTTAATATAATCTTTATTTATTTATTGTATGTGAAAAACTGTTAAAAACTCTGTGACGTCTGCGGGGAGAAGTGTATTATGTAAGCCCTGTAATTGTAGATTGTAAATTTAATGGTGTTTTTTTTATCACAATGGAGTAGAAAAAAAACGAAAAAAGAAAAATCGCCGCCGACGAAGAAGAGGCCCTTTAGACACAATTTTAGTCCACCATTTTTGCCGCCCCTAAAATATTGCCGCCGTAGGCACGTGCCTCCTGTGCGTAAATTCGCCCCTGACTATATCAAGGTTTTCTAGTCATGCGTTAAATTATCAGGATATTGACACAGAAATCAGTAAAGCTGTTGAAAAAATTCAAGCCATATCTGGTACTTAGTTCCCGTGTGGGTCTAGCCTTGTTTGATTGTACCAATAGAGGGAAAGGCAAAAATGACTCAAGTTATTCTGGAAGCAGACAAAGGTGAAGAGAGCTTTTGTAACTCCTGGTACAAAATCATTCTTGACTAGACAAACTGCATATTTTCGCGATAAGACCCTTCAATATGGAAGGATGATCCTAGGTGAAGGAAGTGGAATTCAAAACTTTGGGAAGACAGTTGTAAATGCCGTTGTAGGAAGAGGCATGCAATTCATTCAGTATTATAATAACATCACTACAAAAAATAAAACTGACTACAATTTGTTTTACAAATGGTTGCAGAAGATCGTAACAATTACCTAACTGCTATTATATCCTCTTTTAGGTAAAAATAATGTTGATATTCGTTCAAATCGTGTTTTTATTCTACAGAATTGACTGTAGTTTCTCTGTGTGTTTCTCTTATTCATAGATGCGTTTACTATTAAAAAAACTAATATTTCTTTAATTTTTCTTATTATTTAAGAAATTATATAAGTAACTCTTAAGTAGATTGATTCAGAATGTTTTTAAACAATTGCTGGTGTTGCCTGATTGAGTTATAAAAATTGAAAAAGAAAATGGTCTCAGAGGGTAATAATTTATTGCTCTTTAATTTAATTATTTGTTTTGTTTACTAAATTCAAACTTTAAGTCCTTGGGGGTTCTCCTAGAAATTGTCCAATTCGACTGATATTTTGCACAGATCGTCTTCTTGTCGAATGAAACCGCAGTAGGAGTTTGGGAACGGAAAAATAAATAACTTTCGGAAAATTACCTTGTAGCTAAGGGCCGCCTTAATGAACATCTAGTGGAAAATTACACATATAGGAATTACATGTATGGCATTTGTCGCTGACTGTAATGCAACCTCATATACACAGATATTTGGCAGGAACAAGAAATTTCCTTGATCGCGTCAGAACGTGATCAGCCGAACGGTGTTGTGTAGAATTGTTGTACTGAATCAACGTGTATTTTGTATCATATCTTATTTCTATATTGTTGTCTTTTCTTTTAGCTGTATTTAATTTATATTTGTGGTTAGAATAATAATATTCAAAAGCCCTTCAATATGTTCGGCATATAATTGTAAAAATAAAAATCATCAAAACACAAACAAATCATTATTAAAGTTTGTCGCCTTAGTTCTGATGTTTATTTGCTTCTTATTGCAATAACATTCACTTTCATAACGTTTCTCTAAGTGAGGTAGTAATTAATAAATGTGTTGCACCCAAAACTGCCGAGGACTCTGCATCGTCTCGTGAAGATAATTTGTTTCCTGAGAGATTCAATTTTTGAATTATTAAAACTTGAATTGATAATAAGAAATGCTTAATTAAATTATTTACTTTCATGTGAACTAGGTAGTAGCGCTAAAAGATATGAGCATTCAATGAATGAATGGTGAGTGGGTTTCAAATATTTCTAATATTTCATTACAATATTCGAATAGTATGAACTTAGGTCTAGTGACGATACGATACAAACCAATTTTTCAGTCGTTACGGGAACGCTAGATAGACTGGAGGGCTACATTAACCCCAGACTTGCTTCATCAATGTGAAATACTACTGAAAAAGTCCCTTCTGTAACAAAGCGCCTTGCCTTATCATTAGATTAGAATGCTTAAAAGGAGGAAGGTAAATACATGCGTAATTGAAGTGTGGGAGTTGCTTTATTTCTCAATTTAGAATATGAGGGATAGTACAGTTTCATTCTTGGAACATAGGTAAACAAATTAAGCTGTAAAACGTATTTCAATTTATTCCATTGAATAGGAAAAAAAATTGATTCATGTCCACCACTAGTTGTTTGCATCAAGTTGTTCACACATCAGACCTAGCCCTTGACAAGAACGAGGGGCAAACATGAGCAAAATGGACACTTCCCTTGCTTACGACTAGTGTGTAACACTCAGACGAAGTAGATAGTCAATTATGAATAAAAATGGTTGTGGTATGTTGAAAACTCCGCCGTTCAATGTCAAACGAATTTAAAAAATATTTGTTTGGAAATGGTGAGGATACATCATTTAGCATTAAAGTGTGGGGAATGCTGATCAAAAGTAAAGAATTGAAACTTATTAACAACTTGTGCAATTTAGTATTTGCATTTCTTCTTTTTGAAACGATCCAAGTTTTTAAAGTCATCGAAAGCAATGGGAGCGAGTTTCCTGCAGCGAAAGTTCTCGTAGTGCACATTGGTCGCTTCTTTGAGATCGTGCAAATGGGTTTGCAACAATACCTTCCTTAAAAGACAGAAATCACTGTGCTCCAGGTTCTCGATCTCTGCGATTCCCCACGGGTACCTGCGCGCTAGCATCTTCCGGCCGTTTTCCTCCACCACTGTGTTGGAGCTCATGATGGCAAACGGGAGTCGGTCTTTGAGGGATCTTAGTTGCTGGTCTTTTGCTTTCACCTCTGGAAAATCGTAGACCTTTATTTGGTGTTCTGCAATTTCTCGAAGGAGTCGCCTTTTGAATCGATAGCATTCAAAAGTAGTCATCGTATCGGCTTTGGCAATGACCGGTATGACGTTCACTCTGTCGTGCAGCTTCCTCATGCATTCGATGTCCAGGTGCTTCAAGCCGTGGCCGGTGGGTTCGATAAAGTACAGGCAGCAGTGTACCCTGCGATCGGGCCAAGGCCTCCTGTTGGCGTCCGTCTCCTGCTTGAGGTAGTCGTAGTTGCGGTCGTCGATGTAGGTGAGAATCGGTTTGAAGCACTTGGAGTTGTCGACGGCGTCGCCGATGCCCGGGGTGTCGACCAGCGTGAGCCGCAGTCGGAGCCCGCCCACCTCCACCAGCACCTGGCTGCTCTCCACCTGCAGGGTCTTCTTGATCCGCGGGCACGGCCCCGGGAAGTGCTCCGAGTACACCTGGTTGGCGAACATGGCGTGCAGCAACGTGGACTTGCCCAGGCCGGTGCCGCCCACCGCCATCACGTTGAAGGCGACCGCCCCGCGCAGCGCTCCGCGCAGAAGCCGCTGCGGGCTGGGCTCTGCGGCCGCGGGGCGGCGGGCGCGGCCGCGGGCTGCACCGCTCGTCGAAGGAGCTGGAGGCGGCGAGCGCGGAGGCGGAGGGGGCAGCGCAGGCGGGGCGGGCGCAGGGCGCGAAGGCAGGCGCCGAGAAGGACAGCCCGAGGACGGCGGCGGAGGCGGCGACCCGCGCGCGGGAGGATGTGCCGGCGGCAGGGACGGCGAGCGGGGCTTCCTCCTGAGCAAACACGTGTTTCAATGATCACATGAGTTGGCAACCAAATTCAAACAAAATAAGACGCTCATGGCATGACTTCTGGTACTTAACTGATCAATTAATATTCACTGCAAATTTGGTACCAATGAGCAAAAATAAACCGCCGTCCTCTGAATATTTATTTTTTATTTACTTCATTTGTAAAGCCGGTTTGGTCCAGTTATATGATTTTGTTAAAAATGTTTATAGCGGGCCAAAATAACCGAATCATTTTTAAAAGGAAACACAAAGCCGGCTTTCCTCGAAACGCTAGGTTCTTCCCATCCTCACCTCGTCCTCGACGTCGCCATGGGCAGGGCGTGGGCGGCGCGGGCGCGGGCGAGGGCGGGGTCGCGGCGCGCCGCCAAACACGCAGCCCGACGCCAGCACCTCCTCGAGCGTGGCCGGCGGCTGCGCCGGAGCGGAAATGGTGGCGGGTGCTGCGATGCGTTCGCTGCCCGCGTCGTGAGGACTACGGCTCCTGCAAAAACCACGCCCACTTTCAGCTTCACCCGGAACAGATACGATTGCGTAGGCTTCCGCGCACGGAATAGACTGGAATGCTACATTTGCCCCAGAATTGTTTCATCAATGGGAAATACTACTGAAGAAATCCCGTCTGTAATAAAGCGTCTTGTCTTATCATTAGATTGGAATACTTAAGAGAAAGTTAAACACATGTGTATTTAAAGTGTGGGAGTTGATTTATTTCTCAATTTAGAATATGAAGGATTGTACAGTTTCATTCTAGGGACATAGGTAAAAAAATTAAGCTGTGAAGAATTTAAATTTGTTCCATTGAATAGGAAAAAAAAATTGTTTCGTGTCCACTACTAGATGTTTGCATGTTCGACCCGTCCCAGGCTGACAGCGTTGATCGACGGTGAGCTCTGTGCTCACCCGTGGTCGTGACTAAAACTCATGTATTTTCGAAGTTAATTTATTTCTAATGCCAATATTTGTAATTATGTTATCCCCTCACGTTTTCTTGAGCTCTAAATCCGTTAGTTGGGAGAGGATGGGGGAATTTGATTATTTTATCGAAATGACTTTTGTACCAATCTGTAGCTCATTTTCCCCTGCAAAACTGTTTCTATGACACGGGAGTGAATATTTCTGTTCTCAAATTTTGTTCACAATGTTCGTTTCTATAATTTATTCTGAATTCAAATAATATTTCTAAAGGAGTGGGGGTGGGTATTCCGGAGCTTCAGAAAACGTGCAGAAATAATATACTATAATGTTGGAATATTTTAAAATTAATACCAAATTATTAGAATGGAAATGAAAAATTATTAAATGTATGAATGAATATACTTTTGTTGATTTATGTAGACGTATGTTATTGCGAAGAATTTAGAAATAATGCAAAATTTGATGTGTTTTGGTAGCACTCCGTGTTGAATTTGAATGAGAAAGGAAAAAATATATCTATGGTGAAATTTTGTATATCTTGTCCCAAATTATTTGTTGTTTTTACATGAATCGTGCATTTAACCTTTATGTCTCGGCTCGAGTTCCATCCATTGGTGATTATGTGGCGTATTGGTATGAATACCGGAAAGTTTACTCTGCGTGCATTGCGGGTTGCATAACGATATTTTTGTAAATATCACGCGCTTCTCATCTACCCCTCTAGGTGTGTCTTACTGCCAGTGTATTTTTCGCATCGTAATTGCCTAGTAATAAAGTAAACCAAGTTTTGTTGAAATAAACATTTATCCCGCGTTGAAGAGTTAAGCTGTAACGTGAGCACAAACATGTCCATATCCATTACTTTTTTGGTATAGTAATATTTTTGGCAATTGGTACATTTGTGAGGCAATTATTTCACTGGCGATGAGATGAACGATATTGTTACTTATAATAACTATAACTTTCACTTCATAATAACTATAACTTTATTGTAGGTTTATTTTAATCTAACAAACATGAGTATTTTTTGCTCATAGTTTTGAGAATTGAAAAAAATTGCGTTTCGTTTTCGAAAATCTGTAGTTCGCTTGGTATTTGGTAGAAAAAATGTTTTATACAAAACTTATAGGAAATTTTATCCTCTTTAAAATTTAATTGAAGGATTTTTCGACACGACGAAAGATGACGAGCAATAGAGAAGAAACCGAAACAAGTCAGAAAAAATACTGGTCTTTCTGGCTTCCTGGACTGGGAGATCGAAAACATGGAGATTTAACTAGTCCCTGGGTACATACAATATACTCAAAGAAAACGTTTTAATGATTGTTGTACACCAAATGAAACAATGCTAGGAGGTCTGCAACAACAATTTATTAATAACCACAATTCCACAGAATAATGCGAAAAACGTAGCCAGGAGTCACAATATCCGGGAGATGTTATATTAGCCGGGTCGTTATACAAAATAGAAATAGCCGTGGTCCAGAGAATTACAAGTATGCGTGCCAGGTACAATCACTAAGTCCAGGTCAATGTTCAACGTAAGGCTGCAGGAAACGGAGTGCGGGGCCGTCCCTCCACGGCTCCCGCGCGGTCTTCCCACCCCTTCGCCGGGGAGGGGTGGCGGCTTCGTGCCCTTCTCCTGCAGGGAGAGGAGGGGGCGTCTTCTCCCAACGCCTCGGTCGTTCCGCTGGGGCGGCGAGGCGTATATCGATTTTGTAGTGGCGGGCTTCTGAAGTGCGAGCACAGGCGGACACTACAATGATCTTTAATCACGTAACCCCCCTTTTTCAGTACCTACTATAACCTAATGGTTATCAGACCTCCAACATTAAGAGACAAACAGAAGAATGATGTAACATTCAAAAAGGCCGCACAATAAGTGGAGGAGTCTCGTAGAGCGCTGCGCGACTCGCTCCCGGGGCGGTGAACGAGGAAGGGGAACGCGGGGAGTGAGAGCGTGGGAATGGCGGCGAATGGATGGGCGCGCGTGCGCTGAAGTTTCGTAAAGTGGAAAATCGGTAAAAAGGCGCGGAATGACATCAGTGAACGTATAGAAACAGATAATGTGTTTCGAAAAAGTGATCAGTATTTGTTAATGGATAGTTGGTATGGGAGATTCCGTGAAGGAAACGGATATTGCATTGAAAACAGGTGGACACGTGTGATAGACGAGGTGAGAACGCGAACGTGAGTGACGGATGGTGTAGTGGCCGAGGCACATGAATGCGAGTGCGAAAACAGGTTGTTACAATAACCAACAGAGTGGTGTCATATACGGCGAGAACTCGGATGTTCGGGAGAGGAATGTCCATCATCTCGCGGGCGTGTATGTGAGAGCCCGGTATTCCGAATTCCAAGTTGCGTGGTGCACGTGAGGGGGGCGCCGCGCCGTGAGGAATGGACCTGTATCCTCCCGGGAGGAACTCGGCGGATGTGAATTCGGCGAGGGAATATTACAGCGGCGGCGGGCAGTTGGAGTTCTCTGGTGGCGACGCGGCTCGAGGCGGGTGGCGATGTAGGCGGCGCGACGAGGACGCGCCCGCTCGCCAGTAGAAGAAGCAGAGTGAAACCGACCGAAGCCGAGAGCGGACGAAGGTTGCAGGACAATGCGAAGGGATGACTTGAGTATTAAAACATTTTATAAAGGAGGGGACCTGTTGTAACGGGTGTAGTGGGCGGGTAATTGGTGCAAGATTATTCAGAAGCACGACAAAATGTCAATTTTAGTGAATTAAGATAGATAAGTAAGTTGTTCCATTAAGTTTGTTAATAATAAGTGGTGTTTAGGAGGTATACTTAATTAGGCTCTTATGGGAATTATTAACAAGGATCCAGACAGTGTAATTTGTTATAAGAAACCTGATTAATGCATAATAATAATAATAATGTTGAATTTGAGAGGTGTCAAGTGATTTCATTTGAGAACATGCCAGCACATACCTTATCAAGGCGATCCCCCAAGAACCAACCCTGTTCCCCTTATCACTGTTAAAGATTTATGTGTGTAGCTTTCCATACCTGACTGACCATGGAAGCAGGTAAAGTACGGTTACACTACCGACTGGACAAGTAGGAACAACAAACCCAACGGCTCGCTGGCAACTGAATGTTAACTGTCGTTTCTCCTAACACATGATGGAGTTTCAAGAAAACTAATGTTAATGTAACTTGTGATAGAAACTATCGTAATCAAAGGTAATCCCGACACTCACACGTCGACCAACGACGGGTTAATACATTCCAATTCTCAGCCCGCGATATGGAAAAACTGTTTTATTCAAGCAATTTACGACAAAGTTGTTTCAAAGAATAACAAAAATCAATGTAGAAACACTGGATGTTAATGACGAGTGTAGTGTATATGATCGAATATCAAAGTCAATAAATTGCCTAATCACTGGGATCACTAATCTGTCCATCTCACAGAATCTCCACCTGCACAACCTGATAAATTTATTATATCAAGCACTAGCAACCATATATGGGATTCTGGTAGATGAGGCAATCCTCCAATGTTATAAATACAATGCCCCACCCGTCCTAGAAAGTAATCTGCTTAAAAAATGTTAGGTACTTCCAATAAGTAAGGATAAAATAATCCAGGCAAATAAACCAGTTATTCTACTGGATAATTCTGTGTTAAGATGACAAAATTGTATAAGTCACTGTTTAAAAAATTTCCATGACAGCAATTTTAATATTCAAGATGTCATGGAAAATTACTCTGAGACTTTTGTCTTATTGCAACTTGCCACCATTGTTTTTTTCATAAACTACAAGTGAAATGCACATTTTGCCTCCTAAACTGTTCGTAAACCTATCTTGTTTGTAAATACAAACAAGAGTAACTTGTGTCATGGCAATGTGACTTGTATGATTTTGCTATCTAAACACAGCTTATAGGAAAGATAAATTGTTATCATTGATGTTACTTGCCCTGCAGGTCACAACATGAAAAACATATCATAAATTCCACAATTCATACTTTCTTAACAGAATATAAAGAAACATCAAACTCGAGTCTATCGAGATATTACCAACCGTGATAAAAACAAAGGTTTATTAAGAAAAATCAGGTTAGAACCAGGTTTTAGGATGGCACGGTTCAATTGGTTCACTGATCCGGTTCACTAGAGAGGAATCGACTCAATGAACCGAATCCTTGTTTACTATTCGCGTTCAAACACATGGAGAGAGAAAAACCACACACAGGAGAGAGACAAATAGAGTGCGCGTGGAGCGTGAGCCTACGACGCAGGTTTCAACATAAGGTGGTCGTAAGTCACGGACTTTTGGGACACCGGCAGCTGTGCCAGGTTTGTGCTCTACGGAGCTATATGTAGCTTTGCGTGCTGTTTGTGTGCTACAGTGTAATTATTTTGGGACGTTGGGATATTTGTTCCACTGCTTACAATCCAAATTTTTTTTTTCTTTCAAAAAGTGCAATAACAAATTTAACTTGCAAATTGTGTTCCACAGGAGGACAACTGTGTTTTAAATGTCAGTTCACGCCGTATGCAAGTTGTGCCACAAGTGAATGATCCTGAAAACTGGGCAGTGCGGTACCAACTAACCATATGTACTTGTCATAAGTTACACCAAACTTGGAAACTAGATTGTCGCCCTATGTTGTGGACATTGTAATTTATATTCGGAGGATTTTCAGTTACAAAAGTTGCAAAGTCCTTGCTTTATTGGCCGGTAAGCTAGTTCTATTGCCGGACTGATAGTGATGAAGATTCATATCCTTCATTCAGAGAAAGGATGATTATGGAATGAAATACCCTTTTGCAGATGTTATTGAAATCTGCAAAAGAGCGAGTAAAAGAAGAATACTTCCGGGGAGCGGTGGACATTTTTAAAAAGTCAGAAGTAGTACAATGTAAATAGATATCTGAGAGAATTTGCTGAATAGTTCTGTTTTTGTAATTTAACAATCATGTTATTGGTCACAGAGGCCATAATGAATCACAGGATGTATTTAATAAGGCAGTATTGTTTAAATATATTGACATAAGATTAAAACATGTAGGAAGAGAGCACACCAAATTTACCAAAAAAATAGTATTAGGTCACTTAACAAACAACTGATTTTATTTAGAGGGCATTAATCCTGTGTATTTACTGGTGTAAGTTGTGTTAATAGTATGTTATAGTGTTAGTAATTTGTATGATTGTAGTTGATTTTTTTAAGAAAAAATAAAACGTGCAGTTGTTTTATCGATGCAAATATAGGTTTTATATAAATCGGAAGGAAAGTGTCTAATGTTATAGTTAAATATTGGAAGAGCTTGTGAAGCTCACGAAAATGAGTGCAAATGGTACTTTTCCCCCACATATCACATACAGTTTTTACTGTTTTTGTCTAAAGAAATCAAAATATAAATCAAAGGTAAAGCCTGTTTCCCTCTATAAATCTTTGAAATATCATTTTGATAACTTGCTATTATAATGTCACTGATGTGGATCTTCAATTGTAGAATGTCTAACATTGAGTAATACAGAAATTTGGATTAATGCATCCATGGAGTTTATTTACAAATATTTTTTTTATTTATAGTCCTACGTAAATGTACTTGTAAAACAGGTTTATTGGAGTATGCGGTTGAAAGTTACAAGTTGACAAAAATCGGAATTTTCATGTATTGAGCAAATAGAGCAGAAAAACTTAAATTCACTTTTCGGCTATAAGCAACATTTTTAGGGTTGTTTATAAATGAGAAAATAACGCTGGGATGAACATCTTACGGATGTATAAAAATAAATCATTTAACGCGAGGACGGGTTTTCTTGTAGATGCTAACTAGCTGTCCAAAAGTCACGTGACTGGGGCGAGGATGTTGATTGGCCTTTGCGTAGCCCGGTGCGCACTCTAGTATATCTCTCCTCTATGGTGCAAATGGTAACGTAATAAATGTGTTTAAAATACATTCTATTTCACAAGCGCGTGCTACTTGAACATTCTTTACTACTTAAACCACACATTTTTTGTTATTAAAGAGAGCCACTCGTCTAATTAGTTAACCAAATGCTACTTATTACATTTTTAAATGATCTATAAGCCACACAATATAATGGAAAATGTATAACTCACGTATTCGTTGGAATTATTATAGATTTATTTTAATTTTTTAAAAATAAAATCTTGTAAAAGACATAACAACTCAATTTTAACAAACATGCAAACAAATAACAATAACAAATGGAGAAACATCTTGTAAATGCCTGTAACAAAAAATGTACTTTTAAAATTTTACAAACAAATAGTAATAACTCACTTCTTAATGCGATTTAAAATTAATTAATGGGTGTTAAATAAAAATAAAAAACTATGATGTTAACGCAATAAATATAATTATTTAAAATAAATTCTATTTCACAAACTCATACTACTTAAACTTTTGTTATTGGAGGGCTATCGCCCCCAAACCCCCATTTTAACTCTTCAAAACGTGTCGAGACAGTAAACTTCGTTATGTTAACACCATAAATAGAAATATTTTAAATAAATTCTATTTTACAAACACATGCTACTTTTGACCTTTTGTTACTAATAAACCAAATAATAATACTAATAACTTACTAATACTAAAAAATACTAATAATACTAATTTACCAACTTAATACTAATAAACCAACTCATCTGTTTTTTAAACCAATTCTACTTAATATGTTAAAGAAAGTGATATTTTAAAAGAAAAAAATCCACTCACATAGTCGTTGAAATTAAACAATTTTAAGAGTATTACCACTACCATAGTAATACTGAAAATTAGTGTAGTGTCTCGGAACGAATTACACCCTTAATAACACGAAAAAACGTCAAGCTTGTTTCTGAAAAAAATACGTACTTTTTACGAACTGAAGCTTAAAAAATTAATAAGAAATAAAAAAAACTTGTTAAGCTAATAAAATAAATACAAATATTTAAAATCAATTATATTTCACAAACACATGCTACTTACGTTTATTGTCACCTTTCAAATACTCCATTTTAATACTATAAAACAACTCGTCTATTTTTAAAGCAAATACTCCTAATATGTTAAAGAAATCATTAAATAAATCCTGCATTTACACCTTCCATCACGGTAGACACACACAATCTATTAAAACATGTCTTGAAATACGAAAAAACACGCAATTCCACGACCACAAATGCTTTGCGTAATTGAATTGTATTCAAGAGTAAAGTAAATAATTTTGTTGTTATAGAAACAACTAAATGTGATATTACGAGAAGGCTTTTTAAAATCTAAAACCATTTCTATATTAATATTTGAGTTCAAACAGCAAGCAAAGCAGCATAGAAACAAGTTTTATTTAAGAAAAAAGTGTTGTGAAGTGATGTTTTAAAAGTGTCGTGATGAAGAAGAAATTGTTTGTAAATTTGAAATGTATATCTTCATATGGTTTCGACGGATGGTCATTTCGTGTATATTTATGCTTTGACCCGTCAAAGCTAGTCAATGCCAACATAATTTTTCTCCAGCTCTGAAGTGAACCGTGGCGGGTGATTCACGAGAGTAAGTGAATCACAAAAGGAACCAAAGGAACCGTGCCACCCTAAACCCTGGTTCAACCAAAAATCTATAGTATTATATGATGACTTTCCTCACAAAATTTACTTAAAAAGATCAAAGATTACTAAATCTTTAATCCTGACATATTATTCGCACAGTTGTAAATATGTAAAGCTAGGGATGTTGTGTGCTTAAGGTGGTTCGAGCGAGATACGTGTTATGTTTAACATGCCTTTTTTTATTGTATTAATCGAAAGATGAGAGGTTCTTCTATGTTCTGAGAAAGTTTGAATCGATTTTACCGTCTAGTTTTCGCGTAACGAGACCGTAAAGTTTGTTGTTTTAACACGGGCTCTTTTGGTGGCCTGACAGATCTGACCTGAAATTTTAAAATTGTGAGAAAATTAACTGTTGAAAATGTTTTTAAAAACTCTTCTTTAGGTAGCTAGCATCTCGAAGAATCAATATGCGCAATTTGAAAGACATCTACCGTCTGAAATGGGAGAATTTTGCAAAATTATAAACCTAAATCAGTCCACGGGGAGACGTTCGCGCGCTTTCTAGTGTCGGGAACTCTGACGCACAACTCGGCAACACCGTGCGCGCAGCGCGCTTCATTCAAATCGAGTGACAAGTCTTCAGCAAGAGTTCTTATATATCTCGGGGTCTTCTGGGCGCAATTAAAAGATCCAAAAGGTTCATATTCCATTTTTTATTATGCAAGATACACAATGGATTGTCATTGCCTTCTTCACCATAATTGCAAGATACTTTACACAGAACTCAAAGCAGCAATCTTTAGTGTAGATCAATCAGAAGAGCTACTGGGTGGGCATTCAATTCAGAAAGGTATTAGAAATAGACTTTTTAGTGGCATCAAATGTGTAGCAGTGATAAAATACTTTATTTTGCTGGTGCTAATATCAACCATTGAAGGTTGATGCAGTAAATGTAGAGCTGAATTTTGCCACTAGTAAAATAAAAAGGCTTGGGACTCCCATCCTCGTGCCCGGATTTTTTAAAATAAATATTAAACTCTGCGTAAAATGTTTTTATCTGAATAATAATCATCAATCAAATAGTTTACTAAACTACAATGCTTGATTTTAAAAATAAATTGAATGGAACAATAAAAAACTAAACTTGTATTTGTAATTGAGAAATTTAAAAAGCAATTTCTACTTTGTAAGCAATTTGTTAAATTACATCTGTATTTGTACAAGCATTTATTTATTGATAAATAGCCGAAGACTAATGACAATAAACAATACAAATACAATTTTAACCCACAATAATTGTTCGTTAGCACTATTGAATAGTACAATAATTATTCCCTTACAATTGGTATGTAACTAGCCACTTTCTCTGTAAATGCTCTAACTGAGCCCAATTTTTTATTTCCTCTGGTATTTTGTTTTATAAAACAATTCCATTATTAAATACTGATTTTAATGATATATTGTTACTTACATTTTCTTGGTAGAATTTATTTGCTTGTATCATTAAATAATTATGTACATCTGAGTTTTTATTACCAAATATTTTATTTTCTAATTTGTATATAAATGTTAACATCTCTTTAAATCTCCCTTTCCACCAACAAATAGCCCAACTTTCTTAACATTGAACTAATATTTTCACTATGCCCTTTATTCAATATTGCTTTCATTCCTCAATTGTGGTTTCATTATAAACTTGCTATTTCCTTTTTATTTACCACAGTAAGAACTGTATAACAGTACTTAATACGGGGTACCAAAATTAATTTAAATAATAACTCCTTTCCTTTCTTTGAAATAATTTTTCTTATGTTTGTATAATAATTAAATTTTTTTGTTAATTTATTGTTTGTGTTTAACATGTACCCTTAAAAATTTAAGCCATTATCAATTACCTGTCATAATTAAAGCGTTTTAATTAATCTAATATTTTTCTGAAGGAGTGCCCAATATAGTTGGCACTTGAAGGCCTACAGTATCTAAATCCATCCATGGGCAAATGTAATTGAAATTGTAAGAGGAATGATAAAGTCAGTCTTTGGTAGTATTAGTTTTTTAATAGAAAGCCCTTTTCTCTACAGCTCTTTATTTTATCTAATTGTTTCCATTTCCTGAATAGTCTCATGCCTTTTTTCCAAAACACTTAAACCTCTTTTCATTTGAGTGCAACATCAAGACAAACGAGTACAAATGACCATGCCACTTGGAAATCTCTTTTGAAGATTTTTATCTCCAACAATGTTATAATTTTATTATTGATTGTCTAAATAATGCAACTCTTAGAATTATATGATGCAGTAATTCATTTTATCAGCTTTAGTTTGATTTGTACTTTACACAATAATCGTCATTTAAATCAATATCATAACATGATATAAAATTATTCTGAAAACAGTGCAACCAGAAATAGCTTCTATGAATACCTAATCCCACCGCTGTAAATAATAGGACATATTGCAATTGCAAAAACAGTTTTAAAATTTCAATCAAAACTATTGAAACACAAAATTTGGCCATGCAGTTTAATTACCTAAGCATACCTAAACATAAAATAGGGGAATAACTGAAAAACCACATATTTTTTTATTGGGATAACAAGGATAATTAGGAGCAGTAGGAGTCAATGATTAGGATTTCTGTCAAATTACAATATAAATCTTTATACAATGTTGTTGAGAACCAAACTACTGATCTTGTTGTTAAGAAATAGAATAATCTTAAGATTTATCCTAGCGTTGGCACAGGTAATTCAATAAATAAAAATTAGAGAGAAACAAACATTGAAAAAAATACTTGAAATTTTTTATTAAATCACTGTTCTCGTGATATTGTAATTATTTCGTCTTCTCAAATTCCGCTTTGGAAACAAATCTTCCGCCAATTCGCTCAGATACTGATATTTACCATGTGTAGACCAGGCAACAAACAATATTCACTCATTAAAAACAACGAAACTTTGAAGCAACATGCCTTGAGCCGACGTGCCAATCTCAAAAACATTACACTGTTGGCCAATTTACCAAAGACTTTTCGCTCTTCTCAAACGTGGAAATTTTTGCCATTGTTAGCGATCACTGTACAAAAATATGTAGATATATGTCTATAATGTTTCTTTTTATGAGTTTGCTCATACTAATTGTGTAATAGTGCTTTTTTACATTCAATCTTATGCATCTATTTTCATTCCTCGGCCACGCCATCGTTGGTACTAGTTAAGAAACTAGTCAACGGTAGGTCTTTATGTGGTATTAAAATATTTTTATTTTCCATCAATGAAACAAAATTAATTCTTATAATTAAATAAAAATCAGCATAAGAGTCCCTATTTTATTCTATTTTGTTTATGTAGGTCTCACAATACCCACTTACTTCGGCAAATAAATATTTTTGAACGTAATATGGACTCTCTGTCTACTAGGGAATATCTCGCTCTAACCACCTTAATGACTCCTCATACATTGAACCTCCGATCAGAAAAAATAAATAAGAATAATAATGTTTATTTCACTACAATTTACTTCTTGCCAGGGAGAAACCTAAGTAGACTATTTATAATAACAACACAACAATTTTATTACATTACACTCAACCTCTTTAAACCTGACCCTGATCTAAAATTATACATTTAGTAATTTATTTCTAAATGTACTATATAACGCTGCAAATTCAAGAACAATTAAAAAATAGTGTACAACCATACTAATATGTAATATCTCTTATTCTTTATACATAAATTAACTTCAAAAATACATACATTTAATTATTACATATTGTGAATTTTTACTTCTTGTATAGCTTGATATAACAGTGTCAAAAAAGGAAAGCAGCATTAATAATATTGTTATTCTGTCCAGTTCAATAATCATAACCTCACACTTAAATTTCAATTGCCCTTTTCATATGTAAAAATGTACACTGTCAACGTTTAACCCATGTATACAATTCAGCACTTTTTTTACGTCATTGCAAATTAATTAATTTCAATTTTGTTTCACATTTTGTTACTGTAAATTAATGGTGTATTTGTGAAGTAAACCCACATTAGCAAATTCAGTTTTTCTCTTAAATTCAGGATGTGTTGTGCTTTAGTGTTGCTGCACATGTGGATTAAAATAAAAAGAACATTTTAGGTAGTTTCTAAATCGTTTATTATACAAAATGATTGCATAGTTAATGAAGAAAATTCAAAATTAATTTCGAATCTACATAGAATATAAAAAACAACTACAATTTATTAAAAACAGCAACAAATAATTTTTACAAGAAATATGAATATCAAAAATATCTTTAATACACATTTGAAAGTGTACATTTGCATGAATTTAAGAATAATATAAGACATTTTTTAGAGAATTTGCAAATTAATTGTGACTAGAAGGAAAATTAGGCTACCAAGCAGAAAACAAATGGAAGAATTTGTAAGACTAAATCTTAAAATACCTAATGAGAGACCAGTGATTAAGTTATGATGTTCTATCGTTTCCTGTTGCTTCATTTAATCGCCCTTTCGATTTTTTTCTTTGAAATGAATTTGTAACATCATATTGGACGTACAAACTTATAAACGCATGTCACATTTTTTCCATCTGTTATGTTAAGTGTTCCCATAATGCTAAAATTTTCTAGGAGTACGCTCAACTTGTCAACCTCATTTGATACTAACCTGGTAGGGGAGTTGGATGGAACATAGTTATCAGCAATTGGACTACTCGGCAGATCATACTCCGTATTCTCGTTCATGGTGTGCCACGAGCTCAGCTCCCCTCGCCCTACGTCGCGCTGATCCATCGCTGCCTCACAACGCTCACAACTCCCAACACGAAATGGCCGCCACTGTCACGCGGGGTTTATTTATTAACCTTCAATTGTTCATCTCCTAGACGATTTACATGACGCCTGAGCTCTGCGGCTTTGACCCTGAACTAAAGGCAAGGCCAACTGCAAATTTGTTCTACTAGAATGCAGCACTATCAATCTGGATATAATTAAATTCACGAAATACGCTGTTTGGATAAAATCACGGCCGATGAAAGTATTCTTTGCCCTGTATTATTGTATGAATTGGACATGGTTAACGTATGAATTAATGAAATGTTCATTCAATTGTACAGTAGTAAACACTAGTTACACAAATTTATATGAACAAGTAGATTATGAACACAAAATTCCAATTATTCCAGAATTTTCCATTTATTTGCAACAAGGGACAAAACATTTTTCGGTAGATTTTAAGAACAGGGTTCGGCTCCTATTGACGCGCACGATTCGGTTCCGAACGAGTCACTCGCGACACCGCCACAGTGTGCCCGGCCACACGGCCACGTGGCCAACGCACTTTCGTGTGGAATCGTGACGCTGCGCTACCTGTGTCCAAGTTGAGGACGAGGCTCGGGCCTTCGGCCCTCGCGTTAACATAAAACATCCTTGAGTCTGTCCAACGCATAATTACCAACGCATTTTATGCATTTAACATTATGCATGCAACGCATTTTATGCATTTAACCATTGTAATTCTCCATTACACATTCGCACCACACCGCACAATGCACAATGCAAGCAGTGCTCCCTGAGTGATTCGTTCTCGTGGTCCGCGCGAGTGAACCATGCGCAAGTGAACCGTGCGCCGTTGTTTTAGTGAGCCGAACCCTGTCCTTAAAATCAGCCCATTTTTCAAATATTTTTATTTTTCTAAAATAATTATTTTCTAAATTCATTTTTTTTTAAATTCTGGCCCTCAAGAAAACGTGCGCAGATAAATTTCTTTGCCCACACGTCATATACAGTTTTTACTGTTTTTTGACAAATAAATAAATAAACAATGAAATAATGGAAAATTTCAGTTTTATTTACAACACAGAAAATGTTCAACAAATATATGACCTCGCGATATCTCAAAATCTAAAGATTTTATAACAGAAATGCAGAAAATATGTAGGAGGAAAGTGTGCATAGTCTATATATAATGTTGCCCTCGAATTAACCTTCGAAACTCAAAGTAACTAAGCAGATTAAAGGGCTATTCTTTGCTTTACAGAAAAAGGGAAGCATAAAATCAGATGATGGGTGTATGTAGTGAGAGTGAATTGAGATATTTGCGTATCAGAGTAAGTACATTTAATATAATACAAATTAATCTCGCATTCAATTGAAGAGGGAAAGTTCACAATACGAGTTGCTAGGCAAACTAATTTGTATGTTTGATATAAAATAATATTAACTAATGGTGCTATGATAGCACATTTTCTCGTATGTCTCCGCAATATTATATTGTTAAATGAAACTCTAAAAGCGTTTCCAGCCAGCAAATTTTTACTTTCTCTTCCTTTCTTCGTCAGAACAAAGAGCATTGTATTCATGTGCCGGAAAACGGCCCTAGTAAAAAAAGAGGATGAATCATGTTCATATATATATATATATATATGAAATTCTTCTAACTCGTGTACTAGTCAGAGTCCTTTCTTTGTGGATTCTTGATACCGAAAAATCGATTGACGGCAAAAAGTCTGTCCATGTACGTCTGCAAAACGTCAGTCTGTGGTAAACGCTAGCGCCTAATCCGTTCAGCATATTTTCTCCAAAACTGGTATTCCGCGATCGATCTGAACGATCTCGAGGCTTTGCGAGTTTGAAACGTATTTTTTGATTTTTAATGGTACTATCTTCACATAAACCTTAAACAACATTTTTGAAATTTTCTCAAAAATGACTCAACATTTTTTTATTAAACTTCGTCCTCGGATAGAGTAAAGAACACTTACGAGAATTCTACAGTCTCATGTTCGTTAAATACCTAATTTCTCGAAATTGGCAAAAGTTCAATTTTTTTGGCGCCTTCCTACAACTACAATACTGTAGAAAGACATTTTCCTTAATGAAATCTGTTCTATAAAGGCAGATCTTGAAATAAGGTCGGGTACATTTTTGAAAGTTGCTGTTTTTGACTACAATTTTAACAAAATATAGGCACTTTTAACTCTTTAAAGTATTTTTTTCAAAAAGACATCAATTTTTTTCTTAAATATAAAACGCGGAAAAATAGTGGTGCTTTTTGATTTCCGGCAAGCCGTATAGTTTTGAAAATTACAAAATTTTAACATTAAAAATTAAAAAAATATCCAATAGAGATTTTTGTATTATCTGTTCTAAAAAATAAGGACCTTAAGAAACGACATGTATAATTAAAAAAGAGTACTTTTCGCGTACGCTTTCGTTGAAATTAAGCGAGAAATAAAAAAGCACCCAGTTTACGCAATTCGACTGTTTTTTATTTTTTTCTTATTTTTTCTTTCTGAACAAATATATTCATTTCTGTTGTAAATAATAAACAACTTCTGGAGTGTTTCTATGCCTTTACAATGGAAATTTTTGCCTAGAAATCATTTTTTCAAACCATATTTTAAGTGCTTATTGCGGCTCAAATATTCGGAATATCCATGTAGTTTATTAGACAAAATATGCTTAGAATTGTCTTAAGAGCTTATTTTCGAAGTTTCGATGTTTCCTCTCCGGACATTCTGTATATATAAATCAATATTGTGTAGAATCAGTATTCAATATACTATATTAATGAACAAGTTTAATTGTTTGTCTAGTTTGAATTATTCGTACCGTATTTGCCTCACAATAAATTACTAATACTTCTCCAAGTTTTCAAGAGAAAATATCTTATCGGTAAAGATCACTTTTTTTCGCGGAGATTCAATAGCTTTATCTTAGCAGCGGAGGCAGACTTTCCACGAAGTCAGGAATTACTCGTAGCGGCATGGAGAATTTTATTGCAAGATCCTTGTCCTTAACATTTATTTCTCTCTATCTTACAGATTACCGCAACTTTAAATTAATATCATCCTTGTTTGATATGCCGACACAGAAGAAAAAAGTTAAAAGAAGGCACACACAAAAGAAATTAAGTAAATTAGTCTCATTTTAGGTTTGTTAAAAGTAAAATAGGCTCGTACAGGCATTAATGTTAAAATAGGCTCTTTTAGGCACTATGCAATTGACGGGTTTTATACTTCGGTTTTTCTTTCTTGACGCACGGGGGTGTGTCAATAACATGGAATATCTCACGATATTTCGCGTCGTTCTCGGTTGTGCCGCTATGAGTCGCATGATCGTGACTTTAATAATAATTAAGAAATGCGCACAAGTGTGCATGGAGTTTACAGTTCAGTCTTCGGAGCTGAGCTCCGTAATTGTTTTCTTGTTTTCCTTGCATGAAAGCACATGATACTTGGTGCACTTTTCGTTGCACAGTTTGCACACGCATAGATCACTGGCGGTGTGATATGTCGTTGTCTTGCAGAGTTTATGGTGGAATCCATGCACCGCTAATCTGTTTACTACACTTCTCATTTCCTGGTTTGGTTTTGTCCAACTCCTGTCAATCATGGCACCCGTGCAGTAGAAAAGTTCTTCCACCTCTTCTCTCTTCTGTTGTCTTTCCGCTAGCAGTTTGTTGTATGCTGTGGTAGATGGTAGCAGTAGATTATATCTTAGGTCCTCAATTAGGAAGGGCTCTCTGGTTAGTAGATACACGTATCTGGATGGTGTGTATTTTGATACGCCTAGTACTTTCTTCAGGTACAGTGCCTTGATGTTTTCTAGTACTTTTAGATCTCTTAGTTTCAGGTATTCTCCTATTATGTGGATTCCATATGTTAATATAGGTATTATCTTTGTTTTGAAAATTTTCATTGCCGTTTCTAGGGATATTTCTCGAATTTGTCTGATGTCTCTCATTGCAGCTATGGCGGCTATGCTTTTTGTTTTACATGCTTGTTGAAGGTGGTTCCTGATGTTTGCATGGTAATTCCTAAATATTTGTAGTCATTAACTACTTCGAGTTTTTCGGATCCAATCTTAAGCTTTTCTTTCTCCGCTACCTTTCCCTCTCTTCTGAAGATCATCAGTGCGCTTTTGCTGATGTTGATTTTCAGTCCGTTTTCCTCGGCCCATGTTGCGAGTTTGTTTAAGCTATTTTGTAGATCTTCGTGGTTTTTGGAGGATAAGGCCATGTCGTCGGCATAGAGGTATGCTTTGGTACTTTCTGTGGTTACCGCTTGTATTATATCAGCTGTTGCGATGTTGTACAATAGGGGCTCAGGGGGTCTCCTTGTAGTACCCCGTTAGTTTGAGTGACTGCTTTAGATCTTTCAATGTTATTGTCTATGGTTATGGTGTTGTGTTTTAGCATGTTTATTGTGGTGGTTGCGAGATAGTTTTCTGGTCCAAGCATTTCTTCCAGTTTTCCTTTTATATTTTCACGAACTATGGAGTCAAATGCCTCGCTGTAATCGATGAAAAGCTGTATAAAGTTTTCCTTTGGGTTTCCTGAGGGCACCTTGTATGTCTGCTTGCAGAATGGAGATGGCTTGTAGTGTTGATCTTCCTTTCCGGAATCCAAATTGTTCTTCTGGTATTAGGTGGTCAACTTCTTTAGTCATTCTTTTAGTGATTATTTTTGTGAAAACTTTGGCGATGTGTTACTCAGGGCTATTCCTCTGACGAGTCAGGGGATTGTGCATTCCCTTTCCCTTTGTAAATTAATTTGATGATAGATGTTCTCCAGCTGCTGGGGATTTGATTTGTTTCTATGCATTTATTGAATAGTTCCCTCCACGTGTCTTCTAGTACGTGTATGGCTTCTTTTAGATGTTCGTTGTACGTTTCGTCTGGTCCGGCCGCTTTCCCGGTTTTTAATCTTTGTATTGTTTCTGTTACCACGTCCTTTGTTATTGGGTAGAAGTTTTCTGGACTTTTTTCGATTGTGTTGTATGCTTGCTCTGTGTTTTCCGTATTGAGAATGGTTTTGAAATGTTCTTCCCATTCCTTCATTTGAATTGCCTGAGTGAAAAACATCTTCCGTGGCTGGAGAGCTGCGAATGGGTTGGTTTCCGCTAAATTTATGATTTTCTGAGCCTCTTGTTCTGTGTGATTTTCTTGTTTTCTTCTCAGAAGCGTTTTGTATTTCCGTCTTGCTTGAGTGTAGATACGAGTGTCTAGGCGGTTTCCATGTTTTGTAATCTGTGTAGATGTTGTAGGACCTTCTGCCTCTCCTTGTAACATTCGGCATCGAACCATGGTTTGGATCTTCTTTTCTTTTGTGTATGTCGTACTTGGGCTGATTTCATTATTCGCTCTATCCGCGTTGTTGCTTCTTCGATTTTTCCCTTCGTTAATTATTTCTTTTATATTCCTTATTTCCGTTTTGGAATTCTCTACTTTTGACAGATCCAGTTGTCTTCCTATTTTCCCTTGTGGTTGTTTTGGGTTTGGCTTTGTGATAGTTTTTGTTTCTATCGTTGTGAATACTGGTAGGTGTTTTCTGTACGGGAGTTGTATGATGGTTGATTGCATAGAGTTAGTCATTGCTTTCATTCTTGAGTTCAGGAATACTAGGTCTATTGTGCTGCTTCCGTTGTGGCATATGTACGTTGGGTGTTTAGGATTGTTTATTAGTTCAAAACCTTCTTCTAGTAAGTACTCTAATAGTAGCTCCGTTTTGTGTGATCTTTTATCGGTGCGGCAGTTATAATCTCCTGCAAGTAAAATTGGGTTGTCTTCTGCTTTCGCTAGAGCTTCGTTTAGTTCTTCTATTATATTTTCTATTTGAAATCCTGGTTGATAGTAGCTTGCTATCACTGTGAATAGTTTAGTTTGGACTGTTATGGTGTTTGTGGTCTTTTGTAGTATTCTTATTGGCGCTAATGTGGGCTTGAAGTAACAGGATACTCCACCGCTGGGTCTTCCTGCTTCTCCTTGCGTTGCTAGGCTGTGAGTACCATAGTATCCTTGTAAATCTATTTCTTTGGTGGCAAATGTTTCGGTTAGTATTAATATGTCGTGAGTTGGTATGTTAAAAGGTGAGTTTCTTTTTATGCTTTCCAAACCTTCTACATTCCACAGGAAGATGTTCCACGATTTTATTCTTTTAAAGTCTTGAGCCTTCTCGTCCGAACCTACGAAAAATGTATTTCTTCACCAGAACACCCGTTGGCCAAGCTGATCGTGACTTTGTCGAGCAGTTCTGGCGATCATGCGACGCCTGGCGGCACAACGAAGAACGACGCGAAATACCGTGTGATATTCCATTTTGATAACACCCCCCCCGTGCGCCAAGAAGGAAAAACCGAAGTATAGTTGAAATAAATATAAAATGTATATATAATACTTCATTTAGTACAAGGTACCCATGAAAAAAATAGGTTTCTATCTAAATATCCGCGATCTACTAATGATAAGTGTGGAAATTGATAAACCATCAAAATATCCTATTCTGGATGGTAAATACGAGGGTTGTACCAAAAGTAAGGTTCCCAATGAGCTACAGCCTCGAGGGAAGGTGCTAGGCTAAATCCGACAACAGTGCCATACCACTTTCGAGCTCGCCCGCGATTCTTCCGCGATTCGCTACGTTGCCCAGTTTTCGCTTGGCAGCCGTCAGAGATGGAAGTGTCGATCGGCGCTTCCGCCACGTGCGAGGTTCGAGCAGTAATCCGGTCTCTCCACGCAAGGAAGTTACCGCAATCCAGAAGGAGCAATTCAGAATCGCCGGAGAGGATGACTAACGAAGGGAGTAGTGCTTCTTCACGACAACGCTCGACCCCACGTCGTTCGTCCAACACAAGAGCTTTTGAAGAAAGGGTCCCCCCGATAAGATGGTAAAAAGTTCCCCTCAACCAAATTACATATGAGTGGTTACACTATAATTCTAACATAAAAATAATATTTTTGAAAGGTTTCTTAGCCTCCGTTCTACCACCCACACCCCTATACAGCCAAAAACGTGTTTTTTTAATTTCAATTTTTTTCGACAACTGAACACTATTTTATCAGACTGAAAAAAATATGATAAATAAGAACACAACATGGACTATTAGAAAAATATTTTTCAATATTTTCTCAGGCCCAAATTCGAACACAAAAAAATATTTTCGAAAAAAATATCAAGAAATATTTTTTACTGTGTCTTAGAAGCCTGGAACAGGCTCGAAAAAATTGTCAAAGGTTTCTCTTTACACACAAATTGTTGTGTATTTTTTTTTTCAGATTTTTCCGATTACTGGGCTGCAGTTAAAAAAATAAAAAACCATTTTCCCGCCTTTAAAACACCTGGACTTTCAATATACTTTGAAACTGACTGCAACGGTTCTCTGCATTTATTTTAGTGTTTATTATACATTTGTATACATTGCTGTATCACCCAATAAAGTTTTGATTTTGGAATATACTTACGAAGTATCATTTTTTAAGCTTTCTAATCCTTTGTATAAGAATATCATACGCTAAGGAAAGATAATAGTGTTTGGCAGTTTATTAAATAATAATTCTGTCATATTTGAGGGATAATTGGGGAACATGTGGAAAAATGAAGGGGAAGAGGTTAGACCCAGATTTACAAGAACTGTTTTACTTGTCTTAGAACACAGACACTGGCACGAAAATAATCTTAAAACTTCATCTCAGAATGCTTGTGAATTTTTTTCATATTTTTTTAATAGCTGGGTCATAGTTTAGTCTAACCTCTTCCCCTTCATTTTTCCACATGTCCCCCAATTATCCCTCAAATATGACAGAATTATTATTTAATAAACTGCCAAACACTATTATCTTTCCTTAGCGTATGATATTCTTATACAAAGGATTAGAAAGAAACTGTGGGGGTCAACACCTAAATGTAACTAGTGGTGGTAAAACAGAACGTACTTTCTTGCACGTATTTTCACGCAAAATACGCAAAAATTACTTGAATTTTCAAAAATTGTACATGGGATTATTTCAAGATCTATCTTTAAGTAACAGATTTCATAATGGAAATAAGTCTTTCTTCATAATTATACTTGTAAAAAGACACTGAAAACAAATTTGAACTTTTGAAAAATTTCGGAAAATCAGAGTATACCAACAAGCATGAGGCTTGTACCATTCTCCTAAACGTTCTTCACACTATCCATCAACAAAATTAAATTAAAAACGATGTTGACAATTTTTTTTAAAATTTGGAAAATTTCCAGGGGCTTCCTGTTCAGCCCCAAAATTAAAATATAGATTTTAAATTCAAGGGGCCGCAACATCAGCTAGATCCATTGGGGAATATCAGTTTTGATGAAAATCAGCTGAATGGTTTAGCGGCTAGCGTTGTTCACACACGGACATTCAGACTTTTGTTTTCATTCGATTTTTAGGCATCAAGGACACACAAACATGGATTCTGGTTCCACTACTCCACCACCAATTGCTACTGCCGTACAATATATTGCAGAAAGGACGCTGTTATAGGTCGTGATGTGAGAGGTCTCATTTACCATTTAATTCTTCGTTTGCTATCTTGACTAGCATTGCCAGTTTCTTTGAGTTGTGCTGTTTAGGAATTCTTAATCTAACATTAGGATTCATTCCTTAATGATGGATAGTTACCAGTCGATATTGTGATTCGAGATTTTACATAGTTCATCTCTGAAAGTAGAATATTCGTCTGAAAGCGCTTCGTACAGAGAGATGCCTGGTCCTGGGGTTTGAATTTGTGTAACGGGTGTTATTCTAGCTTTCGTGATCCCTTCTTGCTCTAACTGTGCTTGTACTTCAGCTATAATCTCATTTTTTCTATCACATGAATCATATTTATTGGATTTATGGATCAATGCTCTTCAATCCGCGATATTTTGCTCAGTGAGGTGAGATAAAAATGGGTACTGTTGGGTAAACATCTATAATTCCAGCCGATATCCTATGCAAGTTAAATCGTAACGGGTAACGCGATAATATAACTTCATATACAATTGTATTTAATTTGGTCAAATTATTATTGAAACAGACTTTATTTTTTAAAAATTATTTTCAGTTAATCAACTTTCATTAATTTGTATTCTAGCCTGATTTGTTGAGTAACTGAAAAGTTGATAGCCTGAAAGTTGATTAACTGAAAATAATTTTTTAAATTTATTTTTTAAAAAATTATTTTCAGTTAATCAACTTTTGTTGATTTGTATTCTAGCCTGATGATGAGGTAAAGAAACCTCGAAACTGTTGCTGGATGAATGTACATTAAAGTTTATAATTATTAAAAATAAAGTCTGTTTCAATAATAATTTGACCAAATTAAATAGAATTAAATAGATTTAAATATAAACAAACTTGTATATGATATATAACTTATCTTCCTTCATTTCGTTGGTTCACTGAACCCTCCGTCGTGGCAGGCCTGCAGTGTGGGTGATGGCTGGGACACGCTGTGTTCAGGTGCAGCTGAAATATTTTGAGCACTGCTTTCTTCGGCTGTGGAAATTTCGTGTATCCCGGTGTGTGCCCGCCTGTTCGGCATCATACCACTATTGGTTCGCATGCTATCACAGACAACGCTAGCTCCATCTGTGCCGTGGCGCTCCTCAGGCAGCGGCTTCGATCCGAGGCAAGTTTTTGGTCGTCTCCCCACATCCAAATGGGTCATTGCCGCATTATTATTATTAATTATTATTATTATTTATTATTATTAATATTATTAATATTATTATTATTCCTCTATATCACGACTTAAGATGTAATATGTCGGCTGAATATAAAATCTACTCCAGGTTACAACCAGCTACCTAAGGAGTAGATCTAGGGACTGTCGGTGCCTCTACAATACTTAGCGCAAAATGTGGGCTGTTCCAAGTAAAGCCGATTTCTTGCACTTCCCAGTCTTTTGAATGACCTGGGAGTTTCGACAAGTTCTTACACAAATTTTGCGGAACAAATCCCAGAGCTCAGATAACTATCGGCACGACCTGTGCTTTTACGTCCCACATTCTGCTGATCTCGATTTCCAAACTCTTGTATTTAAGACGTTTCTCTGCTTTCTTGGTAACGACGTTTCAATCGCAATGTATAGCAACATCGGCAAGTAAATACGATTTGTTCTCCAAATCCCGGATGACTATATCCGGTTTGTTTGCCGCTATCGTGCGATCAGTTTGAATTTGTTGGTCGTACAATATCGTACACAATCCAACAGACGTCACCGGTTTCGGTGAGTGTTCGTACCACTTGGGGCATGTGTTCGGATCTTCGAGGGCGGTACAGATCTGCCAGTGGACGTAGCTACACACCCTGTCGTGTCTTTTTAAGTATTTGGTGTTTGGTACGATTGGACAAGCTGAGACAATATGATCAATGGTTTCTACGTGTATCTGACAAATGCGGCATTTGTCATCTTGGGCAATTTTGAGAACCGCTTTATTATAATGTCGTGTTCTCAACATCTGATCTTGGGCAGCTATTACAAGTGCTTCGGATTCTGGCTTCATTCTTCCCCTTTTAAGCCACATAAATGATTGATCTTTATTGATCTGTGCTCTGTCCATTCGTTTCAAATATTATCCGTGGCGTAACTTCTTTAACATTTTTTTGAGTCTCACATTCACGTTAAAACAGAACCTATTATGAAGAAAACTTCACTCTTATATATTGTGAAGGAAATAGGGTCAATTTTATAAACAGACAAATTTTGGAACCATAATTTATTTCATAAGCTTAATGTGGAACGGTTTGAGGATTGTGTTATCGACCTCGTCATCAGGCTGTAAAATTGAATGATTAAAATACATTAAAAGGTACTTCAATATTACTTAGCAAAAATAAGTTTACATATTTATTGCCTTTATTTTACGTAAAATTACGTGAAAACTATTCATATTTTGAAAACAAATTATACCTTTACTTATTAAGAGATCAAATTTTAAGGACGAGGTTTCATTAGAACAATATCTATATTATGAATATGTTTGTTGTAAGAAGACTCCGAAAATATTTTTAATATTTGCTATTTTCGAAAATAGAAATATTTCAACGAAAGTCGCACCTGTTGCGTTATAAGTGTAATTTATTCTATCTGAGAAAAAATCCAAATAGTAAGAGCTATTTTTTAGGAAATTGCAAAAATGTCGTTAATAAAAAGTACCAGAAAACTAAAAAAGTCGTTTCAAATTTACAGGGTCACGAGTTCTGTCACATCGATTGGAGAATATCAGTTTTGGAGAAAATCCTATGAACAATTTAGGTGCTATTGTTTCTAGACGGACAGACATTTTACCTTAAACTAATTTTTAGGTATCAAGGACCCACAAAACATCGAATCTGAGGATTACGTGGATTAGAAGAAATAATTTGCTATATAAAGATGTAAAAATTTTCCACCGTGTGTGAATAATAGACCCACCATACGAGTTTTTGTAAAGGAAGAATCCCCACGTTTTGCACATTACAATACTTTCTCTTCATTACGTAAGTAATATGGGAGAAAGTAAAATGTAATTAAATGTTCGTGCATCCACACCGTTTTAGTTCTCCCCTTCTTCATACTTATGTAGTTTAGTGGTTGACACAGTCAAGCGCGCGCTACTCCAGAGACATGAGCTTCCACGGCTTAATTTACGTGATCATAATTCCAATTCTGCACTTACCTAATAACGAGGACAAAAGTAGCCCTCGAAACTTTGTACTATGTTTATACACAAACTCCATATGAGTTGGCCATCTGGTGCCTCAGAGGGAAGTCGCTTGCCTTTCACCAAGGACGTCCGGGATCGATTGCCGTCGATCTCATGTGAAATTTGTTAAACAAAACAAGTTTGACTGCTTCACAAGGGCTAGTCCAACCCTTGAGAAGTGTCCTAAACCTCACCTCGATCCTAATTCCTTCCCAATTCTGGCCGCTGGGTAGTGACGTAGGGGCGCGCAAGAGAGAGGCGCGTGCGCGGAGATGCTACCTGGCGGTCCTCTATACAACGACGTTCGGACTACTATAATAGCAACGGAGGATTCCAAAATTAAAATTCATGTAACGGGGGATTACTCCAAAAGCGCTCAACGCCCCTCAAGGGGTTGGGAGACGCGTTGCGTCGCGAGGAAGACGCGAAAAATGTTTTAAAAAATGGTCAGTATCAACTCCAATATTGATCTTCGCAATTCGGACTGTCAGCAATAAAATGGAAGTATGACAAAGAGAGCCTTAAAAATAAGATTAATAATAATAATAATACAAAGTTATAACTGCGGCCATAGCTGAAAAATGTACAAACACTTAGAGAAGAACCATCTGATGCCTGTTGAACAAAAAGGATGTCGTAAAGGTTCTTATCGTTGTAAGGGAACCTTACTACTGAATAAAGGCATCTTGAATGGTGTAAACAAACGAAAGCGTGAACTGAGCAGGGCTTGGATTGAATACCAAAAGGCCTTTGATTGTGTACCACATGAATGAATGCTGAAGACCCTAGAGATCTATCGATTTCATCCTAGACATTGATTTTTGCAAGGCTAGTATGAAGTTGTGGAGTACCAGATTACTAATATGCAGCGGAAAGAAAGCAGTAGAAACCAGAAGTATTCAGATTAACAAGGGTATTTTTCAAGGAGATTCACTATCCCTTCTATTGTTTTGCATTAGTTTGATCTCACTATCTAGACAGTTGTCGCAAGCTGACTTTGGTTACAAGCTCCATAGTGACGAAAGGTCAGTATCACATTTGTTTTACATGGATGATCTTAAAGTAATCGTAATAATCGTCCAAAAATGTATCTACACTTTTCAATATCCTTCAATTTTGTACGCAAATCCCTCCCATTCTGATAATAAATTTGAAAATTGCCAGTATAGTAATAATTATTTACGTTTATTTCACTATGCATCATTTCTCCTGTTGTTCTATTCTCGGACGTTAATATACACAATGGGTTTTTATCTTTTTTCAGTCTAACAGTTGGACTTTGTTTGGTAAACTTTGAATATTTAAATATATTAGATTGTCATTTTGATCACTGCCATAATTAATTTTTTGTTTTTTCATTTTCAATTTTGAAGTAAACACAGATTCACAATTTTGATGCAAAACAAATTAGTTATATAGAGGTTTTTAGATTTTCGTGGGTTCCTGGGTATCCAACGAGACCATAGACACCTATCAAAGACAGCAGGTTTAGAACCGGAGAACAGACAGTATTGATTAATTAGCCGCCTCAGCGTCGACGCGACACGCCGTCGCCATGAGAACGGGCAATTCGCTCTCCTTGTCTCGCCCCTGTTACCTCCCGATGCGTCATGGCCACCTGTTCCAATGCGCCCGCTCCCAGCTTTCGTGTTTCAGAGACGCGCGAACACTTTCAGCAAAACAGATTGTTATTGTGATATTTTTACATTGGTCGAGGGAAAATAATAGAAATGAAATATTTAATTTTCCTATTTACTATATCTTTCTTTTTATTATAAACATAAATGTATTATTGTGCCTAAGTTCCGTCGATTGATATCACTGTAGTTCCTCTGATCGGAAGGCCGTAGTGCTCGAGTCCCGAAGGTGGCAGGATGTTAGACACTAACTACATAGCTAGGTTGAATTCACCCGCTGTCTGGAGGAGAATTCCAGCGGCCGGCTGCTCTGGTCGGTATAGTTTTCCGTAATTTCTCAGATCAACACGAGATGAATGTCGGAGCAGTACCCGAACAAACGCGCCATGGGTCGCGGGTGATCTTTCCTTCCTCTTTTTTATCCTATCGTAAATTTTTACTTACGCACTATAGATCTACCAGATGTGCCATTTGCTCGCTCGTACTCGCGCGAGCATTTCAGCCTCGAGCACCGAATGCTCGAACATCCTGTGCTCACTCGCGATGAGCTGATTTACGGGACCCAGCAATGGCAATGACGAACTTCGCTTCTGGAATGCGACATCATCATGTATCTATTAACGTGTTGTTTTTCTTTATTGTACAATTTAACTTGACAAGGGTCTTTTTATGAAATTTTAATTACGGTTTAATCGACAGAACAAACTTTATTAGAACACATATTATAAGAACAATATTAACAAAACTGAATCTGAGAGCCTGAGCGCCCAGGGGCATCTCAAGGGAGGCAGAGCTTCCTCAGTTTGCTGTAAAAGGATGCGGGAGCTCCATCACACGCATTGACCGCTCCTCTACTAGTGAAATACGAGGAAAGGCATAGGATGTACCTGGGCATTGGGGGCCATCTCTCCCGGAAAAGATAAGCCTTCTCGAAGAAAGAAAGAAGGTAGTATGTATATCAACGATCCTGTCTACGAACTTACCGTGGTATCATCATTATTTCATTCAATTCTATTAACTTTTACAAAAGTATGATTATTTTATGTTTTATGATTTATTGTGATGTATGACGTTTTTCATTCAGAAACAAAAACATTCATTCAGAAATGAAAACGTGAAAACATCGATGTAAAAATATATGTTTTAATCATGCTTAAAACACACATGTTTTTATAAAAACATCAATGTTTTGAAAACATCGATATTGACGTCGCATCTGTAGCCGACCAAGTGGCGGTTTCGCCCGCACAAAGCATCAGATGCTCGAGTTTCAAGGTCAAGCGAATTTCGTGCGGTGTGTGGTGGCGAGCAAAACCCTGTCATACTGACCTCACATTTAGCGTCCTCACAATAGCGTCCTCCTCGTGCAGGATGCTATTACGCACACTTACGACAGGGATGTTACACTGAAAGAAATTTAAAGAAAATGACCCTACCTACGGAGCTCATTTAAAAGTAAGTATAAAATTAAAAGAAATCGAAAAAATAAATTCTAAAATTACAAACAAGTTTGGTTTATAATTCTGATTACAGTTTGTGCCAGAGCGCGGCAACGCTTGTACGATAATATGACCAATAAAGTCCTCGTTGCGCTTGAAGAGCGTAAGAAAGAACCCCTTTAGCGTGGGTTTTGCCTGTTCGGCGACTTATGTTATAAGGGGTAGCAGTGGAGCTTCGTCTTCAGGGAAGCTTCTCCGGTCGTTGACCTCATCAGCTGGGGCGACGACACAAGCTGGGCTGGGCCGCGGCGGCGGCTTGTAGTCTCCGAAGTTCCCTGACGTCTTCGTCCCGTCCAGGCGGTGACAGTGGCGTCAGATCACGGTGTGGCTCAGATAATTCTGGGTATTGGTTACAAGACCTGTCGCTAATTTCGCGGGTCTTTAACTGGCTGAATACAATTCCTTGAGAACATTAAGCGTAATCTAGATGGCGGATTCACCTTTCCCAGATTCAGTGAACTGCCTAACAGTGTCCGAAAGCGGCTGGCTTTGGCACCGTTCCGCAAAAAAAATGCTCGGCCCGATCCCATGAGAATTCGGAATTAAGGAAAAGAAACTTTTCCTGTGGAACTATGTGGAGTCTAATAACGGCCTCCCTGTATAAAAATGAATGGGTTTATTCGAAATAGGCTGAAACAATTATAAAGTTTTTTATAAATAAAAAGCCATCAGAATCTACCCTGTTTTGAAAGTCAGTTATGTCAGTAGTATTGTTCATTTTTGGCATATGTCGACGCTGGGATTATTCTTCATTCTTTGCTACTCCGCTTATAGACATTCCTTACAGCATCAGCTCCCGCTAACGATGCCATGGAACGTTCATTCTCGCTGTGGGCGGTGGTACATATTAATAGTTTCAGCACTTATATTTTGAATGTTCCCATATGTTCTAATAGTCTAGACTGAAGTTCTAATATAGTTTATGCACCATTTTAAATCTAATCAAATAGGATAGAATAATGGACAATTTTCAAATTTCCCAAATTCTGTATTTTCCATTTCCATGAATGACAGAAGAAAATGGTCAAATTATATCCTTCAACTCCGTAAAATATATTGAAAAGAAAATTTGAAACAAGGGAGATACTCATTTATGGATATAAAATCTTATTAACTATATTCAGTATTTTGAGGATAGATAAATCGGTGCAAAATCTGTCGGTAAACATTTCAAAAGTGATCATTTTACAAGAAAATTGTTTTTACTTTTTTCCCACTTACTTTGTAAAGAAATTAAGTAATGCAATCGCACGCCGGACACGGCGAATTTTCGTCAAAAAACTCTTGTTACCGGGTCATGGTTATGAAAAAGTAAATACATTCTGTTACTATATATAGTAAATTACTTCTAACAGGTTCTGTAGCCACAATCCATGTTTCGTTAATTTATACCGAAAAATCAATTGATGAAAACCGTCTGTCTATCCGTCCGTCTGTGGTCAACGATAAGGTTTAAACAGTTCAGCAGATTTTCTCCAAAATTGATGTTCGCCGGTCGATCTGAACGAACTCAAGGCTACGGTAGTTTCAGTAGAAATATTTTGATTTTTAAGGGTACTTTACATCAAACCTCAAAACATGTTCAAAATTTTCTGAAAATGGCACTAAATTTTTTGATTATAATATTCCTCGCATAAAGTAAAGGGCGCTTAAGAGAATGGCGCATGTCTCATGATCGTTGAAATACCTGATTTTTCGAAAATTGCAAAAGTGCTATTTTTTTGGGTGGTCTTCCTACAACTATAATTTTGAAGATACAGGTTTTTTAATTCATGAAATCTGGTCTTTAAAGACAGATTGAAATTAGGTCAAATTAAATTTTTCGAAATATGAGCCTTTTTATGAAATTTTGCGCGAAATATGGCAATTTGTATTTTTTTAAACGATTTTTATTCTAAAACGTCACTAACTTTTTTCTTTAGATTTTCTCCTCGCATATATCAAGGGACGGTAAAAAATGATGATGCTAGTCCCTTTTTCGGCGAACTTTCCGTTTTCCCCCTGAAATTTGCAATAAGTTAATACTTGAAAACTACAAACTTCAAGGAAGAGATTTTACCTTAGACAAAGTCTTTTATAAAAAAATAAACTCTTAATAATATGTCACATTATGCACAATTTTTTTTAAAAAAGCGAGTAGATTTCGCGTAATTTGTATCTGGAAATTCTAAAAAAAAATTTTTCAAAAACCACTCCTAATGTTTTCTTCAATTTTATTCCACGAGTAGAAGAACGGAAGCTTAAAGAATGACATGGATCTTATTTTCGTTGAACTCTGAATTTTCAAAAATTTATAAATAATGCGAGGAAGTACGTACTGTTGTAGCACCATTACTTTAAATAATTAGCGACAAGGGTTTTTGGTAAAATTTGGTAATAAGAATATTCGCTCCCACATGAACAAAACTATTTATAATGGCAAAGGTGCTATAGATTTTGGCTTATCGCGCCTCACGTGAAGCAATTTACTTCCAACATGAACGATTATATAATGGTACCGTTCATAAATATTCAAATTGCCTACTAAACCTCACTGTATCACGGCTGTCTTGTGAGCTCGACGATTTTTTACTTCTAAAAATATATATTTTGTAAATATTTCAGAAACTATTATACACAATATATTATTCAATTCGGCGAGGATGGAATATTTTTCCAGGAACTTTATAACTATGATCTGTACAAGAATGATTAATGTATGAAAAATATATTGTACAGTGCTGTTGTGAAACAGTTTTCAGTACACGAGACTCGACCATTATTGTACTGGAACCATTGGCGCCAACGCGCCGTCGCCATGAGAACTGGGAATCTGCTCTCCTTGTCTCCGCCAGTTCACCTCTTGATGCCTCATGGCCACTAGGTCCAACCCGATCGTTCCGAGCTTTCGTGATTTCGAGGTGCACGAAAACGGTCGCTCTACGAAAATTGATTCAAAGACTTGAACGGAATTTAGAATCAACATTAACTTTTTCTTAGAAAAATCACAACCACAAAGTAAGAATTCCTATATGGATTTAAATTTGCATTATCTCTAATCGTTTATTGTTCCTTTATTTGCCACGTTTCTCGGAATCTGCCACGACTCTCTAGATTTATCATATTTATTGTATTATCTCAATCTTGCTGACAAAATGTTCATGATTAATGTTTCTTCTTATTTGTTTCCAAATGTGAATATTAGATTAACTTTAAATTACAATTAGGCTCTGTGTTTCTTGCATGGTGTCAAGCAAAAATGGCATGCACATGCTACAGAGATACCGAAATTGCACCCCGGCAAATGCAGGGTCATTCACACATGGTCAAAGCCGGCCTACACGCGAGCAAAACAATAATTATCATAATAATACGCCAATCCGATGGCCGGTATATCGGTGCAGTGAAGATTGCGGGTTCGATTCCCGCCTCGAGCATGTTTGCGTTGTGTATGTCTGTATGTGTGTGTCGCCCTTTCATCCCTCATTACCATCATAATTTTATTTTCCGTACCCTCAGGGCTAACAACTCTGGAGGATAAAAGTCTGATCCAGCTAAATGCTGATCCCTTGAAAAAATGGCATGCACCTGCCACCGAGATAATGTTAATGAGTCTCGGTGAGTGCAGGGTGCTGGCACGCGTGGTCCAAGACGGCCTATTTGCGGGCAAAAATAACGCTCCTGAAAATCTACAAAATTTTGTCAGTAACTTTGGACACGCACTCTCGAGATGTAAGGAGAATGAGTATTGAAAACGACCATTTCGATCAGAGTTCCTGGCTCTACTTACAAGTAAATAACGCAAGACAAAAATAATGAGTCAGTAAAAAAATTAGCTTAATGATCTGCAAAAGCCCCGTTATCGTGAGGCCACCCCTTCGTTTCATACCGCTATTCACGTCCTTGCGGTTTCACGTGTTGCGCCGAGACGTGACAATTCCTCCCAGGGATGCGTGTTGATAGAGGTCGATCCACGAGGCCTTTTTGACTGTGTGAAGTACTAGCCTCTCGCTTCACAATTTATTAATTTTAATATTCATATTTGATAGTTTTCCAAACCATCTTGCAAAGATCACTTTGGGGTATTTCTGTTTTTAAAAAAAATTGAAGAACAATCGTTTGTAATAAATAAATGATGTTCGCTCAATGAAATTGTCTTCCGTAATTATCTGTATATCACATATTTGAGTAGGTATATGGCAAAACCCATTAAATAAAAATTGTTAAAAAGTGGAAAATCGAGAAAAGCGTTTTAAAAATGTGTCCATTGCAGTACAAATGTGGAACTTCCAGCACATATTTTCTCATATTATTTGTAACATTGGAATTTCCGCAAATGCAGGTAACGGTAAACAAACAGCGCAATGTTTTAAAGCGCTCTTTGTTCTATTTGAGGATTTTTAAAAGTGGATCCATTTTGAGACTTTTTGTAAGTAGCATTTAGTATCGCGAAAATTGTACGTTTTTTAATAGTACGTGGGCTTTTTTAAAGATCCATTTCTTAGAACAGATTTTTTTTAGGAAAATCTCTATCATCAATATTGTAGTTTTGCAATATTTTTTGCAATTTTCGAAAAAAGAGATTTAATGGAAAATACGGCCTGTACCATTTAATAAATGCACTTCAATATTTATTTGGAGTAGTACTAGTACAATGGTATTGTATTCTCATTTCCCTCCAAAATGTAGTTGCAAAAGTCTTTTAGTTGATTTCTGCTTCTTTGATATAATTATTTATTTATCTAACGTGAAAACAGTTAAAACTGTGTGTGACGTACTATGGGTAGAAGCGCAATCTATGTAGTGTAGTTTCTTAAGCTCTGGAATCCGTACACCAAACATATACAGAGGAAGATAAGTTATGAATTGGTAGCTACGAGCGTTTTTGGCATGAATCTGTAGAAAATATTCGCTCTCGTGAAATTAAAACTATTTGCAAAGGTAAATGAGCTACAGATTTTGACTATTATCCCTTCATGTACCTTACGTAAAGTCCTTCCAAATCTCCCTCCGAACTCTGTCATTGTTGCAGATAATGCTTCCTACCACAGTCGCAGGAGGTGAAAAATCCTCAATATGTCGTGGAAGAAAAATAATATTAAAGATTGGTTCGATCTCATGATATTGGTTTTGAAGATCATTTTCTAAAAAGTGATTTAATAGAAATTGTGAGAACTGTTAAAGATAAATATGAAGGGTACGTAATCGATGATATGACCGATCATATGGGTACGTAATCGAAAACTATGTTAGAATGAACAACACTGATTTTAAAATAAAAAATGTGGAACGTATCGTTCACGATGCAATCGAAAATGTAAGCGTAGAGCATTGGAGCAATTACGTTGAGGGTGTAAAAAAATTGGAAACTGAAATGTGGAAAGTGGATGAACTGCAGGATGAAATCAGTGATATTGAAATTAATCTCGATGACGAAAGTTCCGAGGAATCCAGCAGTGACACAGACGATCTGGAGGGGATTGAGCCATTGCGGACGGAAGAGAACCAATATTAAGGTACGTAATTCACAATCACTTTTCTGGTGAATGAATGTTTTGAAGTAAATAATTTTCATCGAGATTCGTATTCAATGCCTAACGGGAGCTGACTGGCCACCCTCCTGGCGCAAGGCAGCTCGATTTTCCGTGTTTCAGATGTTGTATGAAATAGTGGCGCACTTTAAAATTAATATTTTTTTGTGACTTCTTATTACACATTTCGAAGCACAAAGAAGGTGAGAAACTTAACAGAAATAATTTTCCTGTGTACAGGAGTGTCGTAAGAATAGTTATAGATTTGAGGAAAGGGGAGAAAATACGCTTTCATAACATTAGAAAGGTTCGAGACCAACTAATTTAGCGCTAAACTAGCGCTCCGCCTCACAGCGGGATTCGTCGGCACTATCGAGCGCATAACTTTTGGTTCATACAGTACTGCAGAAAAGCGCCACGTCTGGCATCACTGTCGCCATAAGAGACTGTACTTCATTCTTAACCTCGGACGCTCTGTAGTGTCGAAAATCCTGCTACCGTCGGAATTCGAACACTAGGATATTACAGGAACTACAGTGGCATCAGTTGATGACACCATCGCCGGTTTTAGACTTTTTTAGTTAATTAAATTTTGAATGCAATAAATATCATTGTAATTATCAATATTATTTTACTTTTTGATGCTCAGTGTAGTCTCTAATTGTGTAGAAAAAGTTATGCAGCAGAAATTATTTTACTAGGAGCTTAAAATTGTGTATCTATTTTAATTGTTTAACGCCATCTGGCAATGCGTTTCGAAATAATGTACTTCATGTATTGTCTATAACTTTTTGTACTGAGTTGTTGATACTGTCACCTGATGAATAAGATTACTACGTGCAGAGTTAGTTATAGACATCGGCATTCTCTGAAAATATGTTCCCATGCCGAAATCATTTTTGACCAAACCCTGTAATTCGGAAATCAAGAGGCAAGACAATAGTAGAATTCGAAGATTAATAAAGAGAGGTCTAAAGGAATCATGTGGTGCGATTTGCTTATCATTCGTACAGTTCTCTTCTGTAATCTAAACATCTGGGAGCTGTAGGATGTATTTTCTCAGAATATTACGTCATATCTCAGACTAGAATGTATATTCTTGAAATATACACAATGAGATAGTTTAAAGACTAACCGAATTTTGAAGAATTCTGAATGTGTAGCATAATTAACTTAATTTTGTGTTTAATTTCTTTAAATGGACGTTCAATTTGAGATTTGACTGAACTGAAAGACACAAAAATGTTACCTTAACATCAATTAATTGCTCTACTTTCATTTTCAATGGAATATAAAATTGTTCAGTTCGAAATGTAAATCTTCATTGAAACATTTGAATATCATATGGAGGCGTTGTTTTATTAGTGCTACAACTCCACCTTTTTGAGAATTTGAGTTAACTAAATTTTCAGGTTCGCGCAAGTGTTAAACATTTATCCTGAAAGTGATTGATCTCCAAGTTATTTCTGTGAACGTCACAGCGCATCACAATAACAGTGAATCACAGGAGATTGCAATCTATTTATTTTGATAGTGATACAACTGCAGTGGTACGGCTACGTGGTTTTCTACAAGTCTCGTGGCCAGTGATGTTTGTGATATAGTGTCTGCAGTGATATCACAATAAAGAGCTTGATCCATATTTGTTAATAAAAACAGCAAAAATAATATAAGTACATCACATATTATTTATTTATACAGCAATTAAACTAAATGGTCTATGTTTTAAAAGACCTTCAAAAGCCTGCAACAAGGAAGAAAAATGAACAAAATTGTTCAGTAACTTGCTAAAAATTAGATTAGATTTGTCAAACAGAAGTCTCATATAATTACGAACAAGTAAAACTTAAATCAAGACATTGGTTTCTACACAGTAAACTTCACTAGCCTACACACAAATCACCCGTGAATGAGGAAGATCTAAGGTTTTCAGAAACTTAAATATCCCACTACTACAACTATATCAAAGAAAAGAATCAGGATATGCTTCATTTGTTTCCATTCATTTCAAGAGTTAATAACGCTTATTTCACTGATCTGCGTGTAGGAACCGAACGATTTAAAGAAGATGAAGAAAACTGAATGTGCCCCAACAGCACTATTAAATTAATTTTTAATCTATGTTAATAAATCTATATTGTTTTCATTTCCAACTTTTCTCAGAACGACATCTACCTATTTGGCCCACCAACCTCATTTTTATGGTGGTATAACTCCTTTACACCACGCAGTATTCCGCGAAGCATACAGTATGCTTATTAATATCTTCTCAGACGAACAAGTAAATATATTATAAGAGAAACACATACAATTTTTTGTCTAACCACCCCCGATTTTTTCTAATCATTTAACTTTAGAGCTCAATATCTCGAAATGAGTGTCAATGGATTTGAAGCGCTATTAAAGTAACACCCCCATACATGATTTCATTGTTTTTTCTCCTAATTTGTTGTTACGAAACGAATATGAAACGCATGATAATCTACTATTTACCGTTTCTTCATTGCAAAAGATATTCGTGTCAATATCAAAGATAAATGTTCTTCTTTTCCAAACGTCGACGGCATGTTGTTTGCGAATAGTGGGAATAAAACAGGGCGTAAAATTAAATCGTGCGAGACCCTGCTTTATCCGTATTAATCTTATCTATTTGAACTGTATTCATCATATTCCTCTCTGACATAGTGACATATCGCGATACCAGTTTCTATATAGACATATGATTATCCTTGAATACAAATTATTTTAAGAGTGTATTATCTTTTGAAATAATTTTAGATTTTTCAATCAATTTCAAAATTTTCAATTTTTCTGTAATTCATTAATGTACACAATAATTTGTGATTATGTGTTACAATTTATTTTTCACACAATTGAAAAATTAGTTGGACTTCGAAATATCTATTCCTTTAGGATTTTTGTATGATATTTATTATTGATCGATTGTGAATATTTTGAATATGTGCAAAACTGAAAAGAAAATTTGGAAATACCCCGTTCTTTTTATGAAACTGTGAGCACGTTACTTATTATTCCACGTGATGGAATAATAGAATCAGAGCGCAATAACGTATTAATTTTGCAACATATTGCGTATGTGTATTAGTCAAATATATGTACTGGTAATCAGTGAATACAGAATTTAGGTTTTTCCATTGGATTAACAACACTGTAATATCTCTAGTACCTACTTGCACTAATACGCTGTAGTCCTCAACTCTCACATTTATACAATTACAATTGCTTTGTTCGGCTACCTTGAGAAATTATGATTACTACATTTTATATTTCGAGGCTTTATGTTTACATTTCATGACTTTCATCAGCCAACTACTTCTAATGATACTCTCCATTCAATACACACAGATGAATATGATAATGTAATGACAGGAAAATGAATTATTTACTGTGATTTCATGAATTAGTCCGAATTAAATTAATGATTGAGTGTTGAGATTAGGTAAGAGTGAAGAGATGTGAAGAGAAATTTTTATCTAGCATTTATATTTACCGGATGGTTCTCGTGTGACTAGTTACAATAACAATGGCAAATAATAACATTGCAACAACAGAGTGAATGCAATTCTGCTACTAAATTATTCTGACCTTTCGTAAAGTTTCGGCTGTGCATTGGGTCCACAAGAGACCTGATGCTATCGATTGACTTTCCCGCCCTCAGCGCGTGCGCACAGCGGATCACAGGGACTCGTACGGATCATCTGTCGTTGTAGCGTCTGTCCACCTTCTGTGGACTCCTGAGGTCCTGTGCCCAACGGCTTAGCTTGAGACTGCGTTTGCTCGAGGATTAAGACCGCTCCTAATCGTACGACATTAATCCTTACGTTCTACGTTTTATTTTCTCTTTGTATGCGTTTTCTTCATCCGCGTATAATTTTTTAGAAGAATTTCATATTGAGAACACTAATAATTGAATTGAATTGTATTAATGTCCAGAAACGGAATTTAGTACACAATATTTAGTACAACAAGAAACATACCTTTTTCAAATTTAAAACTTTTAAAAATGGTTTCTACAGACAGAATGCTTCATGGTTTTGAATATGTTTTGATAATACTCTTCTTTTGTTATCTGTTTGGCAAAAACTAAAAGAATGTTATTGCAATAAGTATGTATTATAATTGTTAAATACTGGTTCTAGTTCGATATTACTCGTAGTTTTATGCTCACTGAGACACTAGTTTGTACTTATTTTTTGGAGTTAACTAGTACTAGTACAGCATGTAGTATTTTTCGCTATATTAGATACAACAAGTAGAAGGGATAGACAATGATGACGATCTATGAGATGACAAAAACAGTGTTAGACCAGCAAGGAAGTGGAGTTTTCCTACAGATCTGAAGTAGATTGCGCCAGATATTGCAGCGTATGCAGGGGCGTTATAAAGACACGAACTTTTTGTGAGCTAAATAATATATCACTAAAGAACTTAATGCAATTAATTACGAAGCAGTGAAGCTCGTTCGTAGACAGCTTAGGTCGATTCATAACCAATGCGAGTACGCATGGCACAGAACATGGCAAAACAGTGGACATGAGTTTCACATATCCATCGCAGCATTCACATAGAAACTAGTGTGAAGGAATAGTGTAGGTCTGTTCAAACGCAGAAGTCTGGAACAGACTGCCTGCGGTGGTCCGTTGCAGTTGCCCGCGTGCCACACACTAAACTAGAGCGAATCGCGTCCGAGAGTCCCCCTCCCCTCCCGACGACGGGCTGTTACGGCAGGCAGCGGGCCACACCGGTTCGATGCAGATTAGGTTTGACCATGACATGCCAAATAGGTCGCTTACTTGAGCAGCCCTAAGCTAGTCAAGGCAGCGCCAATTCATTCAAAATGTTTCGGAATAGATCAATAGAAAAACTAATTCTATGGCGATTTGTCGTTACGAAACAATGTTACGAAGAACAAAACAAAGCGAGGCACTTTGTATTAAAACTCATGGGCACGAAATGAAAAAAGGGGGAATTCTGTTTTATACATTGTATGAAGAACTCGTAAACGATAAAGATAAAGAATCCCGCACAAAAATTATGGAAATAAGATTTCGGTGAAATTGTCTGAAAATTTAGTATGTTGTATCTTAGATCATTCTGATCAAAAGTCGTTATAGCCATTAAGCAAAAAAAGTTGTTTTTGATCTAATGTCTTTTTAAAACGGAGATGTCGATTTGTCGGATGATAGAGAGGCACATATGTGTTCACAAAGCGTTTTCAAATGAAACAACTTTACTTGTTTAGAATCGTGAATTATGACATTTCATTTTCCGAGAAGTAACTGACTTTAAATATACTGTTATTGCATTGTGAATGTTAATATATAAGACAAAACGTTGAGAATTAGGGTTTCTCTCGTTTTCGCAACAACACAAAGTATCGGATATTTATATCTTACAACGACAACGAAAATCTGCTAGAAGATGAATATCTCGACCGGGAATTCATTAATGGCTATTATTTCACATGCAAATCAGGAGCCAGAACACTTGTGAGTTTGGTGTTTATGTTGATAGTGTTTTATGGTTCTTAGGATATGCTAGACATCAGCAAGATATCGTCGATTTTATAGAGTCGATACAGAGTCGATTTTAATTATAGAGATATCATAGACGTTGAAGAAGAGAAGTAAAATGCATAAAAAGTTCGATGAACATGGGAGACAAAGAGACTCACGATTATCAAGCATCCCGATTGTGAGAGGCAGAGGGACTCGCGATAATCCAGCAACCCGATAGTGACAGGCAAGGGGACTGACGGTAATGATTCACCCTACCGTGTAAGGCAAAGAGACGTGCGGTACGTCAATGGGGAATGCAAGGGGGCTCACAGTAATGAAGCATAGTGACTCACGGAAAATGAACTAACATAATTCACAAGTCTAAACAAGTGAGGTTATTTTATTTAAATATGCTTTGAGTGCACATATGTCTTTCTATCATTTGACAAATCGACATGATTTCCGTTTTAAAATGCACATTAGATACAAAATAACAACCATTTTTGCTAAACGGCCATATCGACATTTAATCAGTATGATCTAGGGAACAACAAACGAAATTTTCAGACAATTTGACCGGAACTTCATTTTCATAAGATTTGTGCGCGGTTCTTTGACAAACATTTTTATTATAAAATGAGTTAGTGCAGGTGTCTCAGAATTAATATTACAAACTTGTAGGACATGTTTGGGGTTTCCCTTTTACCAATGAATATGTGGTGGGAAATTTCAATGACGAAATCACGCAAATGGCATTTGCCCTTGATTGACAATCAATTCATCATACATTGGTGTATGGCGGGTAATCGAAATATATTTTAGTGCGTAGAAGGTAACATGCAATCCACCAGATGTCTACTGTTCAGGGCAAAATTGCATATGTGTAATTTCTTTATTAGAAATTTTCCATCACATGTTCACTGGTAAAAAGAGATCAACATTTCCGAAGTTGACTAATATATTTTTACTTTCTCGCCATTATTTCTTTAGAAGGGAAAGCATTGTAATCTTGGGCTGGAAAACGGCAAATTTCGACAGAAAACTATTATTATCTGGCCCTCGTAAAGAAAAAGTGAATAAATGTTCCTCTATGTAGTAAATTACTTTCTCTAACACGTGTTGTAACCAGCATCCATCTTTTTTGGGTCCATGGTATCGAAAAATGGACTGACGTCAAAATGTCCGTCTGTGGTCAACGCTAACACCTAAACCGTTCAGCAGATTTTCTCCGAAATTGATATTCCACGATCGATGTTAATGAACTCGAAGCCTGGAGAGTTTCAAACGCATATTTTAATTTTTGAGGGCACTTTACATTAACCCTTAACATTTTATAAATGTCTAAAAAGAGGCTGCAATTTTTTATTAAACTTTGTCCCCGGTTAGTGTAAAGGACGCTAAAGAGAATGGTGCAGGTCTCGCGATTATTGAAATTCCCGATTTTTCAAAAATTGCAAAAGTGCAGTTTTTGGATGTCTTTCAACAACTATAATATTGACGACTGAGATTTTTTCCTTAATGAAATCTGTTGTTTAAAGACAGATCACAGATATTTTGTTTAAAGTCCGTGTGTGATTAATGCTATGGCCTAAACCGTTCAACCAATTTTCTTCAAAATTGATATTCCCCGATCGATTAAATGAACTCAAAGCCCTCTGAGTTTGAAATTTTGATATTTTGATTTTGGAGGGTAATTATTTGAAGCCCCAACAATATTTTCAAACTTTTCGCAAAATGGCTCCAAATATTTGGATTAAGCTTTGTCCTCCGATAACGTAAAAGACGCTTAAGAGATTGGTGCAGGTCGCATTTTGGTTGAAATTTCTGATTTTTGGAAAATTGCAACATTTTACATTTTTTCGGCATCTTTCCACAACCAGAATGTCGAAAGCACAGTTTTTCTCTCTCTCTGTTGTTTCAAGACAGATCTTGAAATAAAGTTCTGTACAATTTTTAAAAATACGAGTAGATTTTGTCTAATTTTTTGCAAAATACAGGCCATTTTAAAATGTTAAAACGTTTTTTCTCAAAAACGGCTTCAAAATTTGTGCTAATATTATTTTTAGCAAATTTTGTATTTTCGAAAATTGCAAAAAGGTTAACTACCATGTTGAATATATAGATTTTTTGCAATGAGCAAAAATTTGTTCTAGAATATCTGCTCTTTAAAGTATCATGGTAGTATAATCTTTTGAAAATACGAATAGTTTTGGCGCAATTTCTGCAGGAAATCAATGCAATTTATAAAAATACACTTGAACACATAGAAAACACACAAAACAAGGGACGTAAAGAATTGTGCAGGTCTCAATTTTTGTTGAACTCTGAATTTTCGAAAATTGCAATTTTGGAAATAAAACTTTGAATTGTGGTTTGTGGCGTCGTGGCAACGTTTCTAAGCGGGCGGCACGCCTAAGCCGGAAGCTGTTGTGAAAGGGCGCACCTCAGCTAAAAATCAAATCAAATACGTCAGGATGTGGCTGCTTCCAGGACTCACCCCACGCTAAGAACTATTGAGAAAGGTTAGTGGCGAGTTCGCACGATGTGCAATACCCCTGTATTGGCTAGCTATCGACCTGGGACGCCGACGGCAATGACGCGCGGGCGGGATACGGGGGTGTATATAAGTCGGGTGCGCTTTCTGCGCTCGCGGAGATTGAGAAAATTTCGTGGAGCTTTTTTTTTGGTGTGTTAGCCGAAAGGCTGGGTGTGATCTCCAGTGCGCTCCATCACGTAGGTTTCCGGAGCTGAGCCGGTTTGGCTCCATTCCCTGTAGGTGTTGGTTACCGGGGACTTAACGTCGCGATAACCATGCATTCGCTTGTTCCTGCTTTCGAGGCAGTGGCACTGGGCGTAGGGCCTAGGTTCGCGCGGGTTTCGTGCTCAAGGGTCAGAAAGGTTGCCAGGGTTTATTCAGTATTGTAAATTTCTTTAATTGTTATGTTCTTTGTAATAAAATTTACTATTGTTATCTTAGCGCAGTATCCGTCATTTTTCTTCAGTACGTCACAGTTGTAAATGAGGCTGCATTAATGTGCTGTCGTAGCTCCATATTTAGTATTGCTAACACAACTAGGCTTCTTTTTCACAACAGCAAACGAAGGTCAATAAAAAGTGGAAATAGGGAAGCTACACTTGGATCCAAAAGCAAACATGGTGTTTCTCAGCTGTTGCTCAATGGATCAGGGTAACTGGAATAAAATCTGATTGAGATGGGGGTCATTGATCCGGAAGCTGAAGTACATTACTTGTTACAGACATTAGGTCATTTTTAAAAGTATACAATACAAATGTAAAACCGATAGATAGTTAAAATACTATTAGTTTTTGTTTTGTAGGACACTATAGTTTTTAATTGTATAGAATTAGTAATGTAGCCGAAAAGATTTTACCTTGTACTTAAACATATTTATCGATTAATTGTATCGAGGAATTGTCGTAGATAAAGATATTAAATGAATATTATAACACTACTAACACTGTATGAGAGGAAAATACGTGATTCTAATAACATTACCACAATCAGGTTTCCAGTGAAAATAATTATGTCCAATTAGGTATCTGTGGAGGCACACTGTGAAATACAGTTCTTTCCGCATGTATTCTTTACATCAAGAAAAACGTATAAATTTAATCTTTTTATTTTAATACTCTAATTGTGAAGTGTTAAGCACATTCTGAAATGGAAACAATTATATGTAGTCGCAGGAAGTATCAATTCTAATAATATTTCATGAATCAGTTCAGAAATTTAATTTTATGAACAAGGAAGCTGGGAATAATTCTCTCCTGTAGTATTAAAATTATTATGCAAATAAAGCATATAGCGATACAGTTTGTTGTTTATTAATGTATTTATAGCAATATATTAATAAATTGCTTATCAGGCACACATGCGACCTTGCAGTATTGATTGATTCCCTGGCTACAGCGCCGGCGCGCTGCGTGGGAAGGAGACCGGGAAACATTCTCTCTCTCCTCCACAGATCACCTCCACGGGTGTTCTGGAGCCCGTCCACAGCAGACTCAACCTGAGACTGCGTTGCCTCCAGGACTGTCTTAGCAATGCCGTACAATTTCTTACTTTTTTAGTCAATACGTTTTTCAGGATTTCTGCTATATGTTACATAAGCATTTTAAACATTGTTTTAACGAGTTTTGTTCAGGCTAAAAATGATTTACGAAATATCTGAACTAAACCCACAATACAATTGCCTGCAAGATTCCCAATTCGAAACAGATTTGCAGAAAATAGTCATAAATTTTAGAGTCGATGGAGAAATAGGTTGACATTTTGGATTGTTTTCGTGGTCCCAGATTACCAAAAGCTTTGAGTTTGTGCTAAAATGCTTTGAAGGAGAAAAACCGTTGCTTTCCTGTAAAATTGGGAAGGGGGATGCTTTAAAACTGGAATTCTAGTTTTTAATAACAACACTCGTTGCATATCTTCGCTGTTGAATCTGCAGATTATGCGACCTTGACAGTAAATACATATCACATTTCCTAGTACATTCAGATAGGCTCACCACGTCGATGTTTTTATAGGAGTGCTGTCATTAAGCTGTGAGGAAGATTGAGAGTAATATGTGGTGATAACATATTGATATCTTATGCTCTCCATTAATTTCCTCAGACGTGACATTGAAAAAAACTTAGAAGCAATGCCAACAAGTTACGTTTTACAATTTTCCTGTAAGATTTACAAAATAATTGAAGCTGGGCAAGGGTGTCGTTTGAAGACTCTTTGGTGAACTTGGTTAATAATATTTTCGATCTAGAGACTGACTTTGCACACGCCAATCAATTCCACACCTGAATACGCGGCAGTTGGAAAGGGAAGACGGTAAGAACAGCCATCCTGGTTAATCATTTTAGAGATGATAACAAATGTGAAAGAAAGTTTTTGGGACGTATCGCAGGTTGTAGACATGTGCATTTCGCTTTGATATGTTACTAATATTACGACAGTTTAACTTACTGATTGCAGTAACAAAGTTCAATTGTATCTTAATCTAATTGACAGCTGGGCTTCAAAATAGAAAATTCAACTCAGTCCAACCAAAACGGCCGCCAAGATCTTTACACTCCGTCCACACTCAACCCCGCGTCCACTATTGCTAAACAATACAAACATCGACTGACTGCCTTTCAATAAAACAACCAGATACTAAGGACTGAACATGGACACAAACTCAATTGGAAGCAGCATATAGATGCCAAAATCATTCAAGCCAGAAGTTAAAACAATTAAAGCCATTATTACACAGATTCTGCCCATCATCATACAATTCAGCATTGCAAATATACAAAGCAATATAAGACCCTTGCTGCTATACGCCTGCTCAATACTGGTTAAATGCAGCAAAAACCAACCAAAGGAAACTGCAATAGTACAAAATCATTTACTCAGAATAATTTCAAACGCTTCTTGGTATGCCACCAATAAACAGTTATATAAAGAATTCGACGTAGAGACTATAGACCAGTGATTGCCTACTGGACAAAGAATAACGTCGGAGCACTGTTTTCCCTCCGAGATAACGCACACGGAGAAGCGGTGAGAGCGAATGGGGGAGGGAAGGAAGGGCAGACGGCTCCCCGGTACCAAAAACAGTCGGCATGGCTTTGCCGATGTTTCAGGCAACATGAGAGAGAAACTATCTACACCCGTCAATTTTCTTCTGTAAGGGAAGAAAGGTATCCTTTTGTAGATACTGGAATAATAGCGAAGTGTTCAGTGCGTTCGAAAGAACTGCAGTACATTAAAAAGCCCAACCTACAGATGCATTACGTAGCTTTGCGACCCAGAGAAATCTATGAGGTGAAAATAAATTCTGAAAATTGACATAGCTCGCAATCATGGAATAAGTAAAAGAATTTGCTGATTGAAGATTATGGAAAAGATACGGAAAATCACGTGGATTTACAATATTCTCGAACAAAACTGTGCATCAATAATAATCAAGCCTGAGGTCTCTTACGTGATCCCTACCGGGTACCTGTTTGTTACCTCTTTGTTACATTAATTATTGTTTCAGAACGAACTTATTCGTTATATTATATACTATTGTAGAAAATATTGTTCTAAAATGTGAAAACTGTCTTTTCCAAAAATCTTATCTAATAGAAGAATGGAAGTGGAATTACAGTAGTGGTTATGATAAAGAGTCAGATATTGATTTCAGTTATGTAATAATGTATTTCTATTAAGAATTCTTTATATTGTTATTAACTAATAAACATTCTAAATAATAATTACCAGTTAAAAATCGTAGTTATCAATTTTTAGCGAACTTTTTCTTCCACTTCCGTACCATCATTGGAACACTATGCGCTTGCCGCCGCGACTTGCTCTACCTTTGCTCGATCGGTTGGTTTGGGGCAAGAGAGCAGATTTCTGTGACGTCACAGAGTATTGAGTTGGCAACCACTGCAATAGACCATTATATCACCAATCTAGCTACCAACTTCTCAAACATATCCAAATCGCATTATTATCAACTCACAGACTCGGCAAAAAACCCATCACCGAACTAGAATGCAAAATAAGTTTCCCTTTCACATTTTCCTCAAAAAATTCTCCAAATTATATCCGGCTAGAGGAGCCCGATGGATAAGATCACCTCT
>JAHLJT010008446.1:248705094-248860044 GCA_031308135.1 Acheta domesticus | reverse complement strand
GCTTGTACGCGTGAAAGATCGCGTCCCTCCCCTTATGTCATCAGGGGTATACGAGATCCCATGCAGCTGCGGCCATAGTTACATTGGCGAGACGGGACGCACAGTAGATGAACGCCTCCGGGAACATATTCGTCATTATAAATACAATAATACGAATAAATCGGCCATAGCATTGCACGCATGGAAAACTGGCCATGCCATCTTATTTGATGACACCGCCTCTTAGCCAGAGAAGACCGCTGGGGTACGAGGAGGGTAAAAGAGGCGGTGGAAATAATTAAACACCCGAATAATCTTAATGCTGACCAAGGCATTCGTCTTCACGATGCCTGGAAACACCTATTTTACCAGGACGTCCGGTCTCGAACGGACGCGGTCCTAGCTGCTCCCCTACGTCCGGTAACGGACGGAGCGCCGTCCGTCAACAGCGCCCCGCGGAGAGCCCGGCCCTGATTGGCCGGTGCACTCTCTCCGCATTGGCCGACCACCCGGCCAACCGGCACACAGGTAGAAGGGGAACGTAGCCCTATATTAACCCGTGCACAGTACAGCTCCGTGCATTACGCCCTGAGGAAGGTCGCAGAATGGCGACCGAAACGTCGGCACCTTTGCCATGGACGCGGCGTCACCCGGACAGCCAACTTAATAGATACCTACATCATTCTCTTAAACGTCCTTCGCACTATTCAAGAGGAAAATTTAATCAAAAAAATTGGAGCCATTTTCTTTTAACTTTGAAAATCTCCGACAGGCTTCATGTAAAGTACCCCCAAAAAATTAAAATATCGATTTCAAATTTCAGGAGCCTTGACATCAGTAAAAGTGATTGGGGAATATCTATTTTGAAGAAAAATCGGCAGAACGGTTTAGGCGCTAGCACTGACCGCAGACGGCGCTGACCACAGACGGCGCAGACCACATTGACGTTTTGCCGTCAATCGATTTTACAGTATCAATAAGCAACAAAACATGGGTTTTGACTATATCACGAGATAGAAGATTTTATTTTCTAAGTTTAGCAACAGGTTTTATTCACTTTTTCGTTACCAGACCCCAACTATAAGAGATTTTCTGGTGAAAAATTAGCCGTTTTTCCCGGCTCACATTTACCTCTTTCTCTTCTTACGAAGTATTTGTAAGGCGAGAAAGTAAGAACGAACCCGATACTGAATTATTTAAAAACTTTAGGTAATTTCTTCATTTTGGGTGGTAATTACAATACCAAACATATTTTTTATGGTTCCAGAATTAACTAATACAAAAGGCCGAGAACTTATAAAGCTGATAGTAATTTGAAAAGTACTTTTGTTTCTGGTGATAGCTATACACATTGACCCACAGATACTCATTAACTTTCAGATCTGATTGATTCGTGTTGTGAAAGAAATATCTTCAAACTACATTAATGTAGAGAATTGTTACGATTTGTCCTCAGATCATAGCCCTGTAATACTAACACTAAGTAAAATTATCATTAAGAAAACCCTCCAATGGTAAAAAATTTATAACCTGGAAATAGTTCAAAGAAGACCTAGATGAAACAATTAAACTTAAACATTCCTTTGAAAACGAAGGAAGAACTGGTAAAGAAGCCGAGAACTTCATAAAACTCGTTGAAGAAAAAGTAAAGGAATATACCCCGAATATTGTGAAACTTCTTACGAGTAATAATTACCCAAGGGAAATTAAATAAAAGTTGCAGAAAAGAGGAAGGAACGAAAAGTATGGCAAATGATACGTTATCCTTCTGATAAAATCGTTTTGAATCGTCTTACTCATGTATTAACAGTAGCAAGTACGAAACAAATAGGGTTCTAGCAGCAATTACTTAGAACAACTTACTGCTGACAAAATGTCGAACTATTCCTTGTGGAAAGTAATAAGAAAAATTAAGAGACCTATTGTACAATCACCATCACCGCGCAAATCCTACCTCACACGGTGGAGAAGAAATGAGGAAGATTTATAAATGTTTGCTGATTACCTACAAATACATTTCAACATTTTTTCGTCAAACAGCGGATGAGGATATCACCGCTGAAACTGATGTACACTGTAAAATAAAATATGTTACTCCGAAAGAAGTCCAGAAGGAAATAGACACCAATATTGATGCCAGAAAGGCACATGGTTATTATCTGATCACAGGAAAAATATTAAATTGAACTGCCAAGAAAAGGGGTAATAAAACTTACACATTTAATGCTTCGTTTCGATTTAACTGTGCCGAAGAATTTAAACTAGACGAGATTATCATGATTCCGAAGCCTGGAAAACCATCAGAGGAAGTAAACTCCTACCGGCCCATCTATTTGATCCTGTGCTTTCTAAGATATTTGAAAAACTATTTTAAAGTGAATTAAAATAATTACAGAAGAAATAAGACTATCCCCTCTCATCAATTTAGATTTCGAGGAAAACATTCAACTATCGATCAACTACACCGGATGTCACTGAAAGTTTAGAAGAAAGAACATATGCTCAGCTATATTTTTAGATATTACGCAACCTTCGATAGAGTTTGGCATCGTGGTCTGGAATTGAAAATGAGGAAAGTACTACAAAAATATAATTTATTTTACTCCTTCAGTCGTACATATCGGATAGATATTTTAAAGTCAAGCAAGAAAATGCCTATACCACAATCCGTGAAATAAAGCAGGCGTCCCTTAAGGAAGTGTATTGGGACCCATCTTCTACTTGCTATAGACAAGTGACGTACCCAGTTATAGAGGAATAACAATAGCAACGTTTGCAGATGACATCGCTTTGTTATCCACTGGAAGAAATATGGAAGTAGCAACAAATACATTACAGATTACAACAAACAAAGTTGAAGAGTGGGCTCAAAAATGGCGCATAAAAACTCAATGAGACCAAGTCACATCACGTAAATTTTACCAATCGTAGAAGTGAGGCACTCCCAATAAGGATCATTGGCAAAGTGGTTCCAGGAGCAAATACAGCAAAATATTTCGGTATGACTTTGGATTCAAAGCTGCGCAGGAAGGAGCACGACAAAATAAAGAAATTGGAACTCAATTTAAAAATCAATAAATGTACTGCTTATTGGAACAAAATATCAGTTGTCCATTTATAATAAATTACTAATACACCAGCAGGTGCTGAAACCAATATGGATGTATGGCATAGAGCTTTGAGGTTGTGCCAGGAAAGTTCCTGGGCAGAAAATACAAAAGGTTCAGAATAAGTTACTGGGCAGTGCAATAGATTCATCTATTTATATGTAAATGGACCGACTGCAGTCGGGATTTGAACATAAAGACAGATGTAATTAAAGAGTATGCAGTAAAATGACAGCGACGTCTACCAAGTCATAAAACATTGGGGCAACAAAGATTCTCGATTCTATTGAAAAATAAGATTGAACTTAAGTGATCTCTGACAGATGGTGAAGTGTATCACAAAATCAGTTAGTATTTATATTGTTAGATATAACACTTGTTACATGTATTATAGTATTATTATCATTTTTTAAATTATGCGTGTATTCAAAATGAGTGTTACAGATTATTCTCCGTTCACCCTAAGAAAAAAGTGGATGTAAACAATAGCACGTGCTTTGGGATCCTTGCCATTGGTTAGTTGACGCGATACAGACTCGGGCGTGTTCATGTGCAGAAGAAAATAATTTTTGATGTAATGGCTCATTTCTCTCACAATGTTAAAGTTCCAGAGGAAACTTACAATCTGTAACTCAGATTCCAAAATATGGATACCATTGTTTCCACGCCGGCCCTTCCGGAAGAGGAGATATCGATGTCGGTGACAGTTATGTGTTCTGCGCCTGCTTGGTATCAGCTCTTGCGGAAAAAATGAATCCGTGAGAGTCATAAGGCGAACTAAACCCCACGCACGTGCAGTAGTAACTGGAGCTGTTGATTTCTTAAGAACTCATGACAAAGGCAGGTTTGGTCACGCACGGTGGGATGCGATATACTCATGCGACGCGAAGCAGATCAGTTAGGTTTTGTCAAGCAGTTCGAAACGTTCGCTCGAAGAATTTCACTTCTCCCCATAGCTCGTCACAGAGTTTTAAAACTGTTTTTGACGTAAATAAATAAATAAGATGTCGGAGAGTGGTGCGGGTCCTTCCGTAGTGAAACACCACAGCGGTAAACTATTACGAAGTGGTGAAAAGCATGCGGTATTGAACGTTTTTAATACGTTTTAGAACTTTTCGAGCAAGGTTTTCTAAAGTGATGCCAGAACGCTGATGTAGTGCAGTTATGCATACTATTAAAGAGGAACAGAGGATGTAGGAGGTAGATGGCTTCAGTGAGTGTGTCGTGGATGAGATAGTCATCACCGAAGATTCCTCTTTCAACACCGAATCATCTGGTTCAGATATGAAAGGAATTGAACCTCTTCCTGAAGCAGTTTTCGTAAGTAAACTGTTTGCATGCGCGCGTGGTCGAAAGTAGTGCGAGCGGTGTTGGCGATTGAAAATCGGAGCAAGGCGGATGAATATCTCGGGTTTGTTTACATCGGTTTTTCTAAGGGCGAACGAAGAATAGTGGTCGGGATCATAAAAAATGCTGGTGAACAAAACCACACTATTTTGTCTTCGAAAACATATCATTTCAAACATTACATGAGCATTGTGCAATGAGCATGGAGAATGGGCAAGGGCAACAGATAAAATAATTTCGAATAATATTGCAATAAAATTAAATATTTTAACAAAAAGTAGTCTTCACGATTAGTGCAATAATAATATAGTACACTATATACAATACACAGGTTCTTTGTATATACATTCCATAAATATAAAAAGTTTCATTGCTGGACCGCGTATATTTCGGTAAAAACCTGTTTTTTCTGGGTACTTTGTACTATACTTCGGTTTCTCTTTCTTGGCGCACGGGGGTATGTCAAAAAAAAGGAATATCTCACGGTAGTTTGCGTCGTTCTCCGTTGTGCCACCAGGAATCGCATGATTGCCAGCACTGCTCGATACAGTCGCGATCATGTGACGCCTAGCGGCATAACCGAGAACGACGCGAAATACCGTGAGATATTACATTTTTTTGACACCCCCTGTGCGCTAAGGAAGAAAAAGCGAAGTATAAATAAAGTTTTATATACGCATTTAGGATTATTTGAACTAAAACCTGACAATTTTATAGCGCATAAAATAATATATTTCAACATTAATGCCTCTTTGTGCGTATTTTACATTTAAAAACCTAAAATAAAATGGGCGTAATTTCTTTTGACATGTGGCTTCTTTTAAGTTTTCTTCTGTGTCGGCAAAAACAGACAAGGATTATATTAATTTTTGGTTACGTTAATCTGTGAGATAGCGAGAAATGAATATGCAGGACAAGGATCTTGCGATAAAAGCCTCCATTACTTCCTGACTTCGTGGAAAAGCGTACCTCCGCTTCTTAGATAAAGCTATTGAATTTCCGCGAAATAAAACAATCGTTGTGGTTCCATGGATCCTATTGCACCAGCTGAGCATTTATCTTTGCTTATTGAAGTTTCCTACAAACTGATGTATGAACTGTTAACTGTGTAGTGGAAATGGTGTGTATGAACTGTGCAGAGGAAATGTTATTTTGATTAATTATATTTCTACAGAAATATTAGACAATTGGATTAATAATGAGGAAATTGAGTTGTTCTATTTTGCAGACACGTTAAAATTTTACTTTGAGTTGAACACGTGCCGAGATTGAAGTATGCACCTATCACTTCTGTTGACGTAGAACGGACATTTTCAGCGAATAAACTGATCTTGACCGATAAGAGACATTCATTTTTCTCTTGAAAACTTGGAGAAAGTATTAGTAAATTATTCTCAGGCAAACTACGGTACGAATAATTATAACTAGAGGACAAACAATTAAACTTATTCATAAACAGTATTATCGCAAGATATATAATACTGGTTTTATACTGTATTGATTTATATTTTTATCTTTGAGAAATATATATAATAAATTGTAATAAATGTGTTTTTTTGTATGATTCCTATTTTATGTGTGCCTTTTCTACCATTTAAAAAGCCTAACTGAGACAGTGAAAGAACCTATTTAGGCACCTAAAACGCATATTTTAAAACGTAAAAAATCCGCGATCTATTCATTACGCAACACTTGAATAGCAAATACTTAATTTCGGGCGGCCTCTTCGTTGGAACATTGCTGTTGCATGACTTACACTGAGTCGTAAGCAGTGACCCACTGAGTTCGAGAATTCAGTGGGGACGCGCGCAGGTAGAAAGTAGATGGAATAACGCAATAAAATGTTTGCATACTTCAGTCACAATCGCAACTCTTTCATCTCTCCCCCTCCGAGTTTTGAGTTATCCAGCAAACGCTTAAACATCTCACATAGCTGAAGCATTTTCTCATATTTTTGAGGTATTTCTTGTCAGTGTTTCTTATTAATGAAATTATAAGATTTTGGCTGTAATAAATGACTACTCATACGCGAATGTAGTGTATGTGAAAAGAAAGAACTTTAAGAGCTCTATCTCTACTTTTAAGGAAAACATCACGAGTGCACATAATGGCGTCAATTCGGAACCTAGCGCAAGTTACGTTCGTGCCATTGATTTGTAGGGAGGGTAGAAGGCGTGGCTGCATCGATAGCCGAATATTGACGAACGTCCCCGAGTGCCATAGGCGAAGATACGAGGTGTAATGTGGTGAAATGTCAAGTTATATTTGCAGATAGTGTTTAAAATCTGTACATTAATCAGAAATTTAAGATATTTATCAATCCCACCTACATCAGTTATAAAGTTCATCTCTCTAATATTAATGACCGCAATGATTTAGTTCAAAATGTTCACGTACAAGAGTGATTAGGACAGCGTAGGGTAGAGGGGGCAGGTAATCAGAAGGAAGTGGAGGTAAATGGATCAGGAGATATCTGGTTTGATATTTTAGAATGTGCATGTGTATCTTTTATAGATATAGTAATTGATGGGCAACGATATATCAGGAGAAACTTTTTACGGATATTTTCAAATGAAAGTAATTTAATGTATTTTAACTCACATTTATTACACAATTTTACAATTAACATCGAAATGTAATTTCCAACCAGCATGTTTAGACAATTTTTTTCTAACTTGTTCTGCTGCTTCTATCTTTTGAATTTCACTGCTTGGGACACGAGTTTTTTTCTGGGGTGGAAGATGTAATACCATTTGAAAACTTCACAAAATATTTTTTAAATTATTACTTAAAATGCATTTCTAATAAAATTCTTAAATATCCTCTGATGTCTTACTTGCATTAGACACATTATATATGGGTGAAAACCTTAATTTATGGGCTATTATTCTACTGTAAAATTCTGGAATTCTGTCTAACAAAAAAATAAAATTATGTAATTTAGAAATATTTTCCCAAATACCATGAGATACTGGATGTATGGTATAATAACAATTATATTTTCCGTAAATCTAATATTCTTTCACTCTTAACTTTTGAGAGAGTGGCTTATATTCAGATGTGTTTTAATTAATTTTTGAAAATTATCAATGCCTGTGATTTTTAGCAAAAATTTCCGGGCTAATGCAACTTTTGATTAAGTAGAGACTTTACACCGAGCCTAGCGTATAGAAATAGAGAGCAATACGAGGAAAATAGCGGTGAATTCGGGAAAAAGAGTGTCACACAAACGTTATGCCGAAATGGAAGAAAGAAGAAGTTTTAGAACTGTGAGCGCTAAATTCTCATAATGCCACATCCTCTTGATTAGAGTTTGTTCGACTAGACTATGTTTGTATATTATTATACTTATATAAATGTAAATGTATTATTATATAGTTATTATACGAATACACAAATAAGTATTATATAATTAATACCATATACTACATACATTATTATATATAAAAAATAATATAACTTCATGTAAGCATCATGGGAATATACATTCGCAGCATACTGTTCTGCTGCCAGAATTGGGAACAAATTCAATATATAATTACAGTGTTTTCGATTAGTATGCGATTTAAGTCTCACGTTAAATGTGGCGGATTAGCGGGCTCCACTATCACCTCGAGTTCGAGTTCGATTTCGAGTTGGCACATACTAGGGAGTTTTTGCCACCTCGAACGGTAAACACAATCGAAGCTCATGCAGTTCAAGTTTCGCATCACTTTAGTGCATTTGCGCATGCTCAGAAGATCGATAGTACATAACGTTCGAGGTGGCAAAAACTCCCTATTCAGAGGCTGAAATGTGCAGTTGATTGCTGAACCCTACGCGGTGCTTTAACTCCCTGATGTTTTCTTGGCTTCCTCAATGGTCAAGGGCTGAGCGCTACGCCCAAGCTCGCAATACGAAGATGCAGATTCGAGATTCACATTTGATTTAAATTTTTTCGTAGAAGAATATTAAAAACTGTATGTGACATATGGGAGAGAAGTATAATTTGCGGTCGTTTTGTTAAGTAACAGTATCTGTCCCGCGAGGTTAGCAACATTTGAAAACTATATATTTTTCACTCCTCAGTTCTAAAAAACTTATTTGCATCAGTAAAGAAAATGCAGATTTTATTTTTTAGTACTTCTAACAAAATATCAATCTAAACTTCGGACTACTCCCAGCACCGCATAAGGCACGTATTTTATTCTCCATCCTTGTTTGGCGTGGTTGACATCTCATTTTGGCACGAATCTCATCTGAAGCATCATCTCATCCATATCCTTTTATCTCTCATCATCACTCAGCGGTAATTTTCACTCAGTCATTATTCAAACAATGGATGACAATGAAAAACTACAACGGATCATTTGCCCAGGAAAAAGTTAGATCAATAGTCTGCGCTCAGGAACAGAGCATAATACTGATCGTCGAAACGCAGGAAAAGTGACATACTAAAAATGGTATGTTTCAAGAGAAAGGACGTTTATTTCTATTACTAAGACCTTATACTGTTATTAAGACGTTTATTTTGTTGTCAATTTCAAAACGTTTTACTTTTTTTATCGATTGTCTTGTGAACTACAATGTTGAAATTTCCACTAGTAAAATATACTATTCTGTGAACGTCTTTTGACTTAACTAAAATAAGACGATATGTGGGATGTGAGGACTTTCCTTGTGCACCAATAATCCGTCTTCTGTACGGTCCTACAGCGAGGGCGCTGTTTTGCAGGAGCACGCAGCCTCCACACGCATTCTGCCAATCCTTGCACCTGCGACCCTGCGCTGACCTGTTGCGCGGGAATGCAAGCTACAGGTGTTTATTGATTGCCGGCGCTCCACTCCAGAGCTCTGCAAGGAAATATGTGTGTAAAGCATTTTTCGTACCCTTACTTCAAAACTCATATTTGGCAGAGCATTTATACGCCACAAAGGTGAGATTTGGCGGCCTAGGCCATGAATGAAATTTACAGAACGACTAGGAAAACCCGGCGGACGTTGTTTTGCCATCATCTCCCTTTTTTCCCCTCCCATCTCCCTATTTCTTAATATCTCTCCCTCCTTCCCTCACCCCGTCCCTGTCTGTCTGTCTATCTTTGTGTCTCTCTTTTGCCGCTCTCTGGTCCCTCTAATTCACATTTACTTGCAGATTCTGCACGTCTCTGAGCAGGTGAGGTAATATCGGGAATCGCTGGACCAGCAAAAATGTAATAGAATGTAAATGAATGTAATAGAAGAATCCATTCTGTAGATTACGGTTTGAAAACGTTTCTTTGAGGCCTCTGTCCTCAAAAGTTTGGCTTTTAAAGCCCTAGAACGCTTCGTTAGGAGTAATTAGCGATATAGATTCAAAAGGCTGTCGAGTATGTTGCGGGTTGCATTTGACGTGAATATTTAGTTTTGTTCTATAGCGCCATGTAGTGGAGTTAAAATAGAATTAACAGCATATAAACCTTCTGGGTGACAAAACACGTAGAATTGCCAACATTCATTTAGATCGGTCTAACGGTGTCGGAGTTTAGCTCTTATATACGTACCAACATCCAGTTTTATATATATTGAAACGTTCCTCTTTTGGGTTCATTTCAACATTGACTTTATGAGATATGGGTGGGACAAGTGATCTTTGTTCGCGAATGGGCTCTGGGTTTTGCACTTTCATTAGAAATACACATTGAAATACAAAGAAGATGAACAATACTTTACAAGGTGTGTCCAAAAAGTCATGAAATACATTTTTTTTAAAAACAATTATTGGCGATATATGCACCAAGGTTTAAAATTCTTCAAAGTAGTCACCATTAGCATCTACACATTTTTTCCAGCGCTTCACCCATGATTGGTAAGATCCCTGGCAGGCCTCAACCAGAACCTCGTTTAAGAGCGTTGTCACAGCCTTTTGAATGTCCTCAATGGTCGCAAAACGGCGTCCTTTGAGCACGGTTTTAATCCTGGGAAACAGGAAGAAGTCCGGCGGAGAGAGGTCAGGACTATAGGGTGGCTGCGGCATTGTTGCCAGGTTATGCTTGGCCAAGTACTCGCGGACGCGCAGAGAGGTGTGGCTCGGCGCGTTGTCGTGATGCAACAGCCACGTAGCGGCGACGTCTTTTCGCACACCTTTCTCATGTGGCGCACACCATTCTCATGTGCAATTCCTCCGTAACGGTGTTGAATAGGAAATTTTTGGGATGTTCGGAGTGTCAGCTAAAAGTAGAAAATTCAATCGGTGGTCAGAATTCATCAATTCACGAACACGATTCACATTGGCTTCGTTTCTGCTTGTTGATGGTCTTCCAGAACGAGGGTCATCGTCCACTCTTTCCTGGCCATCCTTAAACTTCTTCACCCACCTCGTAACTTGCACATAACTCATGGCAGACTCCCCATAGGCTTGCTTTAACACTGCGTCAGTCTCGGAAGGCTTTTTATCGAGCTTCGTGCAAACCTTGGTCGCCCGACGTTGTTCGACCGAATCACTCATCGTGTGCCGTGACGAGGTCGCGAAACACAGGCGCACTTATTCAACGATGCTGATGCTACCGTTGCTCGGAGCAGACTGTGCTTTGATGCGCTGTAAAGCTGAGGGTACCCTCCACCTAACCCAATCAGTCCGAGTGCGCTGCGACCAATAGTAGCTCTGCAAAAAATTATATTTCATGACTTTTTGGACACACCTTGTATTTCACAATGATTCAGTACACTGTGTATCACTTCCCACCTTTCTAATATTAAATGTTAACAAATCACGGTTACACTTCTCATTTATTCCTGAGACACTATTCAACACACAAAGGAAAAAGAAAACCTGATATTTATATGGGCGATACATTTAACTCCCAGGCTTAGCGGCGTCTCCCTCCAGCTCGACATTGCTCGGCTGCCCTCGGTCCCAATTGTTTCCCGAAGCCAGGGCGACCGCTGCTGCATGCAGCTCGAGGCCCACGCGCCTTCATACGTTGTTCCCTCAACACACTTTCCTTCCAGGCACTATTAATGTTCTATTTCCATCTACCCCTCCCGCACTGTCTATTCGGTGAACACGCTACTCATACAAACTCTATCTCCAGTGCTCGCCGGATGTTTCATCATTATTTGCACCGACACGTGGGATTATATAATATATATAATGTGTGTGTGTGTAGAAGATTAATAGAAAATACTTAAAATTATATAATCTCAAAGAACGAAGTAACATATAATGGTATAATTTTACACATATATAAAGCACGGACGTTGTAGTTCGTAGCAAACTAGATATTGAGGTCATTCGCCAACAAAAACACCAAACATTATTGATGATTATATTGATCACATAACAATGATTATATCATAGTTGGAATTAGCTCAAAAAACTAAATTTTTCGATTTAAGCCGAAGTGTGGCATGTAATTACAGGAAAAAGTAAGCCACATTTTGATAAAAATCGAGATTATAACTTTTGCGAATAGCTGGAGGGAGGATGGAGCTGACTGGTGTCATTTTATCTTATTTCCAGAAATATTTGTCAAGAGAACACCTCATCCGTATTGTGAATGAAGCTTTAGATTACATTACATACTAGCGGATTCGATGGTATAACCGTCAGCGTATCGGGTTGTTGTACCCAAGATTGCGGGTTCAAACCCGACCAAAGCCGTGGATTTTTAAGGGCGAAAAAATCCTTCGTACGCCTTCCTTCGGAGGGGAAGTAAAGCCGGCTGTCCCATGTTAGTAAATTTACTGCATGTAAAAGATTCTCAAGCCTAAATGATGCCTCTGAGCTAAATCCAAAATCGCCTCTTTCTCCGCTAGGTGAAAGGAGAGTAGCGAAATTTGCGTGGTCAGACGGAAGAGCGGGCCTGATGGCCCGAGTCTCGCCACGTAAAATAAGGCATTAACTAACTAACTAAATCTTCGGCAGTTGTGACATTGCTCGTAATATTTGTAAAGGCAGTTATGTTTATGACAGCGAAACGTCAAAAATAACCACTTTGTAAAACGTTATATTCTCAGGATTTTTGGCCGAGGACAAAATCCATATGAATAATTCAGTGAAAGATTTTGCACACAATCCTCTTGTTATTTTCGTTGATTGTTGCTGGCATGGCTGGCCATATAATACTTCTACAGCTGACGAAATTTCTTCAAGAGACGAGCAAATTGTGTCATTTAATTTCTGCAAAATAATGAGGATATATTTCCGCTAGAGCGCAGCAGAGAAACGAGATGCGAGCTGGGTGAGTGGTAGTGAGCGTAAATGATAACTCAATAATTGGTATTTTTCTTTATAAGGACCCACGTAAAAGGTCCTGCAGTATACCATGAAATTCTCCCCGCACGGGTGTCTGTGTAGATGACCACGGTCTCTGGTGAAAAGTTGTAGACCTTGAGGTCGATGCCACGAGCGGGAGTTTGTGACAGGAGTGCCACGACGAAATCGCCCCTCCACTCAGTTCATCACCTCGCCACTAGACACAACGCTATCCCCATTGTAAAACGGCAAGGTTACTACTACTCGTAATAGTTCCCTTTCCCGACGCTAGTTGCGCAGAGAAGCTCGTGGCATACTACGGTGCCACGACGCGTGCTACAGCCACCAGTAGAAGACTTTGACACCACTGTTGTAGACGATAACCCGTACCCCGAGTTTCACGGTGGCACTCACGCCGTTAGCTTCAAGGTGGAGGCAGTGAGTAGGCGATGCTAAGCTCCTGGTTGCCGGCTCAACCCGGCAACACACCAGTTGGGCCCCAGGCGCGTCGACCTTAAAGCAGGATTGGGTCGAGGAGACCCCGCGGAGTGCTCTGGAATCCGGCGGGAAATTGATACTTTTCGTCAGGTTGCCTTGATTCTGGCTACTCACGTCAAAATGCAGTGTCTGGCAATGAGTAGACGGAAAAGGGGCTCCGAGCCGCTCCACAAGTTCGGGTGGCCCCCAGTTGGTTTTCTCAGCTTCGTTGTGGCAGTGGCCCAGTATTCTCGGCAAAGAGGAGGGACTGGGTGTCCCGGCGCATCTGAGTGGCGCGTTGTCATACGACAACATTGACTCCGGTACTAGCCCGGAAAGCTAGTAGCTCTGAGCTGGCAGGGCGGCCTTGGACCCAGGCATTGAATGAGGAGGTTGCCGCGATAGGCTAACTGCGTTCCGGCGGGATTCGGATATCAAGCTCAAGGGGGTACTTGTACTCCTGAGGAGGAGGTGGATAGAGACTAACGCCCTGGCGCCCACCCCGGAGTTTCAGTCCCCTAATAAAGTACAAGTGCAGGGGGTACTAATAAGTACGCACGATTGACATTCACACATACCACGAAATTCTAAGAAGTTATGGACATAAATACAGACATTTAATTACCGAAAAGATACCAACGCAAAATGTTAATTGACATTTTCTTAACACGCTATTTCAAACTTGTGCGTAATGTATCGTCGTGTTAGTACATTCTTCTAAATTTTTGTTTGTAGTATAAATTAATAGATTTTATTAAAAAGATGAGATTTTGGTAGTTATCTTCTATCATATCAATTGTATTTCTATATTACCTGTTGATTACTTTCTTTTATATTACCAATAAGAGGATAATGAAAACAAAAGATTTTCGGATACAAAATCATGTATTACTATTAACTAGTTATGTTACACAATGGCACAGACTTTCCCGTATTAGTTTTCTATTTCCTTTGGTTTCTGATAGCTATTCGAACTTGCCACACACTCTTGCCTGTCACCATCTATCGACGCCAAAAATACATTTTTTGAAATTTTCACAATTTTCCGGTTTTCTGATAGTAGAATGGATATATTATTTTAAGAATATTAAAGAATATTAAAACATCGTCTTAAATGACAATTTTCTTTAAAAAATTTGGAGTCGTTTTTAAGAAAATGGCGTTTAAGCGTAACTGTATACTCGAAATTCGAACCTCTTTTTCACAGAAAATTTTTGACTTTTCTGAAAAATCTGTTACATATTGCTGGAAATGTGCATATTAATGGTGTGAGAGATATTTAAAAAAATATATTTAAGTAATTTTTTAAAAACAAAAAAATACTCCAAAATGAGCTTTATGTCATTATAAAGAGTGCAATTAGCACTATCCGTTCGAAAAGTTTGAAGAAACAATTTGGAGTTACTTATTAGAAAATAGTGTTTGAGCGTTTCTGAAAATGAGGAATTTGAAGTAAGTTTTACAGAAAACGATTGAGTTTTCGAGAAACTTTATACGACATTATTTGAAGCACATGCACTCATAAATATAATAATGTGACCAAATCGCCGTTAATGTGAATATTAATGACGTGAGAGACAAGTCAAAAATATTACATATTTGTAATTTTAGAAAATAACAAAAGAATAGAGCAAACTGATGTTGTGCCATCTCATAGAGTACATTTGGAACTATCCCAACCAAACGCTATCCAAACTAAACAACTATCCAAACCAAACCGAGCATCAAAAAGGAAAGTAGAATTAATTTTAACAATGATAGTTAATGTAATTATTTATCATTTGGACTGTATAATTCTAAAGAACCTGTAACAAGTATTGTACCACAGTTTCTGGGTTGATGGCCCCCATCTCGATCAGGTTTTTCGTCCAGTTTCCCTGATCCTTGAGCAAATGCTGAGATGGTCCCTTGTTTTGCTTCTGGACATAAATGTAACTTCATTATTTGTGCACGTCTTCTGCATTTCAGTGGGAAATATAGTTATTCAAATTATAGTTTTTCATATTATCGCGGCAAAAAGTATTATTCTTTCATAAAGAACATGAGGACAGGAATGAGGGGCAGGAATTTATAGCTAATTTACCTTTGAAAATATATTTTATTAAATAGGAGCGAATATTTTGTCAACAAAACTCGAAAAAAACCTCTCTTTTCTGTATTCAAATTCGACTAAAATATGGTTTAGGATAGAGACCACAGAATTATGAAAACGTGCAAAAAATTCACTTCTACCCATAGCTCGTCATACGCAGTTTTTAACTGTTTTTTGACGTAAATAAATAAATAAATAAATAAATAAACGCTTCGTTGAAACTTTAAATAAATACTTACTGATTTAAATAATTTACACAAGGTAGTGAAAATACATTGAAGTTGTAAGATCATTTGACCAGCATTTTGAATATAAAAACTTCTAATACAACACAAAGGATTGATCATACTTCAGAACTGAAGAAACTATCGAACCAGAAACAACGAAACTGTGAGAAAAAAACACGAAATATTGAAGAGACTCATTGATGTTGTGTGCTTTTGAGGATTCCACGAACTCAGTTTTCGAGAATATGGTGAGTCATTCAACTCCACAAAATGAAGGGAACTTTACAGATTTGGTACACTTAATAGCAAAATATGATCCACTTTTGGCGCAGCATCTCGAGACTCATCTGTATTTGTTGGTACTCCAAATTTGATTCAAAATGACATAACATCTTCAGTTGTAAATGATTATTTCCAAAACACTATTAAGAAATATTAATAATAATATTAATAATAATATAATAATAATAATAATAATAATAATAAATCTGCAATAGGTAGTTTGGTGGTACCTGTAGCCGAATACAGTTTTGGACTAGTGGACTGGACTGAGCAAGAAATTCACACCATGGATCGAAAAACCAGAAAACTGCTAACAATGCATCATGTTTCCCACCCTCGAGCTGATATACATAGACTTTATGTGTCACGTAAGGAAGGAGGAAGAGGCCTCAGACAAATTGAAGCCTCCTGGCACAACGCAATAGTAGGGTTGGGGAAGTATGTAGTCAGCCATCAAGATGACCCTCTAATGAGGCAGGTCATGGAATCTGACCGAAGAATGTGAAACAGAGGCATTGTTAGTGTAGCAAGAAGCATTGCGAAGAAACCTAGGCAAGACACGTCGAATAACACAGACACTGAATTTCTGATGCTGCTAAACATAAAGTGTGAGACACAAAAAATGTTAAAGAAATCGTGGAGAGACAAACCACTCCACGGACAATACCTAAAAAGAATGGACAAGGTGCAGATCAATAAAGATCAATCATTTATGTGGCTTAAAAGGGGAAGAATGAAGCCAGAATCGGAAGCTGTAATAGAATAAATAATAGAATTGTAATAGCTGCTCAAGAATTGCAATAGAATAAATAATAATAGAATTGTAATAGCTGCCCAAGATCAGGCCTTGAGAACCCAACATTATGATAAAGCGGTTCTCAAAATTTCCCAAGATGATAAATGCCGCATTTGCCAGGAGCAAGTAGAAACCATTGATCATATTGTCTCATCTTGTCCAATCCTAGCAAAGACCGAATACCTGAAAAGACATGACAGGGTGTGTAGCTACCTCCACTGGCAGATCTGTACCGCCCTCGAAGTTCTAAACACATGCCCCAAGTGGTACGAACACTCACCAAAACCGGTGACGATATTGTACGACCAACAAATTCAAACTGATCGCACGATAGCGGCAAACTAACCGGATATAGTTATCCGGGATTTGGTGAAAAAATCGTGTTTACCTGTCGATGTTGCTGTACCTTGCGATCAAAACGTCGTTACCAAGGAGGCAGAGAAAGGTCTTAAATACAAGAGTTTGGAAATCGAAATCAGCCGAATGTGGGGCGTAAAAGCACAGGTCGTCCCGATAGTTATCGGAGCTCTGGGATTTGTTCCGCAAAATTTGAGTAAGAACTTGTCTAAACTCCCAGGTAATTCAAAACACTGGGAAGTGCAAGAAATTCCTTTATTTGGCACAGCCCACATTTTGGGCAAAGTATTGTAGAGGCACTGACAGTCACCGGATCTGCTCCTTAGGTAGCTGGTTGCAACCTGGAGTAGATTTTATATTCAGCCGACTCATAACATCTTTAGTCATGATGTAATGGAAAAATAATAATAATAATTTCCTTGCCATTGTATTAGATGAGAGTACGGATGTTGAAAATTTAAGCCAATTGACTAAAGTAGTGCGTTATTTAAATGCGGAAGGAAATTTTGAAGAGAAATTCTGAGGATTCCAAGACGTCTCTTCAGACAGAACGGCAGAATGTTTATTTAGAATTGTAAGAGACATTGTTAAAGATTTAAATGTGAATCAAAACATTCCATAAAGTTATGATGGTGCTGCGGTGATGGTCAGTCTTCCCATTTTATTTATTCAAGCGGCATACACATCATATACATAAGCCTTATCCGCCCAGGGTGAGCATTGAACAGTATGGGGACATATGATTAGTGACTCCTGTCTTCCCCCATATTAAAGGTGACCGACGAGGAGGGGATGGGAAGGGATGTGACGTTGGAGGATGGGAAAAAAACAATTGGTTAAAGGTGGAAATGCTTATGGGGAATGTGGTGAATATTCGGAATTGACTTTTTTGTATTATTTTTATTTCTTTATTGATTTTTTCTTTTTAATTTTATTTTATTAGGGCTTTCTTTTCATTTTTTTTCTTTGGATGTTTGGTGTCGTCTTTTGTTGTTCTGCTGTCTACGTCACGTCCGTAGCTGTTACAGTCTTTGATTTTCCAATTGTGGGCGTGAATTGTCATAGTGGGGGAGTTTGGTCATTACGTCCGAGGTGGGGGAGCTGAAGTATGTCTAATGGATGATGGTGTATTCTGTGAATGGGTGTTTTATTAACGACATGGGTGTGTGGATGAAGAAAGGGAATGAAGTTGGGGTTGCTAAGGGCTTTGTTAACTCGAGTCCTGGCGTTGTTGTAAATGTCAGTCTGTATGGGAGGTAGTCCAACTTTTGTCTTAACGTCGTTGTAGCGAGTCGGGAAAGGTGGTCGAAATGGTAGTCTGATGCAGCGATTCTCAAGATTTTTCAGTCGGTCATAGTTGGTGAAAGAAGTCGTGGCCCACGTCTCGCATCAGTAAAGTCAAGTCGACTTGATATAGGTATTGTATATGTAGTACATCGTCTTATTGTCTAGTTTGGAATGAGAAATTAGTGGCGTAATTGAGTTAATGATTCGATGAGCTTTGTTAACTGTGAGTATTACGTGGTCGGTCCAGTACATTTTTTGGTCAAAAGTCAGTCCTAAGTACTTTACTGTCTCGCTACATGGAATGGGGATGATGTTGATAGTGATGGGAGGAACGTGATAAGCAGTATTGGCGGTCGAAAAATGATGGCGTTGCATTTAGTCGTGTTAATCGTCAGTCTGTTGTCTGTGGCCCATTGTGTCAATAAGTCGGCGTTGCGTTGGTGATGGCCGGTCATTTAAATGGGCTACAGGGTAAAGTGAAACAGGTATACCCTCATGTACTGTAACGTCTCCCTTTTCTTTTTCAACTTACTTAGGGATAACCATCCCAGGGTTGACCCACTCACCTGCTTCCCCTGCGTCAGCTTCGACCGTCTGCTCCTGTGCTACGGGAAGGGCTCATTCATGCGTACGTGATTCAGGTTCGTGCATGCACAACACGTTGAAACGATGTGAATATTAGAACAAATGAGTATTTAATTTCAGATTTGGGAGTGCAAAGGGGAATCCCCAAGGTGAGGCCTCGCATTACATTAAATAACATAATACTTAAACCTAATACTGAATCTAAGTTGTGTCACCGCAATGCTGCCCCGGTGAGGTTGCTTCCGGTGGGGGTTGGGGAGCTAGGTCGCGCCCGCGACTGTGGCGACCCCGCGGGGTGGGGGAGTGATGCGGCCCGGCTGGCGGCCGCGGCCCAGCGGCGGCGGCGACCCAGCGGCGGCGGCCCAGCGGTGGCGGCGGTCCAGCGGCGGTCCAGCAGCGGTCCAGCGGCGGTCCAGCGGCGGTCCAGCGACGGTCCAGCAGCGGTCCAGCAGCGGTCCAGCAGCGGTCCAGCGGCGGTCCAGCAGCGGTCCAGCGGCGTTCCAGCGGCGGTCCCGCGGCGTTCCAGCGGTGGCGGCGGCAGTGGTAGCGGCAATCGTAACGGCGCGTGCCCTTTGTGGGGGCTAGATGCGCCGGTAGGCGATGACCGCAGCGAAGGGGCCGGCACACGCGCGCCTGCCATCAGTTAAAGTTCAATTTGGCGGTGCTTGTCCTCACGTGACGTCGCTCGAGCAGCGCGTTCGCGGCCGGAAGTAGCAGCGGTGGCGACGAGGGCGCTAAGGGCCCGCGGTAACATTTACCGGTCCCCCCGATAAACTCGCCCCGATCAGAAGCAGCAACAGACACTGCGCTCCAGCTCCGATCACGAGCAGACACAGCCCCCGAATGCCTCTCGCTCCGCTCAGGAGCAGAGACGGACACTGAAGCTTCTCGCTCCGCTCAGGTGCAGAGACGGATACGGAAAATAATTGGATTTCGGGGCGACGAAGCTCGCCCCCTCGCCTTCAACACAAAGGACCCACTGTGCCTTGGCATCGAGCGTGCCCGCCCGGTCCTGCGCCAGGCCGAGGGTCGAGGCATCGTGGGCGGTCAGCCTTTAACTGAAATATTATTTCGTGCCCCCTCCAAACCTCGTTGTAGGCGACCGGCACATTACAGTACACATGTACTGTTTTGCTCATAAATAAAATTTGATGTTATCTCAGTCAATTTCCAAAATTAAAGAATGTGAAATATTTTTCAAAATTATAACTGGTTTATCAAGATTTTTTCTCGCAGTTTCCTAAAAGTTTTAATGCACTAGACAGTGAGGTTAAAAAAGGCTTCCAAATGCAGATCTCACCAGATGGAATTACAATAGCAGATTAGTTCAAGCTGTAGTATGAGTATCGAAAACCTCGTGTGAATTTGTTTGAAAATATTGTCGAAGGTGACAGTGCAGAAACTCTCACGTCATCAAGAGGATTTTTAGAGTTACCGAAAAGACAGTTTTAATAACAAGTTATTACAATTACCATTATTATCTTTACAAGTGGTTTTAAATTATCCATGTGTCGTCAGATCCATGTGAAAAATTAAAAATCTTCCATCTGAAATGTAATTGCTTCCCTTGAAATAACTTTCACCACACGTCACTGCTAAAAGAGAATTGGAATTAAAATAAACCATTTCAATGACTGGTTGCAATTGATCAGAACATGCAAAACAAGAAAAACATTCCGTGTTGTGTCAATACCAAAAGAAAACTTTTTAAATTTCAAATCATTGGCTAGTAAACGTAGACCCCTACTGATGAAAATTCGATTTATTCAGCATGAAAAGTTTTCTTTGGAAGTCTATTCAGTGGCTCAGATACAAAACAGGTACAGGACAAGTATATTTTAAACATTCCCTTAATAAAGAAGACCCGTTTCTAGGAAATAAATTTTCGGAGGAAGGGACAATTACCAACCCAGTACCAACTTAAAAAGTCTTGCTGCCAATGACAATTGCTTCTAAAATTGTTCGTATTATAGCCATATTATGTTTTAACACGCAAGGGCAGTTCGTTAAATATCCAGTCATTTTATATCAATAAACTGAAAGCATTGTGGAAAGAAAAATCTTTTTAACATGAATGGAAGAATAAGACGTTATATCATTTTCTCCTATAGCATGTGCTGGAAAAATATCATTCTATGTCAAGCTTAATATTTTTACGGCATTGTTTTCACCAGTATCACAGTCATTGTAATACGTGTTTGTGTTAAATTATTGAATAAAAAATTCTTATACGAATGTTAAATCGTACATCATCAATTATCGCAAACTTAAAATCTTGGTATGTAAGCGTACCAGGATGTCTTCATCCTGGTGCATGGTATCTTCATTAAAATCCTGGTAAAAATACCAGCATCGTGGTACGTCTGGCTACACTGATTGTGGGACGCGGAAAATAATCTTATTTCGTTATATCACCATTACATGAATTGATCAATAGAAAATTTATCATTTAGGAATTTATTAAAAGAAGCATGAGAAACTACCGACACTATTAATCTACTTGAACAATGCAGATCCGTTTGCGCAAGTTGTATTTTATTTCCATGCTAATTTCTGACCAATCACGTGTGAACGACAGTAGCGCTACTATTGCCATCTAACGGCAACACGGGAAACCTTTATCAGAACGAGAAGAGCAGGCTCCTAGAATTTAGGTGGAGTCAGACGATCAGTACGAAAGCGGTGCGGCAACGTGGCTGTGAGCCACCCTAGCGCCACGTGAGATTATTGAGGTTCGCCAGCATCAGAGCAACTAACAGGCTCCCAGAGTTAAAGAGAAGGTGGGACGAATCAACACCTGCGCATTCTCCTACTTATTACATTTTCAAACATGTCATATTTGGAAAGAAATAGTTGTGGTTTAAACGATCTGAAAACAGTTGTAGATAATTACATTTATAGTTTAAGTGCAAATCGAAAATGTTATCAAAAAATTCAAGCGAATAAAAGACGTATAATACCAGAAAATTAGTATAGTAAATAAATGAAGTAAAATCATACTTATTGATTATAATTACACAATATGTGTAAAACTTTAAAAACAATTTGCACAGTATTTATATATCCAAAAGAAAACGAAAAGCGGTCAGAAGAAAAATAAGAATGACAAGGTGATCAATATGAAGAATGAATGAGAAAAAAATAAACAATCCAGAATGATTTGTACAACTTCTCATAATATTATACTTTGAAATTCATTCACTTTCTATTCAAAGCCTTGGTGCAGTGCACGTCAATGAATTATCTATTCAATTAGATATAGATTTTATATGAATTTTAAAATAAGAAAATAACATTAATATGGCTAGCGAAAACAGTTTCAAACTATTTGAAAGGAGATTGAGACTGCTGTCATAGGATTCATCCTAACTTTCTTAAAAATATCAGAACTAGACAGATTCCTAGTCACAGGCGTAGAGAGTAAATGTGGAGGTGAAAACACGGCCATACCTCTTTTTCTGTCTCTTCTCCTGTCTGGGAGCTCTAGGAATAGATTACGAGTGTGAGAAATACTGACATCAAGAATAATTAATAAAGAACGGTAAATATCTTATTTTCACTAGTCCCTGATTTTTCGAAAATTCGTCAACAATATTTTTAATTTTTCCCTCCAGAATTGCTTAAATCTTTTTGATTACATTTTGTCTTCGGATAGTGTAAAAGACGCTTAAAAGAGTGGCGCAGTTCTGATAATCGTTGAAATCTCTTATTTTTCAGAGATTTTTCAAAGAACAAAAGTTCAACATTTGTTCGGCGTCTTCCTACAACCCACATACAATATGAATGTAAAACTTTTTCTTTAACGCAATCTGATATTTCAACACAGATCTTGAAATAAGGAAATTCCCAATTTTTCTAATTAGTACTTTTGGACAAATTTTGGGTAAAATTTAGGCAACTTTTCAAAAAACATTTTCTCAAAAGCGGCTCCAAATTTTCTCTTAATAATGCAGTAGTAGAATGACGTCCAAAAAATATTTTGAACTTATTCCATTTTCTAAAAATCAGAGATTTCAACGAAAATGAGACTTGGCCATTCTTTCATGAAAACAGTGGTGTAACAGAATAGCACAGACTTTCCCGTATTAGTTTTCTAGTGACGACACTAATACGAATGCTTTAGAAATTAAATGAATGGCGCAGAACTTTATTTGGGATTCTTTAGAGATTGTTCAAAGATGTTTTCAACAACTTTTGGGAAAATATTTAATATGTTTCATACGAACTTATTATTAAAATCATGCTCGAAAAATTCAGGCGGCTCGAATATAAAACGAGCTTGAATTTTCGTTTTCTCTATTCTCATTTCGAAATCTTTCCTTTTACTTGGAAACTTATAACAATGTAAATAACAAGAACAATGGTTTCATTAGGATATAAAACAAATGGAAATTCGGTACCTGGGTCGATGGGATGTCCCAATGATGGTTGACTAAACTGCTGGTGTTCAAGAGATGCCACTCGACTGAACCACAAACATCAGTCGCATTCGTTTTTAACAAAACGAACGAGAAAATAGGTTTCTTGCGATAACCTTGAAATTTTTATATTCATTTTCAACCGCTTTATCAGTACTATTCATATTTTATGATATTCTATAGTGTTTTACGCATTGCAAAATATGGTTCCTGATAAGGGATTACTAAAACAGAATATTTCTTTGCATGGTAACTCAAACAATACGTGACACGCAAAATTGACAGGCAGATTTCAATTCAATGAACTCAAATTAGGTTTAGAGACGTCTTGAACACCGCGCTTTCTAACAGAATATTATTTCACAAGCATGTGTTATCAATTCCAGAATCAATTATTCTGTAAATTATCATTAGATTGGAATGCTTAGAAGAAGGAAGTAAAACACATGTGTATTAAAAGTGTAAAAGTTGCTTTATATTTCAATTTCGAATGCGAAGGATATTACAGTTTCATTCAAGTATACATAAGTAAAGTAATAATGCTGCAAAATATGAATTTAAATTTGTTCCATTAAATAAAAACTAGTTCATATCCACCACTAGTTGTTTGAATCAAGTTGCTTTACGCATCAAACCTACCACTTGACAAGAGCGAGGGGCAAACATGAGCATAGCGGACATGAGCATAATATTCCTTTTGCGTACGACCAGTGTGTGATACTCAGACGAAAATATACAGTGAATTATGAATAAAAATGTGTGTGGTAAATTAAAAAGGTTCAACGTCAAATAAGTTTAAAAATTATTTCATTGAAGATGACGAGGACACATAATTTAGCGCGATAACAGTATGAGTAATGATGATCAAAAATAAAGAATTAAAAGTGATTCAAAACTTTTTCTATTTCTAATTTGTATTTCTTCATTTTGGATTCGTTTAAGGCTGTATAGTCATCGAATGCAATGGGTGCGAGTTTCCTGCAGCGAAAGTTCTCGTAGTGCACATTGGTCGCTTCTTTGAGATCGTGCAAGTGGGTTTGCAACAATACCTTCCTTAATAGACAGAAATCACTGTTTTCTAGGTTCTCGATCTCTGCGACTCTCCACGGGTACCTGCGCGTTAGCATCTTCCGGCCGTTTTCCTCCACCACTGTGTTGGAGCTCACGATGGCAAACGGGAGTCGGTCTTTGAGTGATCTTAGCTGCTGGTCTTTTGCTTTCACCTCTGGAAAATCGTAGACCTTTATTTGGTGTTCTGCAATTTCTCGAAGGAGTCGCCTTTTGAATCGATAGCATTCAAAAGTAGTCATCGTATCGGCTTTGGCAATGACCGGTATGACGTTCACTCTGTCGTGCAGCTTCCTCATGCATTCGATGTCCAGGTGCTTCAAGCCGTGGCCGGTGGGTTCGATAAAGTACAGGCAGCAGTGTACCCTGCGATCGGGCCAAGGCCTCCTGTTGGCGTCCGTCTCCTGCTTGAGGTAGTCGTAGTTGCGGTCGTCGATGTAGGTGAGAATCGGTTTGAAGCACTTGGAGTTGTCGACGGCGTCGCCGATGCCCGGGGTGTCGACCAGCGTGAGCCGCAGTCGGAGCCCGCCCACCTCCACCAGCACCTGGCTGCTCTCCACCTGCAGGGTCTTCTTGATCCGCGGGCACGGCCCCGGGAAGTGCTCCGAGTACACCTGGTTGGCGAACATGGCGTGCAGCAACGTGGACTTGCCCAGGCCGGTGCCGCCCACCGCCATCACGTTGAAGGCGACCGCCCCGCGCAGCGCTCCGCGCAGAAGCCGCTGCGGGCTGGGCTCTGCGGCCGCGGGGCGGCGGGCGCGGCCGCGGCTGCACCGCTCGTCGAAGGAGCTGGAGGCGGCGAGCGCGGAGGCGGAGGGGGCAGCGCAGGCGGGGCGGGCGCAGGGCGCGAAGGCAGGCGCCGAGAAGGACAGCCCGAGGACGGCGGCGGAGGCGGCGACCCGCGCGCGGGTGGATGTGCCGGCGGCAGGGACGGCGAGCGGGGCATCCTCCTGAGCAAACACGTGTTTCAATGATGACACGAGTTGGCAACCAAATTCAAACATAAGAAAACGCTCATGGCATTACTTTTTTCGTAGTAAAATTGGCTACTTTAACTTTTTGGTATAGTTTTGGAATCAAAAATTGAATGCGGCCTTCTAGGGCTAAAATCAGCTTTTGCACGGCTTGGGCAGTCCGTGGCAGAACAAAATCTCACAGTAGTAGTTTTAGTGCAATATTGCCAGCAATATGTGCAATTTTAAAAAAATAACAAATACAAGATTTATTCAAAATGGCTACAATTTTTTTCGTTAAACTTTGGTAAGCATAGTGCTAAAATGAACTATATAAGATGAGATAACACCATACAGCTCTATTCTACTGTTTTTTTCAATTTTTTAATGTAATTTTTTGACTTTTGTCTCACGTCGTTAGTATTTACATTAGCACTTTGTTGACATAATTGCATTAATGAGAATACATACTTCAAATGAGGTTATAAATAAAGATGTTATAAATAATGATGTTATAAATAAATAGTTTCTGGAAAACTCAAAAGTTTTGTGTGAAAATGAGCTCAAATTCTGCGTTTTCAGAAGCCGGTGTGGTTATGCGATTTTGTAAAAAATGTTTACAGCGGGGAAAAAATAACGGAAATAATTGTGAAAGAAACACAAAACCAGTTTTCCGTGAAACGCTAGGTTCATTCCATCTCTACCTTGTCGACGTCACCCTGTGTCGGGCCAGTACGGCGTCGGCGAGAGCGGGGACGTGGTCGCAGCGCGCCGCCAAACACGCAGCCCGACGCCAGCACCTCCTCGAGGGTGGCCGGCGGTTGCGCCGGAGCCGTGGTGGCGGTGGCGATGGAAGACGCGCATCCCCTGCGCGAGCCGCGAGGGCTACGTCTCCTGCAACACAGAGGCCCATTTCCGGTCTCAATTGCACGAGCCAACAGAACAAACCGGGAGACGTGACATCCACTGATATCATTGCACTGACTCTGACCGGGAAGTCCTAGGTTTCGAGTCCTAACGGCGGCAGGATTTTCGACACTAGTTTGTCAGCAATGTCGAATTCAGTCTCTGACTGGAGTAGAATTCTAGCGGTCAGCTGCACTGATCGGTAGTTTTGTGTAGTGTAGATCTGTGGTTTCTCCGTTCAATACTAGGCGAATGCCGTGACTGTTCCCTTAATAAACAGGCCACGAACCGCGCGCGGTTTTTCCTTCCTTTTCCTTGTCCTATTCTCACCCTTTACTTTTATACACAATCTCACACTACACTACCACACATGCCGGAATGACCGGCCGGAAGCTTATAGCCTGTCCCGGCTGGGGCGGAGCCATGCTGGTGGAAGAGGAAAACCCCACCGACGGTAGGTTGCCGCCGGATCCCACCATCCAGCGGGAGAAAATCACCGCCCCCTACCGAAGGAAAACATGCACTACACTTAGGGGACTAATGACCTTAGTAGTTGACGTTCCCGGTATCACCAATCAATCAAAAAGCCAACAAAATCATCAACAAGAATCCCTTTGGAGACAATCCCTTCGCAACGCTGTTTACTCCAGCGAAAAGTTCCAAGAATACCCTCTGTAACGGAAGATACAACAGAATCCCTTCCCAACTCATTTGACTTTCTCCTCTCAACAGTTTGCTTCCTAGTACTCTCTCTTTTGTTCCTTAAAGTGCGGTCTTCAAAGACTGTCTCTAAAGAATTGTCTTTGAACTAATCTGTCTTTTAAGAAGAGATTTCCTTAAGGAAACAATCTCTATCTTCAATATTGTAGTTGTAGGAAGACGACCCAAAAAATACGCTTTGGATTTCGAAAAAACCAGGGATTTCAATGAACATGCGACCTGCACCATTCTCTAAACCGTCCTTCACGCTATCAGGAAACAAAGTGTAATAATAAACTGGTGCCATTTTGAGGGAGAATTTTGAAAATCTATTGGTTGCTTTATGTAAAATCAAAACTCAAAATATCCAGTTGAAACTCCCGAAGCCTCGAGTTTGTTCAGATCGATTGAGTGGTATCAATTTTAGACAATTTCAGCTGAACGGTTTAGGCGCTAGCGTTGACCAGTCGGACAAACGGGTATTTTGCCGTCAATCGATGTTTCGGTATCAAGGACACAGAAAACAAATTCTGGCTACAACACGTGTTAGAGCATTTAGCAACAGGATTTATACACTTTTTTCTTTATTAGGCCCCGGCAATAAACGTTTTTCTGCCAAAAAAAACACGGTTAACTAGCGCACGATTACATAACTTTCTCTTCTTCGTTAGAAGAGAAAGTTATGTAATCGTCACCCTTATCTGTTACTAGCTCTTACGAAGTGCATTCGTAAGGGCTAAAAAGAAAAAAAAACAATACGTAATACGCAAGTCGGCAAAACAAATACATTCAATATATACGAGTATTTTAAATCACTGTTTATTCCCTTTCTCGTATACATGGTACGGAGTAAAATATGCAATACAGGGAAAGCTATGCAATGCTGCGGAAAATCGATTTCAAAATTTAAAGGAAGTACAAGGAAGGAAGGAAGGAAGTTTTAGGGTCCCTGATGCCGAAAAAGTGTCGTTGTTTTTTTCAAAACGGCCGGCCGGCCGGCCCTCTGTCCGTCTGTCCGTCTGTCCGTCTGCGAACACGTCTACCGCCGAAACCATACCTAGGATATTTTCCGAAATGGATATTCCACAGTCGATCAGGCTCGACTCAAGGCACTGCGATTTTCAAAAAGTCTTCAAAATTTGGGGATACTGGTACTTTATATAAAGCCCCACGGAGATTTTCAAAATTTTCTAAAAAATGGCTCCAACTTTTTTCTTTAAATTTCTTGTAAGACTAAAGTAAAATCAACTTTTAAAGATGGCATAGGTCCGATTTTTACGGTTAACTCCGAATTTTCGAAAATTTCAAAAGTTTGAATTTGTGTTCGGTGTCTTCCCACAACAAAATTGATGATAGAGATTTTACCTTTAAATAAAATTTGTTCCCCATAGTGAGTTCTTTGATTAACGTGATGTACTACATTTTTTGACAAATATAGTTATCCCGCAAAATTACGTGCAAAATGTGCAATTTTAAACAGTAACAAAAACAAGATTTTCAAACAAACGCCTCTAAATTGTTTCTTTAAACTTTTGGTGGGGATTGTGCTAAACGACGAGACTCTGTGAGACGACATAAACATCAATTTACTCTATTCTTTTTGTTTTTCAAAAATTACAAAAATGAAATTTTTTACTTCTCTCTCACGTCGTTAATATTTATATTAGCTGTAATTTGTTCACATTATTTTATTTAAGAGCTCATGTGTTTTAAATGTCATATAAAGTTTCTCGAAAACTCAACAGTTTTCTTTCAAAACTAGCTCAAAATTCCGGATTTTCAGAAATGCTCAAACGTCATTTTCTTGCAAATGGCTTCAATTTTTTTCCTCAAACATTTCGACCGGGTAGAGTTAACTACTTGTTGAATACGACGGAAGGTTCATTTTGGGGTATTTTTCTCAAAAATTACATAAATGTAATATGTAAATTACATAAATGTAAATGTAAATTACATTAATGTAAAAATTACATGAATGTAATTTTTTAATTAATTACACAATGTAAATTACATAAATGTAATGTATTTGAAAGATTTCTCACACCGTTAATAAGCACATGTCCAGCAATTTGCAAACACTATTGTATTTGTGAGTTAAAGTGCTTCAAATGACATTTAATGAAGTTTTTCGAAAACTCAAAAGTTTTCTTTGAAAAAGAGCTTCAAATTTCGCAATTACATTAGCGCTTAAACACCATTTTCTTAAAAACGAGTCCAAATTTTTCAAAAAAATTTGCCATTTGGGACGAGGTTTTACTGTTGTTTAATATTCTTAAGTAATATTTCCGTTCTACTATTAGGAAACCGAAAAAATTAATAAAATATCCAAAATATGTACTTTGGGCGGCGATAGATGGCAGCTGGCAAGAGAATGTGGCAAGTCCGAATAGCTAGCAGATACCAAAGGAAATCGAAAACTAATACGAGAAAGTATGTGCCATTCTGTAGCACCACTATTTTAATTTTATTTTTTGAAACATTTAGTATTAAATATTTTTTTAAAGATGTCAGGCGCGCTTGAGCATTCGGGCAATGGATACGCGCCCTTCGGGCCCGTGCATTACCATGGCACTGCTCTATACAGGCACAACCTGATATTAAGTATTACACCAAGCACGAGATGTGGACTCCCGGCAAGAGAGGAAATCTTTCCTTGTTTTGAATATAAAGCCGAACCCATCACAGAAAGTAATATGTTTAAAATATAATACGACCTTCCAATAAAAACTGATAAAATAATCCCGGCCACTGGCGGATCCAGGGGGGGGGGTCATGCCTCCCCCCCCAAAGACCTAGATTTTGGTTTACCTTCCTTTAGTTGGCAAAATTGATTGAAATATTTATTTATGTTTCAACAATGTTATTATTTAAACAATAATATTGTGTAGTTTCATATCTACAGTACATAAATAATATAAAATATAATAACATATGTTTAAGAAAAATCTATGATACCCCCGCCAAAAAGAAATGATAAGCTGGATCCACTCCTGATCCCGGCAACCAGGCATTCTGCGTAGGAAAGAGAAGTATCCATCTTTGATTGTACATGCCCCGCAGAGCACAACACAGATAATACAAAACATAAAATTTTCAAAATTCTTTCCTCTCCTAATAGAATATAAAGAAATATGAAACTTGAGTCCGTTGATATTATACCAATTGTCACATGAAAGTAAATAGACGTGTTAAGAAAAATTTTAAGTATCATTTGAAAAAAGATGTTTTTTTTCTCACAAATTTATTTTTAAAAAGTTCAAAGATTAGTAAATCTTGAAACCTGTTATAGAACTCGATCGGTTCTAAATATGTATAGTTAAGGATGTAGTATTGTTAAAGGCTCCTCAAACCTTGAATCTCAGATCAGATAAAATAATTGAGAATAATAATATTTATTTTACTACAATTGACTCATTGCTAGAGAGGAAAATAAGTGCACTACCTACAATACAACACAACAAATTACATGACATTACATGACAATAAATTCCTGATAATCTATTTCTAAATATATATAAATGTTTCAAATGTAAGAAAAATTCAAAATTAGTCTAGAAACAAACTAATGTGTAATATCTATTATTCTATGCATGTAAATAAATATAAGAAATATATATACACTTAAGTATTATAATTATATTGTGAATTTTTAATTTTTACTTGTATTGTAGCTTAATAAAACAATATTGAAAAAAGAAAGCAGTAACATTATTATTCTGCACAGTTCTAAAATCATAACCTCACACTTACTTAAATTATAATTGTCTGCTCTTTTCATATGAAAAAATTCGCTCATAGAACATTTAATTAATCTTTACCAATTAGCAATTTGTTTACTGCCATGCTAACTAATATACCATTTGTCTTCATTTTTATTTCTATGAGGGAACGGTGTATTTCTGAAACATAACCACTTTAGCAAATACATTTTTTTTTTAAATTCAGGTTGATTTCTCCTTGTACTTTTGAAGTGATGCATGTAAATTAAATTAAAAATTACATTTTAGTTAGCTTCTAAATTGTATATTAGACAATGTTATTGTATAGTTGATGAAGAAATTCAATATTAGTTGCCATTTGACTTGAAATATAAAAAGGAGCTACAATTTATTGAAACTATCAACAAAATAATATTCAAGAAAAAATTAATATGAAAAACATGTTTTTAATGCACATAATCTTATATGTACGCTTTTGCATAAATCTTAGGATCATATGCCAAGTCTTTGTTTCAGGGAATTTGCAAATTAATTATGCCTAGAAGGTAAGTTGTGCAAGCAGCAGTAAACAATTGAAAGAATTTGTAAAATTAAATTGTAAAGTACCTGACGCAAAACCAATGATTCTCATTGACGACGTTCTTACTTTTCCTGTTGCCACATATAATCGCCATTTCAATTTTGTCTTCTTGGAAATGAAATTTTAATTCCGTATTGGAAATATTTATATTCAATATTTGAATCTCATGTCATATTTTTCCATTTGTTTTGTTGACTGCTCCTATAATGCTGATGTTTTCTTAGAGTTCGCTCGCCTTGCCAGGCCCATTTGATACTAACCTGGGAGGGGAGTTGGATGGAACTTTGTTATCAGCAATTGGACTGCTCGGCAGATCATACTCCCTATCCTCGTTCATGATGTGCCACAAGCGCAGCTCCCCTCGCCCTGCGTCGCGGTGTCCCATTGCTGCCCTGCAACTCTTACAGCTGTCAACGCGAAATGGCCGCCATTGTCACGCGGGTTTATTTATTAACCTTCAATTGTTTATCTCCTAGACTACATCGCACCTGAGCTCTCTGGCTTTGATCCTGAACTATATACAAGGTCAAATGCATAGTTGTTATACTAGAATGTAGCAATATCAATCTTGATATAATAAAATAAACAAAACACTGATCAGATTAAACCATGGACGATAAATCAATTAATAGACGTGTTTTATTGTATGAATTGGGCATAGTTAAATGTATCGTAATTTTCTGAGAATGGACGGACCATGATATTATGGACGTATGATATTAATAACGTACATGAAATTAATGAACAATTGAAATTATCTATACAATAATAAAGTCCCAAAACTCAGGTTCCCATTTTGTTTTCGAATATTTTTAAATTCAAATTTTCGGTGCAATTAAATCAAAATACTTGCATTGCGTACCTTAGTTATAGGCTACATATCTTATATTCTACTTAAAAAGATTGGTCAAGTAGTTTAAAACTATAATATTTTTTTTGTAAACATTACATTTTGTGTATTTATAAAAAAGGTATCCTAATCTATACCTCCGCAAACGTTTTAGTTGAAACTACATGAAAAAATTTCAAATACATTGAACTCAATATAATTTTACAAAAATACAAGTTTAACACCTTCTTCATAAGAAATTGTCATATGAGTCTTAGCACAGTCTATATATTCATGTGCGACAAAAGCCACAGGTATAAGCAGCTTTTGTCGGCCCCCCGCACATCCTTCATGAGCCCAGAATGAACACATAAGGCACATCACCCATAGTTCTCCTATAGCCCTCTGAAAATTAACACCGCAAAACACGTTCTCCGCATGTTCTTCACCTGGATGGGAAGATATTCCTTGTAGAATTTCCAATGCGAAAGGTCCAGAGGACATGTCGCTCTATTCCTCGCAGAAGGTGGGATCTTCCTTTTCTTTATGTTTAACTTCAATTTTTTTTAATACTCTCTCTTTTCGACCCCTTTGAGATAAAATTTTGGAATTGTCCCTTGACCTTTTTTCTTCTCCCTGCCCTCTCAAGCTGGTAGGTTTTAGAATACGATATTGCTTTTAATTAGACTCCTAAGGTATGAAAGTGCAAACTACCTTATTGTTTTTACTTTACAAGACGAAAAATTGGGGATTTGCGATAGGAACTTTTTGGGGGGATCGGATTAGGCACCAGCGTATTTATATTTCAAATACCAATAACTTTTTTTCCGAGGCAAGTAAAATAAATTACACTACTCTATATCAATAGCTGATAATGTTACCTTCAAAATATGTAATGGTGTGCCACGAGCAATGACAGGACATGTCACTGATTAAAGAACTTGGCGATGACGTAGCGAAATCATGCAGCTGAGAATAAGCACTTGAAAAAAGTTTGCTTTCACTGCTCGCACTGATGGCCCACTGTCCGACAAGTGAAAATGATGACACTACCGCTTGACTGGAGCTCGGATTGGCAAAGAACTATTTTAGTGCATTTCCAATAGTCAATATCACCCTACAGAGCTATAAAATAAGGGGCTTACATTAGGAACCGAGCCCGGGTTTGGATACTTTCCTTTACGGCAATTAGCATTAGTTATACGAATTCACTTCGAACCAGAAGATCATTAACAGGAAATTTTAATTGTTTCAGAAATTTCTATTCACTTTCAATAATACCATAATAGAAAAAATTCAGACAGTTTCATTTAGAGTGCAAAAATGTTCAAACAATTATGACCTTCCCATACCTCAAACGGAAAAATCATTATAACGAAGTTGTAGAAAATGCGTAGGAGGAAGGCGTTGTACAGTTGACACAACGTATTGCCCTCCACATTAACTTCGAATAAATCCACCCATGAACTAGAATAACTCAAAAAATACGCCGCCGCGATCGAGATCCTTGTAGTGTGCCGCGGAATTTCGGCTGGCTCCTGCGCCTAAAGGTTCAATTTGGCAGCCTCTGAGCGTCGCGAATTCAACATGTCTTCTCAAAGACGCCGTGTCGTTACAGTCAGGGTTGGGAAAAATACTTTAAATTTAGTATTTAAGTACTTCACCAAAATAATTCATAAATAAATATTTAAATAGCATTTAAATACACAAAATACATTAGAACTTGTGATAAATAATACGTATTTACAATACTTCAAATACACAAAATACTGTAAATATGTAATAATTGTGTATCGTATATTTTTTTATTGTAATAAAATATTGTTATTATCAATTACAGTAAATTAGTAATTGACAGTCATACAAATTTCTGAACAATTACTATTGTAATGTATTGTAGCCGTATGTATAAACATTTTCAAACATAAAATTGTTTCCAAAGTATGTCTAAGAGAGAAAGGAATTTTCTTTTAAAACGACTAATTTTTCAAACAAATCATCAGACAATAAATCTCTAGTTCGGGAATCTATAAAACCTGCAAAGAAAAATATTTATTCAACTGGCGTGGATGATCATAAACTAATGTTATCACTAATAAATGCTTTTTTTATTGCTGGATAATTGTCCAGCATTTTCATGATTTAGATTTATCATTAAAATATGAATGGAATCCAAATTCAACAGCTGAAAGGAGCTTTTATTTTTGTTTCAATGAGCTGCATTCACTAGCGGAATCAAACAAAAAGAAACTGTCTAAACTATCGTCATCTGTGCTTAAAATATTTTTTCTACTCCCATTGTATAATGCTGTCATTTTATGGCTGCAACATTTGCATAATGATACTCATTACGGTACAGCTTCCATTATGATACAGGTTCTTGACCAATCACAGAGAAATTTACAAACCAAGTATTGTCACTTAATTAATCATTGAGAATCGTTCTAATAAATGTTTCGTTCGACTGTGTACATAATAATTACATTTGATATTATTTTATGCTTGTCAATTTTAATTTCTTTTATTAGTAGTCTTTTTTCGTTGAATATTATTTAAAATAAGTTGGATCGTAATTTCACTTTGATCCTATTTGACTAGCGCAGTACTCTTTCGCAGGGGGCCGGGTGACCAGAGCTGTACATCTGCGGGAAACTGGTGAGGCCTGCTGCTTCTCAACAACCCTGGTTTATAGGAGAGTAAATATGTGTGTAAGGGAAGAGAAGGGGACAAGATTAAAGAAGGAAAGTTTGCGTGCGCTCCGCAGCCCGTTTCTTAGGGTATCGCTGCGGCATTCGCCTGGTATTGATCGGATAAACAGGAAAAACTACCGGTCAGAGCAACCTTCCCCTAAACGCTCCTTTAGGCAGCAACTAACTTTTCCTAGAAATGAAACGTGACGGCAGTCGGTACCCTAACCCACCTTCGGTACCCTAACCCTAGTTCTCCTGTGGAGCAGGCTGTGTACTGCTGTGGAGCAGCCGGGTTCTGTCTTGGTGCTGGTGTCCCAACCGTTTTTCATTGTAACCTATTTGTTCTTGAATTGACCAATGATATAATGCCGTTGAACAGCTCGTCTCCAGCGGGACTGCGAAATCTCCAGCAGGAGGGCGAGCGCAGGCCCTTAGAAATGAGTGGAGGTGTTGGCAGCTCAACAGGTGGTACGTGAAATGCGCCGACGCTATGAGGTTATTGATTCAATTTTCTTGCACAGCGCTGGCGCGACTTACGAACATCCCCGAATGTTACAATAGCGTACGTTGCTATTGGAAGGGGTGAAAAAGGGTGACAAATTGAAAACAAATTTGGCGTATTTACTGCAGATAAAATTCTGGAGAGCTTATTTGAATAGATAGGGCTTCAAATGTTAACATACAAAATCATTCCTGCTGTGAGATTTGAAAACGAGGGGTTCAAATTATCAGAGGCAGAAATTAATTTCATTGTAAGCTAAAATGCTCTAAAATTATTGCTACAAAACACAAGTTTTGACCAAAACTACAGTTTCTATAAGCATAGAGTTAATGTTTCGATTTCTTTGTGTTTTAATTTGTCTATAATTTATAATAGAGTATACATGGAGAGGTCTTCATTGTGAGCATCCTTTTCCAATGTAGTAGGGTAAACGGTACAGTGATTGGCCACTTAAGAGTTATGACCGTAATAACTCATTTGAAAAGTAAAATTTTGAAAATTTGCTACTCACTTTCTACTGTCCAATGGTCTTTTTACTTATCCCAACTGTAATTTCTATCGGAAAATGAACATTACGTTATTAATTAATTTTTTCATAAAACGTGTCATTTTGTACAGTGATTGGCCAGATATTATAGTGATTGGCCACCATGATGACAGTGAATTATTTCTAGCAGAAAGAACTAGTATAACGATATATTCAATTAATTATTATATTACCCAATAAAGCACATAATTTGTAAGATACAGATTTAATATAATTTTAATATTTAGGTGCTGTTAGGGTAAATCCTCTATTTCCAAATCTGAAGATATTCGACTCAATTCTTATGTCAGATGTGTCTTCTGGCCGGCCGTTACAGGTGATGGCAATTTTTAATCGAAATGGACGGATAATGCTTCAAATATATTCGTAGAATACCGCGCTTGTAATCCATTGTTGTCACTTTTTCAAACCTCTCAGCCGTCTGGGACTGTTACAGCAATTTTTCCGGTATCCGTTGGTATGGATAGACAAATCAATGGACTAGTGACAAGTCCACTTGCTGCAAAGCAGAACATGACTGTCATATTGAATGATCTTGGCTGTCCGGTTTTCAGCCGTGTAAGTCTACGACTTCATGACTGTCATATTGTCTTTTGAATCTCTTTGTTTTACTGAGTAAACATTCTTACTTCCTTTTTCAGCTAAAACCTTCCCTGTAATTGGACGTTTCAAAATTGGACGGTTCTCTATTAGAGACCCTTGTAGGATCATTTATTTTCTCATTCACATTACTTGTCTCGCAGTACCCTCTAACTTCTTCAAATCACGTTCTGATGTTTTGTTCGCTGACACATGGGCTTGTGGCTGTTACTGCGTCACTTGTCCGTTTAGTGTTTATGGGATATCTACTTAAAAAGTCTTGACCCAGCCTTCTCATGGACAGTTGTTGTTGAACGGATTGTGCAGTTAGTTTAGCAGCTAGAAATTGCTGAACGCTACTCTGTATATTTTCTTCGTCCGTGGAAAATCTTTCCTGGCTAGTTCAAGTACACGCCTAACAGGACTGCCTTCTTCTTTAGATAATACTGCATCAGAAATTAGTGCTCTTTTGTGATCTGAATTATTAAAACGAAACTGCAAACTTGTTTTCGGAACATTAAATGATTTTTCAGCAGAACGCACAGATGCTCCGTTACTTTTAACACATTTGATGACATTTGCTATGGCTTCTGCATCATACTCCTGCTTCGGCTTCTTTTGCATTGTAAAATCTCATATTTCAGGCCCATGCAGTTTATACCTGTATGCAATAATATTAAACTACGACTAAAAACAATCTGACAACAATTATTAGCAGAGTGGCCAATAACACAATTCACACACTATCGAAGATACAGTCACTTGCCTCCTCCCTATGTCACTAAATATGGAAAGCTAGGCTTCTCATTTTCAACTGATATCATTGTCACTCAATAAGATTTGTTTTCTGACATATCAAGTGATTTACTTACCGCCGTAATCAAAAAAACAGCACTGTTGTATATCAGATTTCTAAAGAAAATCTTAAGAAATCTTTACATACAATGAACACGCACCGCACTGTTAACAAACATCCGCTATATTGGCAAAAGTTGCATTCTTGTGGTCTAAGTAAATATTGCATAATACTCATCCCTTCGCCCTATTTACAAGCAAAATATTAGAATACGGTGTTAGGACAAGTGGCAATTCAAATTAATTTTGAGTGGCCAATCACTGGCGGGTGGCCAATCACTGGCGGGTGGCCAATCACTGTACCGTTTACCCTACTTGGTGAAGTTGGTGTAAGATGTTCCAAAATTAATGTCTAAGCTAGTAGAGGTAAAAAAGACCTATTATTATCCATTTTTTTACATTCCCTCCTCATTTGTATCAAAGCACGGTAAAAAAATTGAAGGTAATCTCATTTCTGGCTAACTCCCTGTGTTTTTGAAAATTACGCACTTTTAACATTTCAAAATTTCAAAATTGAAGATAGAGATTCTTGTCTTAAAAAAATCAGTTCTAAAAATCATCTATTTAAAAATTACTGTCACAGCAGTGTCTCTAATTAGGTGGTCCTAGGGATCGAGTCCCGTGGCAGGATTTTCGACACTAGCTTCATAGCTAGTAGGGGTGGGGCATCAATGTCGATGTTTTCAAAATATCCATAGATTTTTATAGAAACACCGATGTTTTAAATATCGATATATTAAAGCTGATATTTTCTTAACATCGATGTTTCGTCCGCGTTGTTTTGAGATGAAAAATTCCCATCATCAAAATTATGTAAATGTGCAAATATGAAATAATAACGGATGGTACCACTCTCAGTTTATGTGTCCAATCCAAACGAACGCTTCTTGTACTACCTTCATCGCACAGAATTTGTTTCTGCCTGATGACCTCAACGCCCTGGTATTTTCAACGTATTTTCATGTATTTCACACATAGAGAGGCGTTTTTAACTTTGTTTTTACATAAACCTTAATTATAAATTAATAAACTGGGCCACTGTCAAATTAAATTTTGTTGCGCAGAATTTAACGTTAAAAGTTACTAAATTAGCATTAAAAACTCGATATTTAAAAACGTCTTTGGTTTTTGGTTGATGTATTTTCAATATCGATGTTTTAGTTTTGAACAACAATATTTGAAACATTGATGTTTTATTATCGGTGTCGCATCACTAATAGCTATGTCGAATTCAGGCACTGTTGGGATGAGAATTCTTTCGTTCTTTTTAGTTCGAAAATTCTTTCGATAATTTTCCGTGGTTTCTCCTATCAACATTAGGCTAATGCCGGAGATGTACCCTAACAAACGGGCCACGTACCGTGCGCGTTTAAATTCGATGTAGTAATCATATTCATCAGGTGTCAGTGTCATCATCTAACTACAAAAATTTCTCGTACAATATAGTACGTACTACATTATTTTATAACACATTGCAAGAAGTCATTCAATGATGAAAAACGATACACAAGTCCCGAGTAATATCTTTTCTGCTGAACTGTTTTTATACAATTAGAGACTATACCAAGCATAAAAAGGAAAGTATTATTAATTTTAACAATCATATTTTTTGTATTAAGTATCATTTGGGCTAAATAATTCTAAACAACCTTAATAAGTTTTGTACCTCAGCTTCTGGGAATACGGCTCCCATCTCGATAAGGTTTTTTGTCTAGTTTCCTTGATCCCTGGAGCGAATGCTAAGATGGACCCTTGTTTTTTTCTGGACATAAATGTAACTTCATTATTTGTGCACGTCTTCTGGAGTTCAGAGGGAAAAATAGTTATTCAAATTATCGTTCTTCATGTTACCGCGGCAGGAAGTCGATTCCTCCACGACGGGCACGATGAGGGATAATAGCTCAAATCTATAGCTGATTTGCCTTTGAAAATAGTTTTTATTACACCTCAGCGAATATTCGCCTCATCAATTCTTACAAAAAACGTTCATTTCCTTCTGTATTCAGAATTCATCTTGTATATGTATGGCTTAGGGTAGGGATCCCGGAATTAAGAAAACGTGCAAAGAATACACTTCTCCTATAGCACGTTACACATGGTTTTAACTGTTTCTGACGTTAAATAAATAAGTAAATAAACTTTCCAAAGAAAATATAGTGTGTCATAAATGTTAAACCAATGAAAACACAATACATAAAGAAACATAGACAACGGGCTAGAACATTCAAAGTGTTTATGAGGATTGCGTATAAAGTTGGAAAAATATTATTTGTACTCCATATGAGGAACATATTTTTGGCAAAGATAAGTGTGAGTAAAATAGATATTAAAGAATTTTTTTTTCAATTTTCTGAATTTAAAATTCCCGCCCATTAATGGTACCAACATTGAGGTAATATTCGTGTTTTTTTTTTGTTCCAACAAACTCCATAGTCAATACTCTAATTCTTAGGGCAGGTATGAAGAACAGATCAATACACAGGAAAATAAATTAAAGTTATATCGTTGCTCTAAAATATATTTCCATGCGATCAAACGACTGATTTCATTGCTCCACCGAGTTTCTCGTGCAAATGTCAAAACTGTTCGGATGGCTCTTACTGGGAGCTTAGAACGCTAGAGGAGATGATTGATACAAAATGTGTCACATCTCTTCATTGTGCTGATTGCTGTATCCAAAAACTCTGTCATATTCAATCTTGGCAGCGAAGACATATGGAATTGATTTAATATTGTTCTGTAATTTACCATATGGGCCATAAGAGATTTCGCCGAGAAACATGAATAAATTGAATACACATTTACATTAATAAATTTTATTTAGAAAATACAGTGTTCAGGAGCGGAATACCAGGTACAGCCTCTTTGTGCTGTTTAGCACGAAGGACATTGGCTATTATTGTGAAGCCAGAAAATATAAGCGCGCATTTAAAATAAATTGAATTTTCTCTTAATTTTGTTCTGAGATTCTCTTTAATAATAATTGGATAGTACTTTCCTGCTCCGTGAGTGTTTAATCGAGGTGAAGTTAAATATCTCTACACCAATTTGCCCCTCTCGAGAAATAATAAAAAATTTAAAATTAATAGTGAATATAAAAAGAATGCAATATATTAAGATAAAATGGAATAGTTAAAACGTTTATATCGAAGACTGATTCTTGAAGATGATTTTTATATCTGTTAAAGTAGCTTTTCACTGCGAATTGTGTTTCTTTAGATAAGACATCACGAATGATCTTCAATGCGACATTACTTTCTTTCAAATTATGCGTTATTTCAGTTTCATTCATGGAGCTATGAATACTCATATGAATACTAATATTCATAGCTCCATGGTTTCTTTCCACATGGGAACCTGTCGACGCGGAATATTAATGGCGTACTATATTGCTTAAAACATCCTTCCGTCACGAATGTTTAACCACGTGTCTACAAACGTTTTCTTAGATACAGGTTTATGGAAATACACATGGTTCAAGAACACTTACGTTCAGCTATGATTTGAAATTGGAAATGGTTGTTAACATTAAGAGAGGAGTTAATATCAGAGTTTTTGTTGAATTAGTAAAATGCAAAACGATTGGAACGTTACTGTGACGATCTTCATAATCATTCTTTTCTTTAAAAAATGTGTTTGAGTTTAATATCAATGGTGCGATCACGGGTCCGATTCCCGGTCGAGGCAAAAATAGAGCTGTAGGATTCCATTACAATCTCTCAGTTCCTACAGCTGTGCCGAAAGAAAAAACCTAGACAGGCTACGTATTCAAGATACAGTGAAGGAAATAGATCATATATATATCTTCTTACCTCCAGGTGTGAGTACTAAATGTAACAGGCCCCAGACCTGGGAACCCAATATCTAGCAAAATTCCGATCAATCCGACTCTAAAATGCGAAATACATACACACAAAATTTAATTTTTAAAGCCCGTCAACCACGTACTGAATTGATACCTATAAGTTAATGGGTACATGATAGCGATGGTAATGGGAATGATGAAATGAGGATCAGGGAAAACCAAAGAACCCAAGGAATACCGAGATCACGCTTTGTAGTACACAACACGTTCCAAATGGATTGGCTTGTGACAGAACCCGGATCCCAGCGGTGCAAGGAAAAGGCGCTAGACATAATGCCACGATCCCCCTTTTTATTTACAAAAAATCCTGATTAACGTTATTTAGGGATAAATAAGAAATGAAATCATAATCTAACTGAATAGTGTATGAAAAGCGATTTTTTATGGCTTTGAATATTTTAGATTGTATGTCACGCTCAACTATTTTAATATGAGGGGTTTGTATTTTATTTTACTTTTAAGAAAGGTCTTACTCAGTGTAAGAGAAGGGAAACAATTATTCATTCGCGTGTAATGCTATTTTTTTTCAAAATACAATAGCTAGTATTTGTCATTTCTATTGATAAATATGAGAATGTTCAAATTCACAAATACAGATTCCAATATTTCGAATCTCAACTATACCTTCCCATTTTAAGAGAAAACCATTCAAACAATTCTTTGTCTTATAAATGTTACAATATTTACGGATTTCTACATCCTACGTTTGTTAAATTTAATTTCATGAGGCGAATATTTGCAAACAAAAAATGTTTATAAATAAACAAGTTATATTTATGCATTTATTGTTGTGACTTGTTATTGTCTATTAATGTAAATCATTATTTGCTTTATTGTATTTAATTTGTTTGATATCTGCGTTCAACAAAGGCTCATAGTTTCTGGTGCGAATAAATCTTAAAACTCAAGTATGTCTAAAAAACAAATGATTTCTTTCTTGATCTCGCACTTTATAAAATCCAGATGTCTGTGTAAATCAGAAATTAAATTCACCGTCATGAATAAATTCACAGCAGATAAACATTTCCGTCGATAAGTAAAATATATTTAATTTAATTAGATTTATATTCGTCAAAATAATATTACTACATCACATGCTTTCTCGCATTGTCTCTAAGTGCTGCGCTATATTATACTACGACATAAACCTGAAAAAAGTGTTTTCAACCAGTAAATATTATTTTCTGCCCCGCGACTCGAACTCAGGTCCTCCGCGTTAACTCGCCATCAGCCTTGCCACTACGTTACAAAAGCGCCGTAATGTTTGAACTTGGGACGACGCTTAAAATGTAATTGTCTCAATCCAATATTTCCAACACACAATTTTTGAAAATACGGAGAGTTCGTCGTCCGTTGTTACATACAGGAGAATGTTGGCAACCGTCCTATTGCGGTCGTCACGTTTTGTTGGAAACCGAAATACGAACGGCCTAGATAGTTGGAGTTCAAGAATTTCAAAATTACAGAACAAGTCTACGGTTGCCAAGAAATTGAGCTTCCAAAATTTTAGGTTATTAGCTTTGTCCGAAGCCCACCAAAGATTCTTTATTCCTTCCCTCTGTTTGCCAACGTGCTAACTTGTCAATTTGACAATAAATGTTTCCTCACAGAACTAAGAAGGCAACACGAGGCTGACTTGAAACCAAAGGAATTGTTTTAAATACAAACAGAACAATAACAATGAAATTTTAATAAATATGGAATAGTCTTGAAATATGAATTAGAAATTCAACAAATCACAGATAATCACGAAGAATGAGTTTTGTACTGATAAATGACTTTAATGAAATTACGAATCTTTTAACTTTTAAAATAAAAATACACATCGTGTAGTCAATGTTATCAGTCTCAATGGTTAGTAAAATTGCAGTGACAACTTGTGGGTGTTTAAATTATTAATAACGGGGATGAGTTTTGATCTAATGAAAGAGCAAGCACATATACTCGTTTTAGCCAACAAATTTCAAGTTTAGCGATTGTTGGGACCCATTTTACCACAAAAATACAATTAAAACATTTAAACATTTAGTAACAAAACCCTTCGTCCTAATTACAAGGGAACATTCACAAATAAATTTCAATAGTTACTGTTTCAAAAATTTTCAGTTTACAGCAGACGACCATTCACAATTTTAAATTTAGTTCAAGTTGAAAATTTCAACTGAATTTAAATTTCTAAAACTTTGTATAATAGTAAGAATTGGAATTTTTCCACATAATAATGCGATGCCGAATGCAGCGAACAGGTTTTTGAACACGATGCGAAGTTCTAACCGAAACAATGTCCCTGAGCACTCCCAGCGAAAAAAGGCCGAGTTTAGGGTTGCCTCGGAGCCCGTCGTTGACGTGTAGCAGTTGGGCACCCCCAGCACCGATATCTTCTCGCACCCTCCACTTTGACTCCATAATGCAACAATGCTCAATAAATGAAGTTAAAAGCAAGACGAAGTGAAAATAACATACAGTATCACTAACCACTGTCAATAGCAACTATATTTATCACAAGATTGTGAAGAAAACGGGATTCATTCACAAATGCTGCATATGATATTACAAAATATCTTGTTTAGAAAGGCTAAGTAATAATCAAATTCAACATTTACTAATAATTGGTCAGACATTGCTTCTAAAAAACACGAAACGCTAACCGATAAATATCTACAGTATGCCACTGGACACGCTTAATACTTGAGTGCCGAATTTGGGCTCACAAAATCGTCAGTTACGATAAGAATGCTAGAATTGTTACAAATAGTGCATTATTTACAAATATCAACATATTAAGAGATGATTTACATCAATTACGAATCATCGAATACCTTGCTACAATTTAAAAGTATCCATTGGGAGCCAGCATATGAGTACGTAACTTAAGCGTTCATCTCGCCGGCAAAAGAGACAACAAAAAACGACCGTAGGTTAACGAGGCAGTGAAACCACTCTCTGGTATCGACCAATGTCCTCAGAGGCGGACTGACCAGGCAAGACATGTCTTCAGTTCTCTCACTTTAATACTGTTCAAATCGCTCAATGAATTGTGGACAACACCACAGCCCTCTAGCGGCAACCCAGGCGAACTGGAATCACCTGGCGGCGAATTTAAATACTACAAGTTTCTCATTGCAGATCAACAATCTAACTAAAAGCAATAATATTACGTATATTAGATAAAACATTCAAAAAAGCCTTAACATAAATACGAAATATCAAGAGAATAACCAGAACTTGGACATTTAAACAAAAATAACCAATACATAACACTGAATCGAACAGACAAAATGTAATGAAAATGCTTGATGCAGTTTTTGAGAAAATATTTTTTTTGCATAGGTTCAGACACAAATTACGCGAAATCTATTCGTTTTTTAAAAAATAATTGTACATGACCTTTTTTAAAAAGATGATTTTTACGACAGACTTTCTCTAAGCAAAAATCATGGTCTTCAATTTGGTAGTTTTAAAATTAAACATTTTGCAATTTTCAAAAATACGGAGAGTTTGTTGAAAACAGAACTAGCGCCATATTTTTACTATCCTTTGATACATACAAGGAGAAAATTTAAAGAAAAAAATTTGAGTGGTTTTAGAGAAACAAATGAAAAGTCCCTATATTTCGCTCAAAATTACACAAAAACTATTCATATTTTCGAAAAATTGAACAAAACCTTATTTCAAGATCTCTCATTAAAGAACAGATTTCATTGAGAAAAAATCTCCAATTTCAATATTGGAGATGTAGAAAGACGCGAGAAAAGAATTGCACTTGGCAATTTTCTAAAAATTAGAGATTTTAATGAACAATAGCCCCTCACCATTCTCTGACGAGTCCTTTATGCTATCCGAGGACAAATTTTAATCAAAACAATTGGTACAATTTTTTAGGAAATGTTGAAAAAATTGTTGAAGCTACATGTAAATCATCCACAAAATCAAACTCTTCGTTGGAAATTCCCTAAACATCGAGTTCGCTCAGATAAATAAGAGAATATCAATTTCGGAGAATATCGATAACGGTTTAGGTGCAAGCATTGGTCACACACGGACAGACTGACTTTTTCTTGTCAATAGATGTTTCGGTGTCAAAGACTCACAAAACATGGATTCTGGCTACACCACGTCCTCAGAGAAGATAATTTAATATATAGCGACCGGATTTATCCACTTTTGGTTACGCGAGCTCGATAATAAGTTATTCTACCGAAATTTGCTTCTTTTCGGCGCACGATTACAGTACTTTCTCGTATTACGAAGAAAGTGCGAGAAAGTATAAGTAGCAAAACGTGATAGTGACGTAGGGAAGATGTATAATCTGTGCATCGTTCATAACTCCAGAAATACATATATACTCGTGCATCACAAGCGGATTATATAAAGCTTTATAAGATGTTTTAATGAATTTTAGGTTTATAAACTAAAGAATATCCAAAAATATCCCTTCGTTGTTAATATTTTGTTTGATATACGTTAAATATTTAAAAAATCAACCAAAATACTTGATTCCATCTTGTAGTGCAGAGACGCCAAAATGGCGTTTGGTATTCTTGTATTAAATTAAGGAATTTTATTAAATTTGAAGAAGGTAAATATTGAACGAAACTATCCAACGAAAATAAATTAATTGTATCATCTTCTTATATTTAGTATAATTCATCATTATTTTTGAATACTCATCAATTTGGTTCCTTTATTCCTCCATTACTATAATTTATCCTCCTATTCCTTTAAATTCCATGCGTGTGATGCGTAGTTTGTTTCCGTTCACAATTAAAACGTATTTTGTTTAGATGGAAATATTTTTATATACGGAATGTTTATAACGTGAGAGAAAAGTCCCTTCCATTTTAAGGGCGTTAAAATAACTGAATTTCACGTCATTCATATATTTGAATGAATTTAATTTTTTATTTGTAATCATGTTTGTGACGTCTAGAGTATATTCAATTTAGTGTTTTGAAAGATAAGTTCGTTTGAAAATTTTAATTCCAATGGTAATTGGAAATGGTAATTGTCAATACAAATTATATATTTTCATCTTATAGAATAATTAACTTCACCTACTACTTTTCTGCAACACAGCTATTTTCAAATTTTAATCAATTGTTGTATAACATTATTTCTAACCTTCTGTGTCTATTCCAGTACATGAAAATTAACTATATAATTTTATGAGAAATGTTATTGGAATGACAATTTTTACTAAACAAACATACACAATAAGAGGTCAATAATATTTCAATTTATATAAATCATAAACCGTAAATGGCAGCAAAGGCAATGCGGTCCTGGGTGTCATGGCGGAATTCAAGCCAAAATTTAAATTAGGGTAGAAATTACATGTTTCTAGTTGACAGCGTGTAATGCCCATCCCCTAATGTCATTTCTTCCTTGAAATACCACACTGTGTGGAAACATATTCTGAAAACAAATGGTTCGAAATGCCTCTTAGCTGTATATATTTGGCTTTCAGTACATCAAAATCCAAATCCCTGTTCCCGCGTAAAATGTCTGGGCAGCACGGGTAATGGCAACCAGGCGCCCATGGGCCAACAGAAGGTCGTTGCGGCAGAGCGGGGCTGGAGAGGAGCTGGGGAGGGGAGGGATGGGCGTCAAGGAGACGCGCCGGCGCCGTACTGCAACGAATGTAGTCGCTTGGGCCCAGAGCGCATGCGCCCATCGACCGCCGGCCAAAGCATTCCTTCCATTGGCACAAGAGACTAAACATTCGTTTCAAGCAAAACTAGGTTTTTATTTATTTATTGTTATTTATTTATTCATTCATTCGTTTTTTCGTTTAATCGTTCATTTATCCGTTTATTCAGCATCAAAAACATATTCAGTGTCAAAAACTGTAATAACTTATGTTCTGTGGGGAGAAGTGCAATATGTGTATGGTTTCATGAGCTTTGGGATGTCTAACTCAAATACATACAAATTCAACTTAATACATACATTGTATTAAGTTGAATGTTATATGCAGGTAGCATAGCATAGCTTTCTGGTATGAAAATATTCACTCCCATGTAATAAAACTATTTACAAAGTGTAGAACAAATTTTACTTTCCCAGGCGACAAATACGAGAGCTGTAGTTACAATCAGAATCAATGCAGATAGATACTATATTTACTTTTTTTTGTGTACTATTCTTGTAATAGTGTTGGCGTGTATAAAAGTGCAAATATTCTATTTTCAAAAGATTCATGAACACTCTTCGAACTAGTGAGTTCACGATTACCTCTATTTATTACTATTAATGGTTGACTGAATGAATGATTGCTGTCGAACAAATTTTGTCAAGGAATGGAAAGAGGAAATAAAGAAACTGAATATACATTTTAAAAAAGGCATTGTAAACAAGAATTTCTCAGCAGCGGTACTAGCGATGACAGAGATATTATAACGTGTATTTACAATAGCAATAAGCATAGTTGAATGAAACCATGAAAATAATGATTACATTACACGAATATAATATGCGCAAATAATGCTTTAGATACCATGGCAAAATTAGTTTAGCAACCTGTAAATGAAATTACGCCAATGAACATGAATCACACAGAAAGAATAATAATGCATAGAAGAGCATGAAGTATATAGGAGAATTGCTTTGCTAAACAATAAGGGATCACGGATATACGGACATTTATAATACTCGGATATTTATAATACATTTACAAAGTAACTATGATAGTGATTACTTTTCTTCTTGAATGTGTTTTGTGTAAATTTGAATATTTTGATACACCATGTTCTTGATTTTGTCAACGGGTGTACTAAACCCTCAAAAAGTATATAAATTAAATTCATTTATTCACACGCAAAAAAGAAAACCTGAATATTAGGTTCCGCTATTCGTAATCCCTTGTATATTCAGACGTGACACATTCACTACTACTAAGAATAGTTCGAGAATAGTGGTAAATGCCAATGAGTTTTAAAACCATTCTTATTGTCTCAAAATATGTTATATAAAAAAGGGATATGCGTATGTCTGTTTCATATAGACGCAAAAACTACTCGACCGATTTTTCATGAATTTTCACACATTGTTCTTATTTAGTAATGGAAATACTTAAAGAGTGGATTGATTTAAATCGGACATATGGGGCGTTGCTGATGATAACGCGTTTATGATCAGTCGGTCAGTCACCTCAAGCGCCCTCGAACAGAAGCGCCAGGCAACCCGCCGCACCGTCAAGTATTAGGTGCATCTTGGCTGCTTATACTGCTCCTGCGATTGTAAAATATCGGCCGGAATTTTAACACCCTATATTACTTGAACATTATCTCGGGCGAGTAAATTAAATTTCCCCAAGACAATAGCAACCGCCTGCCCAATCTTGTTCTAATAATAGGACACTTAAGAACCATGTCCAAACATGACATGCAAAAATTGCTGTTCTTGCTGTTTTCTTGTTTGACCTCCGGAATTATGTTCATTGGCATACACCTGACACGTGTTGAATTGTTAGAAAACTAGTTTGGCCCCCATCAACTTCGAACACTGCAAACTGACTTTGATTCCAATATTAGCAAGGCTTCGGAATCCAGTGCTATGGTCCAATTAAAATAAGTTGGTGATTGACAGTTGTTCTTGTGAAGCTGTAACTTCACACAATATGAGTGTAGGATTTGGTTACTTTAATAAGTATTTATTTCAAGTGTTAATTTTCTTGTACCAAGAGCACGTGCTCAGTGGAACGCGAACTATCAACGTCGCTCCCTTCCATTCCCAATTGTGAATCACCAACTTATTTTAATCGAACCATAGATTCCATGTCACGGAGACTGTAATTTTTAATATCAAATTTGGAGTAAATATAATACTTTTAAATTGCAGAGAAATGAGTTCTTATCTCCAAGCAGTAAATCTCAACCTCTACTCATCAAATTGGAATGTCATATGGAAGTTACCATTGAGTTATACACACAAATTAGGACGACAAGGCGCCCCCCAATGAACATAGATAATTCAATTTGCATCCCCAGAAGTGGACTTGAACAGATGGATTTCTTTTTGTGTTATTTGAAACACCTATATCTTCCTGTAGCTGTGCTCTGACTCTTGCATCGTATTTCTTGAAACCATGTCCGGTATGCCAAAATAGGATGTGTTCCGAGGAAGAATTTGTGGTCAGTATTAAATATCTTGAATTTTTTTTTTGTTTAAAGAATTTCCAAATATGAAAATAAAAACGTTATTAGCAGTAAATATGAAAGCGTAATTTAAATGTATCTTTTAAACGTCTGTATATGAAAATAGGAGTATGACCATTTGTGCATTTCATGAATAATCTAGCATTGTATTTTAGCTGCATCTTATTCCCCTCTCCATTAGTCCCTTCTATGTTCCTACCTTTTTTATATTCTTCGTAACTTTTCACTCATTTCTGAGTTCTTGACCTCGGCGACCGTTGAAAGCGAGTCAATGCTTGCATTATTTAACAGTCCTGGGATACTCGGATATCTGATACGGATTCTAACAATTATTTCGTATGGTGCTTGTCCACCTCGCAGGCGGGGTTGGGCCCACAGTCTTGTGCTGTGGTTCCTACATAGCTCTGGGGAGGAATTGAACTCTCCGGGCTGGGTGGCCAGATTCTCGGTGATACATCATTAGCAAAGGTAGACCTATCAATAATGTCGTAACCTCTATCTGTGGTCAACAGACAATTCTACAACCGTGTGAGCGAGCCCAATTGAAAGTCAAGTAAACAACGAACAATGTGACAACTAACTGATTGTGACTCAACGACGTCTAGCACAGGATACCGAACCAACGGAGGTAGCTCATGGCATCAACAGATGTCACTGCAGTACATCTGACCAGAATGTCCTAAGCTCGTCTCTCAACAGTGGCCGGATTTTCGACACTAGCTTTTCAGCTAGGTCGAATTCAGCCGCTGTCTCGAGGAGAATTCTATCGGCCGGCTCTGCTCTGATCGACAGTTTTCTGTGGTTCCTCCCATCAATAACAGGCGAATGCCAGAGCAATATCTCGATAAAACAGGCCAAGGACCCGCGCGCAATCTTTACTTCCCCTTCCTTGTTCTATCCTCTACCCCTTGCTTATATACCCTTTCTCTTACATGACTCTTATTACACCACCACACATTCCGGAAGACCGGTCGAGAGCGTAGAGCTTTTCCCGACTGCGACGGTGCCCGTCTGGTGGGAGATACCTGATTGGGGAAAACCCGCCAGCCGACAGGTAGGTTTGCACCGGATCTCACCATTCTGCAAGGGAAGATCACTACCACCTCCTGAAGGAAAAAATCACTACACTTACATGACCAATGTCCTTAGAATTTGACGCGCCCGGAATAATTAATTTAATTAATGAACCCGATACGGACTTACCCACCCTTCTACTTGTTCAATTCACATCTGTTTCTTCATGTACCTGTATTTGTTTCGTTCCTCACAGACCGAATGACTCATTAGGTTTTGAAGAACAGATGCCAGGTACAGAAGACTAGGATAGCTGATACACTAGTAGAACGTATGTTACATATCGTAAGCTGTTTCTTTGATTCTCTCAGTTCGAGACATTCTGTCAAGTCTCTTGTAGCTAAATGCAGAATGGCCAGTTGGAATGAACGAAACGACGTAATCCGAATAAGACCGTTCTGTGACTTCCGCGGTGGAAATCTCCTCCGTCGTATTGGTGTGGTGGCGCATAAACGTTCTTCGAGGCAAAACGAGAATGCAAAAGACAAAACAAAAACAGTCAGGAATGCTTCACGGGTAAGTCGGGGCAGGAATGGGGAGGGAATCGCATAATTGAGGCCGCACTTCGCCGTTTTGGCCGACCTAGCTCTTAATTGCATGATTTTTTATTTTTTACTTGAAATAATTATACTTCAATACATTTATTGAAATCATGGGGAAAAATAAATTTAAAAACTTTGGAAGTGAATATTGCTTTAACAAAGAACACAAAACTAAGTTATGTTACTCTTGAGTTACATCATGCAATAAGGATATAAAATTCTATTACTCTGCATATTGATTCTGGAGTATGTATAAGATAGAAAAAATAATGAAATCAATGGAAAGAAAGAAACAGATTAATTTTATTATATATATATATATATATATATATATATATATATAATGAATTTAGATAAGAGTGTTTAATATTTTTAAAAGATTTTAATTGTGAAATTGAAAGAAAATTTTTTTTCAGCCTGGGTTGATTTTACTTTTCGTGAGTTTTTTCAGTCAGGTATCTCGTATGTTTCGGAATTATCCAGATTGAAAAATAAGAGAACCTTTCATTTATCAAGAATTTGCCCTCCTATTTTGAGAACGTCATGCACATAATCTTCGCATATGGTTTGCATCATCCTCATTGTCATATGGTAAATTCAAATGATTTATTATTTCCAATTCCTTACAGTCTAAAGAAGCATTTTCAGTACTAATGCAAAAATAAACTTATTTAAATTAGGAAAACCAATTTCAACGAAAAATTATATCACAATACGTCAGAATCTAAGATATACTTCAGTGCCGTAACGTATATGCATGATGTTACACTTAAGTTACATATGAAGCATGTACATTTCACGATATAAAAAATGCACTTCCTTTCAATATTTATTCTATGATAAAATAAGTATCAACTGATACCATTCGTATTTTAATTTAATATTTTCCTAAAAAATTTCCGTTTCGTTCCTGTTATATGGAAACAGTATGTGTCATCAGGAAGTTTCGATTCACGGCGCCATCAGATCACAATGACGCATCTGCATGGGCGGCGGCGGCGGCGGCGGCGGCGGCGACGGCGACGGCGACGGCAACGGCAACGGCAACGGCAACGGCAACGGCAACGGCAACGGCAACGGCGACGGCGACGGCGACGGCGACGGCAACGGCAACGGCAACGGCAACGGCAACGGCAACGGCAACGGCAACGGCAACGGCAACGGCAACGGCAACGGCAACGGCAACGGCAACGGCAACGGCAACGGCAACGGCAACGGCAACGGCAACGGCAACGGCAACGGCAACGGCAACGGCAACGGCAACGGCAACGGCAACGGCAACGGCAACGGCAACGGCAACGGCAACGGCAACGGCAACGGCAACGGCAACGGCAACGGCAACGGCAACGGCAACGGCAACGGCAACGGCAAACGGCAACGGCAACGGCAACGGCAACGGCAACGGCAACGGCAACGGCAACGCAACGGCAACGGCGACGGCGACGGCGACGGCGACGGCGACGGCGACGGCGGCGCCGGCAGCGGCAGTGACAGTGGCAGTATCGGCGACTACAGTGACGGCGTCGGTCGTCTACTTGACATATCTACAACTCCCGCGCTCGCGCAGTTACCCGAGTCTCCCTGATGCCTCGTGCTCCTAAACTATTTGAGACGATCCGCATTGTAGCGACCATCACGCTCACTATTAGACTCGGCGTCAGGGAATACTGATCACTCTGATTGAAGTTGCATTTACTGTGATCTCTCGCTTACCTTATCGAATATTTACTTAGTGTATTACTGAGTCATTACTAATCATTATAAGATCGTTATCATCACACCATTGATATCATTCACAATTCCAAATATGAGCCCATAGGGAAACTATGGGTAATGAATACCTAAGTTAACTTATTCAATTAATTGAGGGGTTTCCTTACAAGGATAAACAAGTCCAGAATTCCACATTTCGAGATACTGCAAGCAAATTATTTCTTAGAATTGGCGCTATCTGCTGAGACATTTTCTTTCAGAAAAGTTTGCAAATATATTGAAAGATATATAAAACAGGGCACACGCACACGCACGTGCACAAACACATACACATACAGAAGAAAACTTGAAATGATCCTTTTCCTTTCTAGAGATTCAAGACTTGGGTCGTCTTTTGAAACTTCAGCTTTCCAACACTAGGCTTTTGCCTGACCTGGCTTTCCTTGTATTGCGTCGATGACGTGGCCGCGGCGATAAGCCTCAACCTACCAACACGCAGCCAAAGAAGTGCGTGCTGAAACGCGTGAAACTTCTCTTGGTATTGACTTGCAGAGCTCCTTATGTTCGTTGTGTTGGATGAGATTTCGGTGCGTAGTCAATTGCGTATTCGATCAGGGATTTCGCGTTTCGGGAAATTCGAGAAAATTATATGCATTTCCGTAAAACAAAATTTAAAAAATTCGCTTTTTCCGGGGCACTATTACGACTACATAATTTTCTCTTTTTACGTAAAGTACGATAATTCTTCAAAATTATCTGTGTTAGGCAGTTTTAGGAAACAAAAATATTAAAATAGGCAACAACCCCCCTTTAGGACAATCAAGGCACTATTAAATGCTGTCAGTATATAAATTTTTCCATGATTCAGAAACATCTTCAAATATTTTCCACAACTTCCCTAAAGGAACTAAATAGGCATTTGTCCTAAAATCCGAGGTCTAATGATCACAAACAACATTAATTTTGAAAAAAAAAGGTATAAATTCACACACATATACATATGAATGAGTGTTGCTGCATGTTTATTAAGTTGAGTGCCATAAAAACTGCAAATTTTACGTAAGGGTCATTCCGTATTAAATAAACACAGTTTTTTACCTCACCATTTTATATTCAGGTGAAATTTGACACATAGATAGTATGAATAAAGAACAAGAAAACCAAAAATTTTGAGTAAGATATTTCCACCCGTTTGTAAAATATAGCCATGTAAAAGTTTACCAAAATTAGGTTCCCGAAAATTTTTAAATTGATGTAGAACCTCTCCAAATTAAGATAGGGGGCTGGAACAAGTGTCATTTTACAGCTTTCTTTATGGCCTTTTATATGACATACAATTCAATGGGGGTTGCGATCAAAACGTTTTTTAAATTTGAATTTAAAATTTTGATTTTGAGTTTTTTCAAAATGCTCATCTTAAAAAAAAATGAAAAAATTCTAAAATAATCCTTAATGTTTCCAAAACAGGTGGTACAAGTTTTAAAAATGGGACTGCAATGGGTTCATATGGTAATCTTTACTTAAAATGCACCAATATTAACTTACTCTAGATTTTACTGATTTAAAATGCATTTTATTTCACATTATAAGACCGTACATAAATACAAATTATTAATTTAGTGTTTTTTGTTGGAGACCCGTAATGAAGATACTACATTTGTATCAATTTCACATTCTTCTCTGCTTTTAATTACGAATTAGAAAGATTCAGATATAATCTTTCTATCACCTCATCACTTTCTTTTCTCAGTATCTGCAGATGCACACTTTAATCTATAAGTGTCTTCCTTCATTTAAATATGGTCTGAGTTTGAAACAGTATTTATTGCGAGTGCCAGATTTGTGTTTCGCGCTCCTCATTTTCTTTAATAAATTTGAAAAATTTCTCTATTTTCTGTTATTTCATGATAAAATATAATTATGAAAAAAAGTAATAAATTAAATTAAATAACAAATCGAGCGAGTTCCCGAGTATTGATAAGTTCAACGAGAAAGGAAACTAAAATTCTGCTTCTAGGCTTTGTTTATTCTCTTCATTGAAAAACTTTCCAATCTGGAGTTACGAGGTATGCTAATTAGTATGACGATATACAATATTTCTTGTAATCAGCTTTTACTTTCTCGCCCTCACTTCGTAAGAAGAGAAAGTATTGTAATCGTGCGACGTAAACGGTAAGGTAACCGGCGAATTTTGGACAGAGAAACTCTTATTGGCGTGCCCTAGTAACGAAAAAGTGGACAAATCATTTTCTTAAATTACTTTCTTCAACACGTGGTGGTGTACACAGAAACCATCCGCCTTACTAATAAACGCTGAGTAAAATTTACTTCTAGAGTAAGCTTGAAGTAGCCAAATCTTTACTAATAAACATTGCGTAAGCTTGGAGTAGCGTAAGCTTGGAGTAAGGGCTGCGTAGTTACCATGGCAACCACTACTCATAGTCTACCCTTGTTTAAGCTTTGAGTAAGGAGAAAGTATCTCGCTTGGACTCGTTTCCGCCGTCCGCAGTATCCGGCAGTATCGCAGTCGATCGCAGTATTACCTGAGGACTGGTGTATTGTTGTTGTTGCCGCCTTATTTTACGGATACGCACGTGGTCGATATGGAGCAGACTCGCAAAAGGAGTGAAAATTGGGAAAAGGCGGAGAAGGTACGTAGATATTGTACATAAATATATATATACACACACACGTGTTTTCAGTAATAACCTATTTCGTGTGCCGTAAGTATTTAACATGATCGATTCTGCTCCAGGAGCTGCTTACGGAACTGATTTCGCAGTTCGCGGACCTGCTTAACAAAAAAGAAAACTCGACGTCTATAAATAAGGCCAAGTCACAGGCTTGGAAAGACATTGTAGAGAAGTATGTTACAGAAGTGCAATGTGTATTTGCTTCGATGTCTTCTATAGTCCTTCATAAATTATTATATTTTTCATTTGTTCAGATTCAATACTTACAATAATAGACCACGAGACATGAAACAAATAATAATACAATGGAGGTCCATGAAAAGCAAATGCAAAAAGGAGATAGGGACCATAGGAGGGAGAGCAGAAAAACCGGTGGTGGCCCAATGCCCCCACCACCATCTCAGGAAGCCCTGGAGATTTTGGACCTGCTACCAATGGTATTCGTGGACGGGACAAATGAGTATGATTGCGACGTAAGTATCTTTCGTTCTGAGATAACCAAGCCAAACTTATATGTAAAAAAGTAAATAATTAAAAATAAATCGTCTCTGGTTTTCATAGGTTGACCAGGATACTGTGTTGCTGCAGGATGGCAACTCGTGTACCATTGTAAGTTAGTTATTGGTTATATAAGGAGGAAAATATATATTGCTATTTGGTGAATTGCTAGATCTGTGCAAGACCCAGTGAATTCAAAGTTGCTGCTGGATTAATGTCCCAATCTGTAAATTCTAACCAAAATTCTTAAGTCCTTTGGTTAGTTTATAGTTCACAGTTTTGATGCCGATATTAAATTAATAGTAGGATTCCTGCGGACTATATTGCTAGAATATTGTGATACCATATTGCCATTAATTTTCTTGTTCAGTATATTTTCAAAAGTAGAAATTTCTTGAAGGCACAAATGAATAATATTTCACTATAATGCATGAAATATTATATAATAACCGGCTCAAATAGTTCTGTACCTGTGTGCAATTGAAAGTGCTGTGGGGGAAAAACAGTGAAAATATAAAAGTGAAATGCTGTGCTTTCCAGTTGTTTAGAAATATATGGAATCAAATAATGTTATTCTAAAGCTAGTGGCTTAATCTTTTTTTCCAAATATTTTCCAGAGTTCCGAACCCCTTCCGTCAGGGAGCGGGCTCCATGGCACGAGTGGATCCAGTGCCAGAAAGGTGAGAAAAGGATTACATCTGTCCAATGACTTTTTAATTCTATTACCATTTAATTACCATTCAGAGATTTGACCAGTCAAAGAATTTAAACTTTATTTGAAAAAAAGAAAGCAAAGGGGAAATATTTAAATTACAAACAATATACAAGAGTAAAATTAAATAAGAAAATCTGTTGGCAATCAACAATGCATTATTTCTCATCTGGAGAGTTCCCAGAACAGTCATAAAGATATGTAAAAGAATTCAATTCATCCCAAGTATTGAGAGTCTGAAGTTTTTATATAGAATTTTTGAAACCAATCTAGAATAATTTGTTTCAGTCTCCAAAACTTTATTTGAAAAATTAATAGAATGACCACTCCAGACGTGCAGTTATTGAAAAACAATGTTATCTAAATTATTGTAGTGTTATTTTTAAGCTTGAGGCTTTATTTTTTTGAAGAGCTTAAACAGATGTCAAGAGTTGTGAAATGGATTCTTGTAAATAATAGAAAACAAATGTTTCATTCTGTCAATATTCACAATATTAATAAATAATTTACATTTTTTTCAGCAATTCGACCTTAGGAAGGCCACCTATAATTCTCAAAACGAGTGGAGGCGGAAGGAAGATGCGAGGCGTGCAGAACTGCACGCAGCAGAAATGCGGAGAAACCAAGAACTCCACGAGGAGGAGATGAATAGGAGAAGGGAGTGGAGGAGTATGATGCGGGAGCAACACGAAATTATCATGCTACAAAATAAAATGTTATTAGAAATTATGAAAGAAACAAAAAATAAAACAATGAACAATTTTCAGAACTCTTTATTTCACAGTACGTGTGTGTGTGTGTTTTGTTGTTTTTTTTGTTTCTTTTTTTACGAGGGGAACTGTGGAAATCTTCAAAAAGACGCTGAGAAGGGTCCGCACTCCTCAGCAGTGTGAGATTTTTACTCACTAAAACCACAAACCCTATATTTGGCCATGCATTGCTTCACCTAATCAGCTGTCACAGCAGTACAAGTAGGCAAAGGTGAAAATGAATTTAAAAATTATTTTGTATAAATACAGCACGCTCAGCAGCGCCCCGCAGATTTAGTGGAAAATCCAGAGGCTCTAACTCATCCTCTTCGATTTCCTGTTCTATAGGAAATTCTCTTTCCTTCAGCTCAATGGCAATATTGTGTAGCACTGCCAGAGCTACAATGGTCACTTTTGTTTGCTCCAGAGATGTTCTAAATCCTGTGAGCAAACATGTTGGATATTACTTTAATTGAATACTTTAGTTACATAGAAGCGACTGAGATGAGAATGCAATAAATGTTGTTAAAATGCATGGTCATATATCGAATACCTGATAGCAAACACCTGAAGCGGCTCTTCCAAAGGCCAAAGCACCGTTCAATGCAGTTGCGCGTGCTTTTGTGCCTGGCATTATATGCCTGCTCATTTTCACGCCTTGGATTGCGCACTGGGGTAAACAAATAGGGAGTGCAGGGATATCCCGAGTCTCCGAGCAACCTCCCTCGGAATTCTCCTGCCTCATACCTTTGCTTCAGTCGCGATTCGTTAAAAATCCTGGCATCGTGGACGCTTCCATGCCATCGGGCCACAATGTCCAGGAATTTTAACTTGGCATCACAAACGCCCTGAAAATATATTTCAGAACGCAGAGTTCATGTTTTGCGATGTCTTCATAATATTAACTGATTTCTTTTAAATAAATAATTATTGAAACTAATATTTATATGCAGTACCTGAACATTCAATGATGGAAACCCTTTACGGTTGAAGAACATTTGCCCTGCATCTGTTCTCATGTTCAGAATGCGGATGTGGGTACAATCGATGCACCCAATCACACTCCTGAACCTGTGAACGGATGAGAACAAATGGGCGGCTTCAGTTTCTTCAACAACTGTTCGGGGCATATAAATGTACCGTGGCCTCGCTCTGGCAATGCTGAGAGCCACCCTCCTGCAGATGTTGGGGACTGACTGCTGGCTAATGCCATGCAAGTCCGCACAGTCGTCTTGTATCTGTGGGAGAGTTTATACACATAAATATATATAAAATGTAGGTTATGTGACCATGTTTAGCAGTAAAAAGCAAATCAAAATACGTTACCATATTTCGTCCCCAGCACCTGAGTGCTGTCAGAATTTGGATATCTGGGGAAGTTTACTCCCTCGGGCACTTCCGGAAGACAAACTATCCCCAAATACATGAATGAGCTCCATCGCTCCCTCCTTTGAAAATCTGTATTTTCGGCGGAATTCCTCCGCTGTGTATTCCTCAAAAGGATTCCTTCTGAGGCGATACACTTTCCTCTTCCTCGGACGGGCCTCATCAAACGTGGCCTCAATGTTTTCCACTTCCTCCACATCTTCAATATCAAAAAGGTCCATTTTAAAACACTTTCGCGTTTCACAGCCACTTCACAACACGTTCCGAAGAGCACGCCAAACTAATATCAGAAAGATCGATAATTGAACGAAACTATCGATGGAACATTGACCTACGAAGTCGACACGAGGTTTTTAGGCGTTGCCAAACGTTGATTGTGAAGTAACGCCGGAGTAGTTGCTCTTAGGTTACTCAGCGTTTATTACTAGGAAATTACTCATCCCTTACTTCACGCTTACTCTGAAAGTAGTTAGTTCCTAAGTAAACATGTTACTCCAGGCTTAAACCAGACCTCTATTAGTAAGGCAGCATGTTTTGTAGCTCCTTGATGCCGGATAGTCGAATGACGGCAACATTTTTCTAAATATATACATCTGCTACTCCAAGTGGACGTACAGCCAATTCAGGACTTTACAATAAGTTGTCGTAGAGCCGTTGGCTACGAAGGCAACAGCAGCGCGGCTCAGCCAGAGGCGGTGTCAACCGGCGTATCGACGACTGAGGGCGACTGCAGTGGAGCCCAGCCGATAGCGGTGTCCACGGGCTATGATGAGGCCAGCTAAGCTAGCAAACCAGTGAGGTCAGCGTAGACTGACTATTTGGAGCGAAGTTGGCGATAGTGGCAGAAGCGATTCATGATGTGTACATGACGCCTTACTAGCGTTGCTGAGGGCGCTCGTGTTCTAATGGTATAGCAGGAGAGGGCATATAACAACTTGCCACTTTTGCAATTTTCAGCAATTTAGAGGGTTCAACAAAAATTAAAATCCGTCATTTTACAAGCGTATATTGCACTATTCAGGAAAATTGTAGAGAAAAAGTTGAAGCAGTTTTTGAGGACAAAATTGTAAAATGACATGACTTCATGCAAATATTACGCGAAATCTAATCGTGATTTCTAAAAAATCTTACGTGACCATATTTAATTATCTAATCTTTTAGAACATATTTCTTCAAGGTAAATATCCATATTTATCGCTGTTGTAGTTCGGCATTGTTGTTTTTTGCAATTAAAAAATACATTGTCGAAAACAAGACTTATGCCATTTTTATGGACGTAATTTTATCTGTTTGAACGAAAAAGTTTTTAAAAAATTTGGAGTAATTTTGAAAACCCCTGTATTTCACACAAAACAAGGGAAAAACACTCAATTTTTAAAAAAAATTCCGTGACCTTATTTAAAGATAGATTTTATAGACAGATTTCATTAAGGAAAAATCTGTCTTGAGGAAGGAATTAGGGAAAAAGGAAGTAAAAAACACGTCATTAAGGAAAAAATTCTAGTTTTAGAAAGACAACGAAAAAAGTTTGTAATCTTTGAAAATTCAAATAAAAAATGAAAATTAGACCGGCGCCATTTTTAGGCTTTTTTTGCCCAATCGGCGGAAAACGTTATTCACGTGCAAATATCTTTTTGTTTCAGAAGAGGCTCAAGGTTTTTTATATTCTTACTTTATTCCTAAAACAATCCTTTTATTCTTATTATCTGTACTATTTAATGGCACTTGTGCTGTGGATTTCATTAGAATAATATTTTATTTTTAACCCACTTACACTTTAAAGATAAAAGGCTACTCTTATTACGATTTTCAATTTTATTAAACTCTAAATAGTTGCAAAAGTCCGTATTTTTATCGTTCTCCATTGCTAATATGTTAAATTTTCACTTCAAGACTCTTTACCACTTTTTCTTGGACATCTGCAGATTGTCGTTAGAGTCCAGGTGCAGCCTGTACATCTCTCGGAAGCGCGCTAGTCGACCTGCCAGTTGGTATCGATTCGCCCGCGCACAGCACCGGCGCTCAGCTGGCCGAGAGGATCTGTCGTCCTTCTTTGCCTCAGGCTGCCTCCTGTTACTTCCTGGGCGCCTGCGAGAACCACCTCTCCCTGACCTTACGTAAGTTGAGGCAACGTGGACGAGTTGAATTGGTGGACGCTAAATGCGCAAGATGTACTCCAACAGAAGTCGAAATATGATTTGATGGCTTAATATTCTCTTCATTCACTCCTTCATTCGAATCGATTTATAAAATGGTATTATTTAATTAAAAACGATCTATCACTTGATTGATTGACCCTCTTTTCAAACATAAATAGTGTAGATTTTTGTTAATCCAACGCGAGATACCATTGCGAAAGTATGTAATTATAGTAAAGTATTTATTATGAACTCTTTGGGTGCCTTGCTGCCACTACTTGTTTGCAGGCTTGCGCCTTTTTCACCTTCGCTGCCGCCTTATTGTCCCGGGTCGGCCGGGGGGCTCCCAAAGGCTGCGGACTTCCACAAATATGTTGAAAATGCCATACAACTTCATACACAACTGCGACAACATGCGAAGCAAGCAAGGCGCAGGCGTAATTCGCGTTACTTACGTTTAAAACATATTCTATTTGTTTAGTTATTTACCATAAAATAGTTCAGTAATATGCTTTTTTATACATATTTGCAACAGGCGAGTGAAAAGAATTGGGATAGAAGGAAGAATGAATAAATATTAACATACGAATAAATTACTTATTACAATTAAACCATTAATATCTTAAGAACGTGTTCTTTTTACTTTCTCGTTTAGTTCTGTAGAAAATGAGACTAACTTTAATTTTCATCCTGACAACTTTTTAAATCATCGTGCCGATCGGCAGATATAATGATTTTTCATGGAGCTCATGGTAAATCGTCCCCCTTGAGACTTGGGTAGAGCACAAGTCTGGGGCAATAAATCTGTCGGAACGCCGGCCTATCAGACCTTTTCATTATAGCAAGGTCCAAAGTTGGCAGTCAGTATATAAGGTACGAACAGAAATTTCGGAAGAAAGTAGAGGTTAAAAAGAGATTTATTCTTTTAGAGTTCATGGTGCTATCTTACCTTTGTATGGGAAATTGCAATTACTTATATTGAATAAAAAATGTAGAGGTTCACAGTGTTGATAAGTTGTGGTGATGTAGAGCAATTGACAGGAGTTACTCAATTGGAAAATAATAATCGATTTAATGAAGCCAAAGATGTTTTTTTAAGTAAAAACACGAAGTGTAGGAGGGGGTATTTTTGCACAGAGGGCACACTTTTCTCATATCTTTGCGCTTCGACAGAATGTGTTTGTTGCATTGGGACTTTCCAGCAATGATATTATCGTATCAATCAGTGTAGCAATTGACGTGAAGAACACCTACGATCTTCCCCTTCAAAATTGTCTAATGTCTCCTGTTTTAAATTATTAAAGTTATTTGTAAAGCGTTAAAATCAGTAAGTATTAAAGCCGTTAAAGTCACAATATTAAAGAAAATAAAAGAAAATTATTAAATAAAGTATTCAGGAAAGTCCTGACAGGAACACAGTCTAAAACTAGAGTCCTCATTTATGATTTCCACAGAATGAAATGTTAAATCTAGGAATCCAAATAAAATAAATAGGAAAACAAATCTTTCCCAAGCCTATCCTTAGATTTAACTCAAAGTGTGCAGCGAAAGCGTTTCTCGTTTTTCTCATCAATTTGTACCACTTCTCGGAAGTTCTGAACGGCCTTTGGAAACAATGCACATTTGCATCCTGCTATCAATGAATTTGAATAGAATGAAGATCAGCATTTGTCATGTGTGTAGTGTAGTTTGTATTTGGCGCTCCTGGCGTGCACATGCGTTTGTATTGGTGACGCCCTCACTACTCGGATGATCCTTATCCCCACCACTGCCTATACTGCGATTTTAGCAACTCTGCCCCTGACAGGAATCAGCTCTTGACGGTTTCATCCAATCGGGAGCTTGAACGTCACCATTTTGACGTCACTGTAGAGACATACAAGCTCCCGATTGGATGGCAGCGAAACAGCTGATTGTGTCAGGGGCAGAATTGCGAAAATTGCAGTTTAGCTGCCTGCTCCTTATCGGACCTCACTCGTGTGCTGTGAAAGTGCAAAGAGCTCTTCAGGCCTAACTGGTCCATCATCAGTTACTCCAAGAGTTTATATACTTTTCGGATACTAAACCGTTTCCAAAGTGATAGTGGAGTGTAATCTTCGTCTGTGTGAAATCAGTTTGAGGTTTTCTGAAGGCATTCCCAGAAAATCAATAACTTAGCTTCATTCAGTACCTGCGCACAACTGTCAGAGAGGGAACTAGATCTATTGTCTCCATCAGTTTACCTGCTACCCCTTCCTGAACTCCTCCTCGCACCATCTAACCCTGACCTTTCGTAACGCGAGAAGCCGTCTGCTAGTAGCTATTGAGCTGGAAGCAGAGTCGAGTCCACCTACTGTCACTTCATGAGCGCCTGATTCGACCATCTAACACTGACCTTTCGTAACACAACTCTGCCTGGCAGATAGACTTGCGTGCGCTACATACACCTCAGAAGAGCTGATGTGGAATTGTGTAATGGTTAACAATGCAAACATGGGATACATGCAAGATGTTTCCGTTGTGGTATACATATCCACGCTGTATCGAACATCTTTTATTTATTTATTTATTACTAAAAACTTCATCTAAGATAAAAACATTTTCCCAGAAAAGACTAGGCTGACAATGAAAATACTTTGATATATACTTCTATAAATATATAAACTTCTCTTGTAAAAGTAAATATTTATAATTTTTTTACAATACTTCCATTTTATTACATTTTGTTACATTTAATTAACATTGAAATAAATTGTAATTATTATTGTTATTGACACCACATTATTATTGTAAAGGTAGAACAGCACTTCTGATTGTTGTCATTAGATGAAAGTGTTTGTTCTTTTAGGAAAACGACCATATTATTACAGTCGATCGACCTTTTGACCAGGGCTTCAACTGATGTCACTGCAGTGCCTCTAAGTGCAGTCCTGGGTTCGAGTTTCAGGATTTTCAACACTAGCTAGATAACTAGTTCGAATTCAGCGACCATCTGGAGGACAATTCAAGAGGTCGGTTGCTCAGATGTGTGGTTATTCCAATCTATACCAGGCTGACGAAGAAGCAATGCCTTAACAAATGGGCCACGGATCGCAAGCAATCTTCGCTTTCACTTCCTTGCCCTATCCTCATTTCCCTTGCTTACACACACACACACACACACACACACACTTATATGCACTACACTACCACAAATGTTGGGGGACCAGTCGGAAGTTAGAGTTTGTCCTGACTGGTGTGTTTCCCCGCTGGTGGGAAATATCTGGTTCGGGAAAACGTCGCAAGCCTCCGTGTAGGTCGGCGCCGGATCTCACCATCCAGTGGAGAAACACCACCATATTTCATGATTAAAATGTATTACACTTATGGGATTAATGACCATAGCAGTTGACGCGTCGGGAAGAAGAAATCAATAAATCAGTCGTCTTTGAATGTAGTGAACACGGGTTCCGTAGATTGATTTTCCTCGCACTACAGCTACTATGTTCATTAGTCTCGTTGGCCATTATGCCGTAGTCCACTGGCGTAGTGAGTACTTTTTTTTGGAAGGTTGCGAGTTCGTGCCCGCTGGATGGTGATATTCGGTGCCGATCTAATCGTTGGTTTGCAGGAATAAAAGGCAATGACGTAACAATAACTACGATCACAGACTATATTTAAGAGAAGATTACTCTGTGTTTAATGCCGTAAAGACTTAGGACACCGTTCAGTGCTCTTCGAGATGAAGTGAGGGGGCTATGTATCTGAATCTGTCCCGCTGATCGACGAATGTTTCCCATTTTCTCTTCGCTTTTTTTCGGAAATGAGAAGAGCGCAAGGATTTGTCACGGTGGTACCAGAATCTCCATGTGTAAGTCTTTCTCAGGCTTTATAAAAGTTCAGAGAAGATTATGTCTGTTTGAATAAGCATACTGTTGCGAACAGCTTTTGTTACCTATGTAATGAATAAAATACAAAGAAATAACCTAAAATGAGGACCAGACATTGAAGAACGTTCCTGCGCACCGCAACAACCTAGGAACTGACACCAGTTATGGTTTGTGTTTTTTCTCGTTAAAAAACAGAGTTTAAGTGTCAAAGTGATAAAATATTGTATTCAGATTGAATTGAATTGTATGTTTTCATTTGAGCTTGAAAATTTATTTCTGAGCCTGAGTTTTGCCTGCCACTCCACAACCTAACCGCTCCCTGCTTCGGATATCAGTGACATTTAACATACACACACACACACACACACACATATATATATATATATATATATATATAGATACACACACATATATACACATATATACACATATATACACAGGTGTCCGGGGAGGAAACGTCGAAACTTGGAAAATAAGCTCTTAAGACAATTCTAAGCATATTTTGTCTAATAAACTACGTGGATATCTGAATGGTTGAGCCGCAATAAGCACTCAAGCATTGGTTTAAAAAGATTGATTTCTACGCAAAAAGTTACATTGTAGAAGCATAGAAACACTTCAAAAACATGTAAATTGTGAATTATTTACAAAAGAAATGAACATAGTGCACATTTTTTCTTAAAAATCATTTTTTCAAACCAACTTTTGAGTGCTAATAGCGGCTCAACCATTCGGAATATCCACGTAGTTTATTAGAGAAAGTACGCTAGAATTGTCATAAGAGCTTATTTTCTAAGTTTCGACGTTTCCTCCCCGGACACCTGTGTATATATATATGCCGTACATAATATGTGTACATCACTACACATATTATGGTAATACTGAACAGAATAATTGTGATATCTATGTCTTTGAGGATTTCAATTTTGCGCTGGATACGACACGAACTCTTTCTTAATGCTTTACTACACAGTCTGGTGACAGTTCTCTGAACGAGATATTTTGGTGCGAAAACATAAACGAGAAGGAAGATCTCACAAATGCGTCACTTGTTGAAGGAGTAGCACTTTCTACTTAGGATAACACTTCTGTTTGCGAGCGTATATTAAATATTAACTGTTAATCTGCGAGTTTTCTAGGTACAATTTGTTGACTATTGGATTAGATTACGTAATTTCACAACCAAGAAGTTGTGGCTTCTGACACATGTTAATGCATAATGGGTGTGCCTCCTTCTTTGGCGCGATTTTGGGCGGCGCGCGGGCTAGGCTGGCAGGGGCAACGACATTGACTCACTTGCACACACCGAAACGAAGAGCAAAAAGAGTTCATGGGCTTCCAAACGCCATATAATGTCTTTTAAAGTCCAGTAACTTCCAAACCCGTTTGATGTCTTCACAAATATATTCAATACAATCTAATAGTTAACAAATAATTCAGTCGCAGCAGTGTGGCTCAAATGAGGGTTGTTATCAGTGATAGCGCGTGGAGAAATTTTGGCCGAGTGCAGTGAAATAGTTAAATAGTGCGAAGAAAATTTCTTTAAGCAGTGACGTTAAGTTTTAATCTTATCTAAATTAAAAGGATTTGGATGGATATTCACGGATCTCTTGCCATTTGAAAGGTGTCTATTTCTATCGTTTTAATGTTAAACTGACCATATTCAGACTAATGTGGTCCACTGTTTGAGTCAAATAAGTAATGTTTGTTGAACATAAAATTGTTGTGGGATAACGTGGGCACCACCTCAGCCAAAACATTGCTGATAAAAATACTATTAAGTTATATTTATTCGTTTTTTCCAAAAGGTAGCGAAAAGATCGAAAATGTGGTGTTTATGGAGTTTGTGGCACCCACGAAACCATTTTAATAGTGCCGATGTTATTCTTACATCAGAAACTACATTTTTTGCTAAGCCTCTACAAATGTCTTCAATACAGCCTAATAGTGAATAAAGGAATCCCATGCAGCAGTGCAGCTCAAATGTGGGTCGTAAATAGTGACGGCGCGCGACGCAATTTTAGCCGATAGCAATGGAATATGGCGAAGGCAAGATTCTAAAGTAAAGATTCCGAGCTCTAATCTTATCTAAATTAAAATTATTTTGGATAAAAATTTACGGAGCTATCGTCAATTGAAAAGTGTCTATTTCTATGGATTTAACGTAAAATTGTCCATATTCGAGCTAATGTGGCACACTGTATGAGTCAAATAAGTATTGTTTGATGCCATAAAAGTGCTGTGGGGTAACGTGGACACCACCTCAGCTCCAAATCCGTTGATAACAATCACATTAAATGATATTTATTCGTTATTTTCTACAAAGTAGGGGGGAAATGCCGAAAATGGGGTATTTATGGGGTTTGTGGCACTCTTAAACCCATTTTAAAAAACGGTTTTACTCGTATTGGTGCTGATGTTGTTCTTGCATCGAAAACTTATTTTGTAATAAGCCAATGAATTCTGTTTTTTTCGATACAGTGTAATACAAACACACACACACACACTCTCTCTCTCTCTCTCTCACACACACACACACACACACACACAGGTGAGTCACGTAACTTTAGCACCTTCTATAACTTTTTGAACGGTTGAAGTTCTTGCATTACAGTTTTCACGCAAGTGCATGAGGAAATGGGGTAATGATGCGAGTACTCATTTCTATTATTTCACTTGTATTTTACGAGATATTTGAGGTAGCTTTGTTTTTTCAAACGCAACTATACATATTTTTTTCAGTCTATCATGACGAGCGTAAAAAGGCGAATCCAATGATTATACATACTGTCATATGTTAGATGAGCATTTGTTTCAGTAATTTTGATTTTTTTTTTTTTTGCGAATGGTATTTAACGGATATTTTAAATGTAACAGTCCACCACATAAGATCACGCAGCGCTCCACCAACAAACGCGCGCTCGGTGAAGGGAAGAGAAGGGCTCTTAGTATTTGAAGATACGAAATATATTCCAAATATTCACAAAACTGTTGCAGTTTTATTCCTGAACTCTGCTTTCCCTCCTGGTTTGCCGTTCTAAATAGTACTTATTTATCCATCCCCTTAACCTTTCAGTAGATTATTATTTATATCAGTACTATGGTTTTTGTTTTTGCTGTATATCCAGGGGCGAGAGTTTGAACGGGGCGCGCTATGCAGCGCGCACCATAGCTTGCCACCCCGAGAAATAGTTCCGGGTCGCTGGCCGGCGGAAAGGATACCGCAGCGACCTGGGGCAGGGGGAACGCGGAGACCGCTGCGTCAGTGAGACAGCGGAGAGCCCGAGCTAACGCAGCATTGTCCGACAGTGTTTAACGTATTTTGTTCTTTGCCTTAGGACCGGCTTTGCCCCGGACGTCTTTTGGATTTGTGGTTGGGCTCCGCTAGGATTCCAGCGAATACTTGGTCGGCTCGCCCCTGGGCCCCACAGCCTATAGCAGCGTGCCTTAAGGGCACGCGTTCGATAGCGGCCGCGTTTCTGGTCGCTCGTCATATCGGCACCACTCGTGGAGGCCACGCAACCGTGTCCCCCGCTGCGCCGATAACGCTGGCGCCCCTGGTTTTCGGGCGCGTTGGTAGCCTTACCGCGCCTCACGGGAGCGCACCGACGCCTCGTGGAAGCTGCCAGCGGCGGCACCGCACCGAACCGAAGGTTCCGACTTATGTAAACGGCCACGAGCCGTCGGGGTTACCAAACTGTATGTTCAAGTGTGTAATAAACTGTTGTTGCCTGTTTAGGACGCATTTTCCTTCAGATACACAACAGTTTTATTGGGATGTCACCTGGAGGTGACATTGGTCGTTGCTCTTCTAGCGGAAATTAAATGCAACAAAATGATTTATAAGCATTTGCATCCTGTGTATCAAATGGACTTTAATTTAGTGGTTAATTTTACACATGAAAATTAGAAAGGCACGAAATTAAAGTTCAAAGTCGAAAATAAATATTTTTTACAATAATTTGTAGTATGAAATTTCTATGAAATTTCTACCAACACTGTAAATGAAGTACTTCTTAGGACTTTTGGCATATAATTCTTGGTGAACAGACTGCATCTTTTCTGAGAACAATCGATTTTAATGCGGTTTACATCAAAATCTCTTCTTACTTCCTGTTGCACTCAACCCTTTACGGGGTCTCCGGCAGGGGAAACTTCGAGGCGTCCTTTTCATAATACAAACCGCAGTAAAATTGGACAATCACCTTCGAAAGTTGCAGTACGTAAATTCTGTGGCATTTTGTTAGTGTTTCATTACAAACCAAGCATTGTGCTTGTTTTGCGTTCAAAGAATGTTCATCATCTCTTTTATCAGATTTAAGATGAAAATAGATTTCATTTTCAACCTATTGTGTTTGAGATTGAGTTTATTTTTTCTTCTTGTAATATTTCCTACCCGGGGAGTCGGATTTAATTGCTGTTTTATAAACTATTTCTTCACATGCTATATCTGGTTGATAAATGTGTCCTGCCACAGAATCGTCTTTCAAAGTTCCGTGAACTTTAACGACTAAGTTCAGAAGTAAGCCGCGCAGATGATTCGTGTCCCTTTTAGTTTTGTCACCGTTTTCTTCATCGATGAAGGTAACAAAAGGAGGTAATAAAAGAAAATTATTGTCTTGATAATGCTCATCAATCGTTTATAAATTCTCATGCACTTTTAGACCGCAAACGATAAAAACAAAACGCATAAGAATGCGTTCCACTCGAGATCACGCAAAAGCATTGGGCGATATTAATACAAATGAGCTTCTTTCTTGAGTTTTCAAAGCGATTGATTCAAACAGTATGAATAAAAGACATAATGGCTCTTATCTTAATCAATTTCTCCATTGGTAACTGCTCAACCGAGAAGCAATTGCTTAATTTTCGTATGAATAAAGTTGAGAATTTTCTTCTTGTGCAAACTTCCCATTTTCGGAGCAACCTCTGTGACTCAAATCGTATTGAATTGTTAGAAGAGAGGTTATATATGAGTGTTGTGAGGTTGTAAGTAGTGAGTGAGTGAATGAATGATGAAATAATTCGTACAATGTCGCCAACAAAAGGAATACAAGGAGAGAAGAATTACTGGAGAGAGGAATTACAAACTTTGTACTGTTTTCACGCGGAAAATGTTCAGTGGTTGGCGAATTATTTTCTCGGCGAATATAATAAAACCAGAGGTGGGGCGGTCAATAATGAAACAAAATGAGAATATCTTTTCGATACTTGGCAGATCCAGGTTTGCATATTGGAGCGGCAGGGGATATTCGTAGGTGTAGATCATCATTTCCAAACCCTTTTCTAATGTACTGAACAGAATTGTGGAGATAAGGAACAAATGGATTAAATTCCTTACTACAGCAATGTCTCTTGATTCTGCCAAGATTGAATGGCAAGAACGTTATTCTTTTTCAGCTGAAATTGGGGCTGTGGACTGCACCCACATATTCATTAAAAGGCCTCACAGGCATGAAGACGAGTATGTGAACAGGAAAGGTCACCACAGTTTGAATGTTCAAGCTACGTGCAATGCAAAGGAGGAATTCACAAGCATTGACGTGTCTTGGCCTGAGTCTGTACACGATGCCAGAATATGGACGTGTGCAGAGTAATATCAAACCAGGCGAATCCTTCTCATTTGTGATTCAGGATATCCTAATACTCCATGGCTCATGATCCCGTATCAAAATCCTACTACACCAGAACAAAGAGCCTTCAACCGTTTATTTAAAACACAGAGAGTTAATAGAAAGGTGTTTTGGACAATTAAAACAACGGTTTCCTATTTTACAAAGTAGAATAAGATTGTCCCAGAGAAGATTCTTTCGGAGATTTAAGGCTGTTGTATTTTGCATCACGTAGAAAACTACTTGCAAGATAAATATTTTCCTGGACCTGGAGTTCAAGAGGACAAAGAAGAGCTAATCCATTATGATGGTGTAATTGACCAAAATGTGAGATAAAGAGGACAGCAAAGAATAAATGAAATAGCACAAATCATTCATGGATTGAGAAGTGTGAGTAATTTTGAACACGCATCATATTTTTATTTTCCAAGAACAAAATGTATTAATCACAAATCTATGAATTAATACGGGAAATTTTCCACTTATTTTTTATTCTACTATATCTAGTTGCCAGAATAGTAAAAATCTTTGCAATTTTGAGTCGATAACTATCTTGTGTTTTTATTTTCATAGGTATAATTCATTCTTCGCACAATCGTGCACCAGTGTCGGTATGCGATGTATTAAAAGATACTTAGATAATACTGGCTTCAGGCATCCCAGCGGAAATTACTCCTAAAATATTGTCATTAATAATGTAACCATGGAAAATTACTTACCCTTTGCAATAAAATGTAGTTATTTCATAAATAAATGACAAGTTATGACTGCATTCTTATCTTTAGTTCTGCATAAATATCAATTGAATTGATGAAAATTAAACGATCACATGTCTATAAAATCTAATATTTCAGTAGACAAAGAAAATGCCATTTAATATCTAAGGAACAAAATATTTATGGTAACAGTATAACATGAAACTAGATCTCTTAATTCATTCTATTGATATTAAATAATACAAATTTTAAAAATACAACTCAAATAAATTTGAAAAAACAATTGATGGACTTGTGATGTTTCAATTCTAACCAAGAAACTGAAATTATAATTTTACCAAGCTGTGACAAACACTTGGCTTTCAAGGTTTATAATAAAATACTGTTCAAATTCATTTATATCCAATATTTCCAAAACCAAAAGGTTTCGTTGATAAAAGAAGTGTTATTTGCAAAACCATCTGAAAATGTAATGATTTCTTGTTTTCCCATGGGAAAAAGTTACTCACTTACATAAAAACTTCTCAAACCTGATGTAAATCGATCAAATTTTACAAGCAACGATTGAAGGCTCCTCCTCTTCTCATTCATTTTGCTTTCTCCCTACGGAGTAGAGAGAAAGTTATGTAATGCTGCTCGAAAAAACGGCGAATATCTGGCAGAAAACTCTTATTGCAGGGACCTGGTAACGAAAAAGTGATTAAATCCTGTTGCTAAATTTAGATAAAAATCTTGTAACAAGTGATGTAGCCAGAATCCATATTTTGTTAGTCTTTGATACCGAAGAATCGAATGACGACAAAACGTTTGTCTGTCTGTGAACAACACTAGTGGCTAAACCGTTGAGCCGATTTTCTCCAAAATTGATATTCCCCAATCGATCTGTCTGATGTCACGGCCCCTTGCATTTGAAACCTACATTTTGGGGGCGGTTCTTTATATGAAGCCTCTGGGATATTTTCAACATTTTAAAAAAATGGCTCCATCGTTTTTAATTAAATTGTGTTGTTGGATGCTGTAAATGACGTTTAAGAGAATTGTGCAGAATTGTGCAAATATCAGTGTTTGTTGATTACCCTGATATTTCGAAAATTGAAAAACTTCAAATGTTTTTGGATACTTCCTACAACGACTATCGTAAAATATTAAATATTTAATAATCCTAAAATACTAATAATATTAAATAAAAATATTTACTATGGTAAAATATTAAAGATAAAGATTTTTTCCCTTAATGAAATCTGTACATTAAAGATAGATTTTGAAGTAAGGTCAGGTACAATTTTTCGAAAATTTGAGCACTTTTTGCGTAATTTTGCGTGAACATTCGGGTGAGAAAGTACGTTCTGTTTTAGCAATAGCTTTGTTTTTGAAGGCACGGCAAACTGTAATTGCGCGAACTGTCATTGCAGCCCGCTATCGCTCATATAGAGCCTGGAGATCCTCTTCTGTTAACACCTTCTTTGCGATTGCGTAGGCTGAGGCTCCAACACCTAATCGCGTTTTCTCATCTTACGAACTTTAATAAGAGAGAAATAAGAGCTGTCACACTCCTCTGGAGGTCAGGCGAGAAGTATGCCATGCGTACCGCTGGTCTGAAAACCTGAGGGAAAACTGTCTTCCGTTAGTAACTGAAAGGTTGATTAGATAGACACACTTTTGTGATAAAATGACTTTACGTACTTTAATGCAATAGAGTATATATAAAATACAATAAGCATATCATATAAGCACGAGAAACACGTTTAATTTTTGTTTGCATACAAATAACTAAAAAAAAACTTACATTTCATTATAATTCAGAGCGTGGAAATTGGAAACAACTTACAAAACTAATACATTGATTCATCTGGAAGGCACTTTATGGTACAAATCAGTTTTCGTAAAAGCAATAACTTAAAAAAAACAGTTAAGAACCTTCATATAATATATGGTTAAACTGTATAGTTTAACATTTCATAATATTTTACTGTTTGTTACCATTTCTTAAACAATATCAAACTTTAATAGGAATAAGTGTTAAAAAGGATGTTTTCTAATATTTCAACTCTTGGCTCAACTCAAGGATTGGCCTCCACTACTTGATTTCAGGGAAAGAACATATCACACATTTTTCTATATGCCTTACTCATTTTGATAACATACAAAAAGATAACACATAGTATATTGAAACATTGCAATTTATTGTCTTCTCTGTTAAATATTTTTTCTATTATATTAAAATTATTGACAAATGAACAAATTTTTCAGACACTTGTTGCGACGATTTTAAACAAACACTGTTATTAATACCAATTGAATATCTTCAATAACAAACTGATATTGTAAAACATGTACTATAACAAACTTTATTCTAAGAAGCATATTAATCAGCTCATAATGAAATATATCCGGTCATGTCATAAATTTCTCTAATTCCTTTTCTGTCCTTACATTAAAACTATTATAATAGTTCGTTTTTTGCTGTTTTTGTTTCGTCAGATGGGAATAATATAGTATAAAATTGTCAATAATCCTAATTGCCACACTCACCAGTTCCTCACACAGGCATCCCATCCATCTTATTTGATACGGGACCATAAAATGTTGATATATTTGATAAAATCAGATACTATACGATTATATACGAGTAGAAATGTCATTGAAGATGTCATTACGGTTTTGAAAATTGCAACAATATACCTGGTAGAGTTTATGCATTGAAGTAACAACTGTATAAATGTCAATATGAAAGGATGACTTTTGTCACATTTGAGGAACTTTAGTGCGCAGATAAATGAATCCTACATCAAGTTTAAAAAGGGTTCGCATTTCTTTTTAAACGATCAAAATTGCTAAAGCATGAAATATGTAATATAAGATCAGTAGCACTACCGATTTTTTTTAAACCGTACTCTATTATGTTACAAATAAGAAAAGTCTCACACTATACTTAGTGAGAAACAATAGTATTATGAATGCTTCTTTCAAATCAAAAATATCGTTCAAATATCTAGACTATTATTTGAGAATAATGCACCGTCAGATATTACATAGGCGATTTAGAATAACTTAAATGTCAATTTTTGCAAATATTTTTGTACGAAATACTATGATTTTAAAATATTTACTTCTAAATTGACAATAACATTAAAAGTTCAATGCTAATATTTTGAACTTTTCAAGAATTGAAAAAATTAACGCGATTAAAATATTTCTATCCGGAATTTTTTGTTGCTTTGTTAAATGCGTTAGTAAAGTACTCCTTTTGTAAGCACAAGTACTGTAGAATGTTTAACGCATTGTATGCACATCGGTATTTTTATTTTCGTAAATTTAGTAAACTTTATGTAATGAGTAGAAGCTTCCTCAACTTCTTTGCAACTACTTCAAACATCCACGTGAAATTGCTTTAATTTTAAAGTAAAGACAATCAATAACATGGCAGCTACTTATTCTTAAAATTAATGAAAGGATATACTAGAGAGAAATAACACATTAGCTAAAAATTGCTCAAGAAGCATCAATTGTGGAACTTGAACAAAAAGATCAGTGACTTTGATTTCATAGAAAAAATGGATCAGCTCTGGCTCTGAACATTGGAAAATTGTCTTCCTCGTGTTTTCCTCGTGTCGTTAAACATGCGCAAATTACTACTGTTAGAGACATTAAAATTAGTGGAATCAAAATGAAATTTGGTTCAGTGCATGATTTTGTTGACAGAGATGCCACCAAAGCATATTGAGAACCAAGATAACCAATGAGATTGGTGTAAAATGCTATACTGTGCTGTATTCCATGGATGTAACGGCTTATGAAGTAAGCCAAAACCACGTGTCCAACTCCTCCCAGTATGGCTAATTTGTCAGTTTCAATGTACATAGGTTCATCCAGGCACAAATTCATCTGAAAATAATTGCACATCATTAATAACAATAGCAAATTATATCAAATTTAAACAAAGTTAAAAGTTTTCTCCTATTGCCCGAATAATATTTCTGTCTACTTCACAGCAAGCGAAGCTAGTGTCTAAAATCCTGCCACTGTCGGGACTCCAATCTAGAACCTCCCTGTCAGAGGCACTGTAGTGACATCAGCTGATTCTGAGTCACCTCTCCCAGTTGCACGATTCATATCAGACTAGTGTTGTATGGTTGGAGATGCGGGATGATTGATCTGAAGAAAGTGTAATATTGTTCTTATACGAAGTAATTTACTTCCTCTAAGACGTTGGGCAGTCAGAATTCACGTTTTATGAGTCATGGATACCTAAAAATTGGTTGAAGGCAAAGCATCCGCCCGTTCGACCGTCTGTCAGTCGTCAACAGTACCATTTAAACGATTCGAAATCAATATCAGATGTTGGCTCTCCATCGTAACTGTTTATTGTGGCATAAAGCTTTTTCGGCCGCATTGCGGCCATCCTCAGTGCTAGAAAAATAATAATAATAATAATAATAATAATAATAATAATAATAATAATAATAATAATAATATATCTAAATTACAAAAATTTTTTAAAAATTTAAAGAATTAAAAACTTTTTACAGAATATTGTCAAGAATTGGATTTTAAAGAAAATGTAAAATGTGAAATGGACATACATTTTTTTAAAAATGACAAATGAAAATTAAATTAAATAAATGGTATCTATTACAAATAATATTGTGAAACAAATTGGAGTGAAAGAAAACTGGAAAAGTATAATATAAAATGTGTAAATGGAAACATAATTTTGAATAACAAATGTACATTTTGAAGAGAGGTGAAAATAGAAAATGAATAAATATGTAACTAAATAAATAAATGAATTAATAAATTTAGGTGAGCAAACTGACATACCTATTAGAGGAGATTGTGGTCCTCAGTCCAGATAAGACAGCGAAGGGTGAAGGCATTGTACGCTATTTAAAGGAAACGTTCAATGGAGGGAGGGGAGAACGCAGGGTTTTTTCTAGGAAATGGCCATTGCGGGAAAGGCCCAGGCGGGTGGCGGAAAAGAGGCAGGCAGAGGGGTTAATGTGCTTTGGAAGCGGCCAGTTTCAGAAGAGGGGAGAGAGAAGGAATCTGTTCATTCAAAATAGCGTGTTGGGGATTGTTTAATAAATTATTAATGTGTATTGCTTCTAGTTTAAGTCTGTGTGTGTATCTGTTTTCAATTTCTAAAATTTTGACGTCAGTGTCTGCATTGAACGAGTGTCCTTGTTCTAATAGATGGTTGGCAAAGTGTGAATGTGTGGTTTTTTGTGTGAGAGCTTGTCTGTGTTCTTTGATCCTTTGTTTAAAGGATCTTCCGGTTTGGCCAATATATTTAGCATTGCAACTACCACAGGAAATGGAGTACACCCCACATGATAGAGGCTTGGGGATCGGATCTTTGTTGTGGGAGTGTGTGGTGTGGAGACAGGTTGGTGTGCTGAATGTGACGTGTATGTCGAATTGACTGAGCTTTTTGGCAATTTTGAGTGACATTGTTCCAAAGAAGGGGATGGTATATCTGGTGTGCGTGTGTGTTGTGTGCGTGGGAGTCAGTGAAGTTAATGTTTTTGTGTTAAGGGAGATAGTTTTTCTTTTGATAAGATTGTCAATAAGACAGTCGTTGTAGCCATTATTGGTAGCTATTTGTTTAATGATAAGAATTTCTTTCCTGATGTTCTGGGGGGAGAGAGGAATTGAGAACAATCTGTGAACCATACTATGGAATGTGAGTGTGAATGTGAGTGTGTTTGTGAGAGGGTGGATGTTGTGAAGTGTGATGAATTACTGTATCGGTGTGTGTCGGTTTCCTGTATTTTCTTAACAATGGCTGTAAGTTATTATTTATTTTTTCCCTCCCATAGCGAAAAAGGATGCAAAAAAATTGCGCAGATCTCATTTTGGTTGAAATCTATAAATTTTCGAACATTGCAAAAGTTCAAAAACATTTTCTGGGATTTTCCCATTACAATATTAAAGACAAAGATTTTTTCTAATAAAATCTGTTTCTCAAAGACATTTGTTTAAATAAGCTCGTGTAAAATATGCGGAAAATATTTTTCCCGAAATTTTTGCTTTGTTTAAAGGTAATTTTAAAAACTTGAGCTCGCCCCAATCGCGCGGACCCCGTAGAGATGGGAGAAGGTAAGGTAAATGGGAAAAGGTAAATAACATCAATAATAACAAAGGTAATGTATAAAGAAATATAAACTGTTTCGATTTTTTCTTTAAATTTTTCTGCAAATAGAACAATGGATGCTTAAAAATGGCTCAGAAAATAAAGCCTGCATCAATTTTATCAGCGTAACTACTAAGCGTCTATTCGAGAAAAAAGTAACATATCCGTTATTACATTAACAATTTTCAATCCCCTATTTTCACTTAAAGTTGCCAGCTTGAAAGCTTTTTCCATTATTTGATTACAAAATATATTCACTCCAGAGTAATAAAAACTATTTATTTGAATAAATGAGCAAGAGTTAGACACTTTCCCTTACATAAGGTATTGACGCACTACCGCGGGAACAATTATAATTGATAGTACTATTGGCGAAATAATTTCATTCCCCACTAATATCGCACAGGGCTCAAGAGAACGTACGCAGATCATGAGGGTTGATTTATGTCCGGAAGCAAAACAAGAGGCCATCACAGCAGTTTATCAATACATCAAGAGAAACTCGTCGAAAAATCTAATTGAGATGGGATTTGAAGGGATTGAAATTTTGAGGATTAAAATAGTTTCATATATGCGATGATGAAAGAAAAGTTGGAGGGAAGAAAGAGGGATCATTTCAGAAATCTTGAACAATATGTAAACTGTAAGACGTGGGGCCAACGTGCTAATAAATGCGTAGTTTCCAGCATAGTTTGTGTGTTTTAGTAATCTGGGAGTGGGTTTTCGTTAGTGATAGTTTATTAAACCTTCTAAACGAGAATGTGTAAGAATATTACACTGTTGCTATTTTATACGAGATGGTGTAACATGTTTGCATACTGATCAGGTGCAAAATGTCTAAAATAAATGTCATCCTTTAGCAATGATAAATATTGGGTTATCACGAGATATATCGGACACTGATTATGGATAATGTCTCAGAATTAATTTTTAAAGACATCTAGGTCATGTAGAGAGATCAATTGATTGATAGATGTTTTCGTGTACTGCAACAACTATGGACATTAGTTCCTGTTCTGATTCCGCTCCGAGCTATGGTAGGAGAAGTTTGTGTTTCGTGCTCCGCTCGTTGCTTTATAAGCAGCCGTCTTATCAGTGCCACACCCCAGCGGGACGGCCGACAGCTGGTCGCCGGGAGCGGCTCACGGCCGCTACCGCGGTTATGAACCATTTTTCGATATAACGAGTAGATGCGGAATTTGTGTATGCGATTTATGCAATTTATTAAAAAGTTATTTACTCAAAAGCCGCTCCAGATTTAACCTTCAAATATTTTCCATGGATAGAAGCCGAGACGCTTAAAATAATGGTGTGGGTCTCAATTTAGTTAAACTCTCCGCATTTCTGAAAATTACAAATTTATAAATCATGTGGGAAAATATGTTTTGTTGCAAATCCCTTGTTTGTATCAAAGAATCCATAGCAAGCTGAGAAAATATTTTCTTCTCCTGCTTCTTCTTTTATATAGGTTATACATCTGTTTTTCTTCACGCTTCATCCCGGAGATTCACTAGATGTTGACTGCAGATCTCTCCATCTTTTCTGCGGTCTTCCAGGTTTCTTTCTAATGGTATCATATCCCTGTCTATCTTCACCTGTCTATCACCGCTGATTCGTTTAATATGGTTATTCCATTATTTTTTCCTTCTGTAACAAATTTTGTTATATCAGTCATTTTATGCTGTTTTCTTACATCCTGATTTCTTACCCGGTCATTTCGGGACTTTCCTACCATCGATCGTAGTGCATTCATTTCTATTGATCGTTATAATTGTTTTGTTTCCTTCGTATCAGCCCGAGTTTCAGCTCCATATGTCAGAACTGGTCTTACCATTGTCTTGTAGATTTTAACTTTACCTTCTATGCTAGGTGTTTATTTTCCAAGATACATCTCGTAAGTGTCCTGATATGCGAGCAACTTTCATGGCCTGCTCCCTTGTTTCTTTGCATTTATGGCGATCACTGGTAATGTCCACTCCCAAACCTAATTTGGTGGTTGAAAATACTTTTACTGGTTTTTGTAGTAGTGTAATAGCATTTAGGACCGATTAGAAACAGCGAGAAAGTATGTGCTTTGGAAGCACCACTAGTTTGTTTCTGATATGTTGCATATATCCAATTCCTTCTCTGCAATCTCCATAATTATTTCTTGACTTTTCCTCTTCCAGGATTAACATTCCACGTGCCTATTCCTTGTTTCTTTATTCGTTGTTTCCTTTTCCTTTGCCGGGTCGTAATTTATTTTGTGAAGTTCCGAGGCTTTCGTGGTTCCCTGAACAGAGTTTTGTTTTACTCAGGAAGGGAGCTAATCTCACCTGAACCCCTCCTCCTTTCTCCGGGCTTGTGACCGGCAACGGCGGCTACCGAGGTACTCGATCCTCCCAGAGCCCATCGGAGGAGGATATTTTGCATTCCACTTCAATGATTATTTGTCATTTCGAATCTTTATTCTTCAATTATTTCTTTTAACTTTGCTACAATCAAGTGCTGCGAAATGAAAGTTTCCTGTTTAAAAAAGTACTTTCGTCATTTTTGTTTATGGACGTTTTTGTTGTTATTATTATTATTAGTAGTATTATTATTTCTTCAACCAATGTCCTTTTCTTTCGAGAGGACGAGTAAAAATATGCACAGCATTATTAAGTACTTCTCAGTCCAAAATCGTCATAATTAATCTCAAAGGAATTACTTGTCCGAGGAAATTGGTAGATACTGTATACCCTTCAGCGATTCCGCTACGAAATACTTCCTTGAAATTTTCCTTGATCATTCCACTAACAACTCGATACTGCCACTCCAATTGCACGAGACGTTTTATACCTTGAATTCAATATAATGTATCAAATAAGCTCCGATTTCATGGAGAGTTTTCCCAACTAGTCGAAACTTCTTTTATTTATTTATTTATTTACGTCAAAAACAGTTAAAAACTGCGTATGACGAGCTATGGGGAGAAGTGAATTTTGTGCACGTTTTCATAATTCTGTGGTCTCTATCCTAAACCATATTCTAGTCGAATTTTGAATACAGAAAAGAGAGGTTTTTTTTCGAGTTTTGTTGACAAAATATTCGCTCCTATATAATAAAATATATTGGAAGCAAACATTTTCAAGCAACTTCGAAGCAACATTTTCAATACCATCGATATTAAAATAAAATATCCATAGAGAATGGACTTTTTCCTCCCGGGAAGAATCTATTTGAAGATTGAAAACACTGCTAGGACATCAGCGTAGAATATCAACGAACAAATGAACGCTGTTCCTAGTTTTCCTTTCAAAAGGTTTAGTTTTTTAGTAAAACGTAATCAATTTATTTTCCATTTCAAATCATTATCACCCATTTCAAACCATCATCAAATAAAGTTCGTAAATTCTTGTGTTTGAATTTTTCCCTTTTATCTGTTAGCAACATATTTTTACAACTCTATTTCCCTAAAAATCTTAGATAACTTACATTTCTTTCAAATTCTGAAACAAGAAAAGCATTTGTTAAAATTGAATAAAAATGTATTGTTAGGATATTCCAAATTATATTTCTGGCCAGAGAAATTCTTAAGAAGTAGGTTTCTTTAGTGTGTAACTAGTGCATTACATTGGTACCACTGAATGAAATCTCTGTGAGCGTGACCCTTCACTCGTTTTACAGGGCCGGGATCAAGGTACCCTGAAAGGTGAGTTCCCCTACTCTCACCGACAATTTGATGAACAAATTTTTCGGTTGCAAAAGAAATACAAATTTATATACTATATCATATATATTGCACAATACCATAACATTGGCATAAAACTAATCGTTAACATTTCTTTCGTGATAATCCACAAGCTGTTGTTTCACTAAATAATTCTCGGGCCAATTCTATAGTAAATCATAATACTACCGTGTTTACAGAGTACGTTAACCAGGGTAAAAATCGTAACTGAAATACATATTTCAAAATTTGTTACACTTTCATGAGATAAATTTAGAAAATAACACTTTAGAATTATCATCCACAAATATTCATACTAGTTCTATAAACCTTCCTGACGGTTGAGCTCGTTCTTAAGCAGCAATACAAAATATGGAGTTTCATGTTCTGGAAGATTTTTTTTAAGTGAAGCGCTCGTCAAAGTGCATAATTTCATAATTATTTTTCCGGTCTTCCTTCATAAAATACTTTTCTTGCGTTTATTTCAGCACATTCATTAACAGATTCATTTTTGTTCTTACACTGTTCAATATGGAACTGAATATTTTAAAAACTACTTTCCATAGCGCCTTGGTGGGTACGTTTGCGACGGCGAAAGAAAATATTCCCCACATATTATTTATTTCGTCTACGATTCACAATATACTTGCATGGTGTACTGGCTCTTTCGATTCATCAACTGGAGTTAATGAACTGAGTTTCGGATGCGATCCCTCAAGTATAGGACCGGCTTTCTTTCCTTTTACTTTCTCGCTACGGAGTAGAGAGAAAGTTATGTAATGCTGCGCGAAAAAAAAGAGGATTTTTGGCAGAAACTTGTATTACAGGGCCATGGTAACAAAAAAGTTGATAAATCCAGTTGCTAAATTAAGAAAAAAAAATCCCCTATCACGTGGTGTAGTTAGAACCCATGTTTTGTGGGTTCTTAATACAGAAAAATCTAATGACGGCAAAACGTCTGTCAGTCCATCTGTGAACAACGCAAGCGGATAAAACGTTCAGTTGATTTTCTACAAAATTGATATTCCGTAATCGATATGACTGATGTTGCGGTCCCTTGAATTTGAAACATATTTTAATTTTGGAGGGTACTTTATAAGAAGCCCCTGCAACATTTTTTTTAAATTTTTAAAACAATAGCTCCATCGTTTTTGATTAAATTTTGTTGTTGGATACTGTAAAGGACGTTTAAGAGAATGGAACAGATCTCATTGTCATTGAAAACTCTGATTTTTCGAAAAAGTTCACACTTTTTTTTCGGAGTTTTCCTAGAACTAAAATATTAAAAATAGTGATTTTTTCCTAATGAAATCTGTTCCTGAAAGATAGATTTTGAAATACAACAGGTACAGATTTTCGAAAATTTGAGTGCTTTTCTCGTAATTTTGCGTGAAAATACGGGCGAAAAAGTACGTCATGTTTTAGCGCCAATAGTTTCATTTAGCTTATTTGTTTTGGAGGGTTTCTTGTCATGTTCTGCTTCGACGCGCAAAACTGGCGTACCAGGGGATAGTGGTGGCACCTTTTCTACTTTCTCGCCTTACGAACACTTACTAAGAGAAAGTTATGTAATCGTGCGCCGGAAAACGGCGAATTTTTGCCAAAACAAACTCTTATAGGTGGGGTCTGGTTTTTAATTTTTTTTCTGAAGGTAAATACATTTATAATTGTTTCAAATTTACATATGCAATTTTATTACCTACTAACTTATTCTAAACTTACATAATATACATTGGGGAGGTTTTAGACTACGGTTCTCTAATCAGGTTCTATATTTGCGAATTTGGTTTGAAAGACATGGAAAGAGTATTTAATTTGAATTCTGGTTCTTTTGTTTAGATTTTTTTGTGAATGCAGTGAGTACTGGAATTTGATGTATGTTATGATAGAGGCTTGTATCAAGGCATGAAATGTGAAAATCTTATGATATAATGTTGAATTCCTTATGGAGCTGATTATTGGAAATTAACCATGGGGCGTAGTTATGGCCCTCAGGAATTGATTTTGGATTACTTGGATTTTGGGAATATTTGTACTGGCGACATTAATCCACATGGGACAGCCATAAAGTAATTATAGGACTTATTATGATTCTGTATATCGGTAAGGCGGTATTGCATTGTAGTAAACTGTGTCTATTTATTATCGATTTTATTGGATGAAGTCGTGGTGGCATATGTGCGCCGTTTGCGTAGTAACTCAATGCATTTCGTAACATCAAATTAAAAATGTGGCACATGTCATACATTAACATACATTTAATTTGAAATAACTTTGTTTTGTTAAAATCATTGTAAAAGAGAGGTATATCAATTCGAAAACATTTTAAATTCTTAAAGGGTGAATTCATGAAATTAAATAAGATTTTAAAATAATTTAAATAATAACATTTATTAATTTTTATATATTATTAATTAACACACTTTTTACTTCCAATTAATCAATTTATAATGGTTTTCCATTAATTGTTATCATTACTAATCTTTTAGATATAAATGTACCGCCGCAAAGACACTATAAAACAAATATTTTTGCAATTACGTTCTCCTAATATTTCTTAAATATAACCTAGAGCCTACGTTCTCATGAAATTATTTTTTTTCATTCTGGTTAGGTTTTAGATCTATGCTACTCGAGACACTCTTAGTAATGAAAACTTTCAAATTTTTTTTTCAAACTTGCATTCTGCATTGTTTCGAGGGAAGGTAAAATATCTTATATGAACGCCTAAAGTGTCAAAGACATTCTTGATGAGATTGTAAGTGATCATGTCAGCGCATTACAGCCCTGAAGAAGATCGCGACATAGCGGTCGAAGCGTCGGCACCTCAGCCTGCGACGCGGCGTTATCCGGACAACCCAGATCACGAGACTGTAAGTGATCTTGATTTCAATAAAGCCGTGGCGCACATTATCTCCACGAGAGAGGCCTCGTTTTAAGTAATTCGATTTAATATATTTTGTAAAATATTAGTAATACTATATGGGGAGAAGTTCACGAGAGAGGCCTCGTTTTAAGTAATTCGATTTAATTTATTTTGTAAAATATTAGTAATACTGTATGAGGAGACGTTCAATCTCCACACGTTTTCTTGAGCTCCAAAATATCTTCCCCATCTTTGGAAGACCCATTATTGCCGAGACATGGTAACAAAAACCAGGGTAAATTTTGTTCCTATATACACTAAATTGCGTCCTTTACCATGTGGTGTAGTCATAATTCGTATTTTGAGAGTCATTGATACCAAAAAATCAATTGCATGTTGCAAATCGATGGCACAAAGTCTGTTTTCCGTCTGTGGTCAACGCTAGCTTCTAAATGTTTCAAAAGATTTTCTCCAAAATTTATATTTCCAAAAGATTTAAAGGAATAAGAGAGCCTGTGACAAGTTTGAAACGGATATTCTGATTTTTGGAGGTACTTTACGTGAGGTACTTACATGCTTCAACAACGGTTTCAAAATTTTCTCAAATATCGCTCCTATGTTTTTATAAAATTTCATCCTCGGATTGTGTAAACGATGCTTAAAAGAATGTATCATTTTCGTTACAACCACAATTTTTTTGAAAATTGCGTAAGCCCACTTCTTTCGGCGTCTTCGTACAACTACAATATTGAAGATAGCGATTTTTTCTTCATGAAATCTGTTCTTTAGAGACGGATCTTGAAGTAACGTCATGTACAATGTTTCGAAAATAGGTAGTTTTCGCATAGTTGTATGTTAAATATGGAAAATTGTTAAATATTTTTCTCAAATACGGCTCCAAATAATTTCTTCAAGTTTTCTTTTCTTTGAATTTTTGAAAATTACAAATTTACAGAAAAGACGAGAAAAAATGTGCTGTTTTAGCACCGCTAGTTTAATATTTTAAAGATTTTTTTTAAAATTAAAATTATATTAACCCGCGACGCCAAACCACACATACTATCTCCTGCCTCTCCCCGCCTCTTCCCGCCACAGCCTCTCCCCGCGTTGCAGTACTCTGCGTTTCGCCGCGCCTCCTCGTCCTTCCGCGCTCATCCCCTATGGGCACCACTACAACGCAATCCCGTAACACATTCATGTAGTGCGGATTGCATTCAAAACAATGTTTGGAAACAAAATATCTGGGGGGTAAGATTTTAAATTGAAACACCCGTTAAAGTGATTCTTAGAAGCTTAAAAACATTTGTGTGAAATTTGTGGCATTTTTTCCAATTGTTGAAAAGTGTTTGTGGTATCACTTCCCCTTCATGTTTCTTGGGAGGGCACGATTTGGCGGTCTAGGACCACACGAGGGATACACCTTCACTTATCGAGGCACCGTTACATTTACCCCTGAATCCAATTTGTATCCACCAGGGTTGCTATACCTGAGGGTTTGGGATATAGAATGATGATAATGAAGGATGGACGCACACACAAACAGACATACACAAATACAGCCATGCCCGAGGCAGGAGTCGAACATACCTTCTGTCCGAGATCGCCACGGCACTACTGCCTTAGCGATTTCGGCTATCCGGATCGGCGTTTGTATTGTTGTTTTTATTGTAATTATTGTTTATTATTCTCATTTCTATCTTTCTGATTTCTTGGTACATTTATAATATTAATTGTACAGACTGACAAAATTAAAGCACAATCAAAATAGAATATTAAAATAAAATAAAACTAATTTCAAATGCATCATTTCCTAAAAATTTCCGCACTATTCATGCCGTTGCTGTCACCACTGCCTTTGGCATAAGCTTTATTATTTTTAAAACACCTTTACAATCCCGTAGATGTCAAGAGTTACCGCGCTGGTTGGGTTACTTAGCACTCAATTCGGGAACTTCCTTAAACAGACGCTATTTACACACAAAATAAGAAAATGTAACACTGTTTACTGTGTTATTATCAAATTTAGAACTATTTAATTTGACTTCACTACGTAAAGCTAATTAGTTAACTCTTCAGCTCGCTACTTTCCGCATTTGCATTTCCGCTTAGCAAGTTGGTGAGAAATTGAATAATCTACATTGCTGTACTCCCCATGGCCGTAACTGGCAGAACGGCTTCGTCTACAGTGTTGCTTAGACATTTACTATTTATTGAATATCAGTTATTTTCTTTCTGTTCATTGGAAAAACAGCTGATATAAAACTTTCTGAAACGCAAATCTGGACGTGCCTTCCCTTTTCCAACATGAATGAGTACTTGATAAGCCCATCAATATATGTGCTCACTTGCCACAAGGTAACCAAAGTATTCTCCATGATAAGTTAGTTGTGTTTACTTGGAAAGACTCACACCAGACTCTCAATGAGTATTGCCAGGACGAGCAAGAGACTTGGTTGTCTTCTTAAAATAGTTCTACCACGAAGTTTTGAAGTCTTTGTTGTTCTCAGTGTCTAATACTGTTGTCATGAAACATTTAGGCGTTTCCTAGCTGATAATACTACACTACTGTTTGTGAAAATTGGAACACCCTGAAAGAATGGTCGGAATCACTTAAAAATCGGTGAATGTGTAGAATTGTGAATCCATAAAAAGTGAATAAATATTCATAGAGATGGCGTGCACGTTGGCATGGCAGATCTCTCTTTTCTGTGACAATTAGGTCAGTGTTACGCCACACCTATTCGGTGTAGAGCCTCAAACAACGTGCAAACGTGCAAACAGGTGCCAGTATGCCTCGTCGATGCCAAAGGTCGCACTATCAGCATCTAAGTGAGTTCGAACGGGCAAAAATAATCGGTCTCCCAGAAACCTAGCGGTAGCCTCCTTACCATTCTGCATTTCGAATCATTTGTATATTGTGATATTCCTAATCTGTCGAATAAATTTCATTGTAATAACATGTCTCTTGGTGTTGCAATTTTCACAAACGCCAGTGTATTTTCCTTAGTAATAAAATTTATTAATTTCCCTAGTAAAAAAATTATATCTACCCCTATTACTTTCAGTGCTTGTAAGATATTAAGTGCTTTACAAAATCAAAGGCTTTTGAAAAGTCTATGAAGGCGACGTACACCAACAAGTTAAATTCTTGTATTTTATGAGTTGGGACATTGTTTGTAGAAGGGCATTGTAGAGTAGCTAGCTCGGAAACCTGCTTGTTCCTCCAGTTTAATTTCATCAATTGTCTTGTTTAATTTGATCGAAATTATTTTCGAGAATATTTTAACATTTTTTGAGACGATTTTAATTGGTCGATAGTTGTCAATATTTTCTTATGAAGCTTTCTTGTGAAATAGTATTAAGGCATTCGATTTCAATTCTTAATGTAATTCTTCGTCTTGCAGCACTTTGCTGAAAATAATTGTTAGTGACAGTGTTAGTTCTTCAATTCCAAATTGTAGATATTCATTTATTATACATCTTCTCCAGGACATATATTTGGGCGTATCTGTTTCAAAATATGTCTGGCTTTGCGCTTGGTAAGTTTTCTAGGTCATGAGAGTTGTGTGTTTCTAGGTCAGGGGAGAAATATCTCTCAGAGATTTGACAGCACACATTATGTTTTTCACTAAGGTCTCTTCTTGTTTTCGAATGTCACGCCCAAAGTTTCTTTTGGGTGTTATCTTGTTGATTTATTTATTCGGTTTGTAGAGCCGTGTTTTTATTTTTGTTTAAGTTTAGTTCTTGTTGAAGATCTAATAATTTTCTTGTGTCCCCATTTAGTTTGTTCTACCTTTTTCTTTATTAGTCTGTGAAAGAAGACATTTTAGAAGACGATTTTATACACTCTTCAAGTAGAATATTGGGCTTGGGACAATAACTGTCTTAATGTTTCTGACAATTGGATTTTGTGGAGATTATTATAAAGAATTCACTTATATTTACGCACATCCATAAAATTAAATTTTGATAGTCTGTTTTTGTAGTTTGTTTCATATATTTTCTCCACTATTTCCACCACCGCGCGTACCATGCGGTGGTCGGTATCAAAATTTATGTGTCTAATCACCTAAACATACGATCAAAGATATGAAGAATCACAGAGAATGATGTTAATTTAATTTTTTTATTTTTCCTCCCGGACTGTTCCACGTCGATTTCTCCCTTCAACTTTTGCGAAATAACGTATTTGTGATTCTCATATTGTGACTCTAAACAAATCTCATCAGAAGTTCGCTTACATCTTTTTATATAATATATTTTAATATTTAGACCATGGCGAGACGCCTAATGTACTTTTAAGGCAACAGAGATGATAACACTCTGTATTAGACATAGTTTACTGGTACGCTGTTCAATTTAATAATGTTCACTGCACACTGAGCCTTTTGAATTTTATTGTCTTTATCACCCCACACCTCTGACTAAACATTACCTTATTTCAACCCTTTCGTTTGGATAGTACTTAGTTTGTTAGTGTAGTTTGCAAATTGAAGAAAAATGTCATTGTGGTACTTTCTTTTAATCAAACAATACGCGTAGATTCAAATAAACCGAGATTATAATTAATTTAATTACACTGAAATTCCGTTATCTGATAAAAACGTTCCAGTAATGTTTATTTTCATTTCCATGAAAGTCAAAGAATGGGGAATTTTCCCTCAGGCCCTTCATTTAAGGAGAAATACATGAGATAATTTACAGAATAAATTATAGAAGAGAGATGTCTGTATTAATCCTTATAACATCGTGTTAATTTATGATTCCTTAATATGGTCGTAATTCGTCTGCAGTGTTGTTAGTCGAGTATACGTACCAATCATAGTTGTCAATCGGCCGTCAATTCTAGTTCTTAAACAGTATTTTAGTCTCAGAAACGATTACATTGATCCCATATTTTGACACAACAATCTTCTTCATCTCATGCCTTGTTCTGTTCACTGCTGTCTTTTAAAGCACTGTTTATACCTTAACAATTATGAAATTTCTAATAATGCGAAGAATAACACTTAGAAATGAAAAATCATAAATTGTAAATACGGAAATTTAATAAGCAGATGAAAGAGGTTCAGAACCACTTCATTAATTCCAATACATAATTATTTCTTATACTTAAAGAAGATGTTCTGAGAATCATTGAAGGATCACTCCAAACTTACCTCGTTCAAACTGCACACGAGAATTATCCATGGGAATGAACCAGCAAGCATTGTGAGAAACTGAGTTCCTGTGACAGGAAGCTTGCAGCCCGCATCATCAGTTTCCGGGTTGTGAAAAATCTTACGCATTTTTATATTCAAACTAGAAGCAGAAAGTCGTTCATTAGTCATATACATTACGAAAAACAACAGAAAAGGAAAGAGAATATGCTCCAAACTAAGGAAGCCATTATAAAAATAGAACGATAGAATAAAGGCACAGACAACGTATGATAATTGAATGTGTGAATTATTGATAAGATTAAGTTTTAAAGTAGTTTCCATATACTATTCTATTTAAATGTTGTTTAGTCCCTTTTTTAAATTTTGCACAACCTCAATAAATACTTCGAAAAAAACTGTTACATTATAATTTTATTTAATTTATGCATTCAGACGATGTTTCGGAGACTTGTTTTGTCTCTCTCATCGGTTACAAGTCAAAATTTAATCATAAAAATTGTTGAAGATGATGAAGCCGAAATGATTTTCAACGGCGACAGTAATAATTTTCTGTTAGCCTAATAAGTTAGAATTAAATGCGTATTTAATTACTAGTTTGATTTATTTGATTGTGCTCATTGGCAATCTCTAGTATCGTTTTTGAATATCTGAAATAGTCGTAACTTACGGAATCAATTATCATAGCAGTTGGGGCGTCCGGAAAAACGAAATAATAAATCAATTTCAGCATTTTCAATTGATCATACCGGAGAGGTGGCTCAGTGCATCAACTGATGTCACTGTCGTGCCTTTGACCACGAGGTTCCTATGTTCGAGTCCCGGCTGCAGCAGGATTCTCGACACTAGCTTGTCAGCAAGGTCGAATTTAGTCGCTGTTTGGAGGAGAATTCTAGCCGCAGGCAGCTTTGATCACTAGTTTTCAGTGGTTTCTCTGATCAACACCAGGCGAATTCCGGAGTAGTACCCTAACAAACAGGCTACGGACCACGCTCGATCTGTCCTTCCTCTTCCTTGTCCTATCCTCACCCCTTACACACACACACTTATACTAACATGCACTACACTACCGCATATGTCGGAGACAGCATTTCTCTTTCAAATATTTTAATGGATAGAACATAATGCAATAATTCATTATATTAATATTAAATGATATCATGTTAAACTTTGAATTTTCAAAAACTACTCATTTAATTTTTTAAAATATCCTACGTGATATATTTTATATTACAGGTGTATTTCTTAATTTAATGCATTTCTTGTACACAAATACTATTTCAGAAAACCTGTTATGAAGTTTCTCGATATCTCAAATATGTTGCTGTCAAATATTTCTCTTCTTTCTAGTTTACATTATAAGCGATTATCTTGTCATTATAGTGTAGATGGTTGGGTTGTTGTTAATCAACGGCGGTGCTGATTAGTTTGAAAGCGATGATTTGGAATCACAGTAAGGGGAAAATGAAAATCTTCGGACATGGAAAATTTAAATCTTTCGCCCGTATTTTACTGGATTGTGTTTTTTAAGTGACGGATGTATAATTATTAGGACAATACGACAACAATACCGTTACAAATAATACGAGAAAGTATGTGCTGCTGCACATTTTCTTTGATAATGGTAAAGAAGCAAAGTACAAAACGCGTTGACCTATACCAATACTCGCAAGCAATTTGCGGTTTGCGATGGTGTAGCGGTTAGCGTAACGGACTGCTGTACCCAAGTTCGCGGGTTCAAAGCCGTGGATATTTAAGGGCGAAAAAATTCCTTTGTACGTCTTCCTTCAGAGGGGAAGTAAAGCCGGCTGACCCATTTTAGTAGATTTACTTGGATGTTAAAGATCTCAAGCCTAAATGAAGCCTCTGAGCTAAATTCAAATCGCCTGTTTCGTCGCCCCGAGATAATACCTTCTTTCTTCGCTAGTTGGTGAAAGGAGTGTAGCGAAATTTGCGTGGTCAGACGGAAGAGCAGGCCTAATGGCCTGAGTCTCGCCACGTAAAAATAAGGCATCAATTCAATTCAATTTATAAAAAAAAGAATCTGCCTTCTCTGAGGTAAATGTTTTAATGCTCAAATAGATTTGACCCTCAGGTAAAAACATTAATGCATACGCTACAAAAATATTATAATGGTACGATATTGGCAGTAGTTTTCGAATCTTTCGAAAACAAAACAATAAAATGTACGTTATATCTGGCGTAGATCTAGGCTCTAGAAAATGAACATCCCAGTCTTACAAATACACGCGACCATTAGCAGCAGGTATGCATCAATTAGTTGGGAAGGAACAGTGTGAGTCCAAGTTCGTGAACAAGGTCATATTTCCAAAGTAAAATCTCAACATCGCCGTAATCTGTTCTCCTTGGTCAGGCGTTAATGTTAAGATGCAATGATGATGAAAAGAATGAACATGAAGATGGAGAAGATGGGATGAAAGGCAGCGGAAGCGGGTAAATCTTGAGGAAACCATCCCTGATCCCGTGTTGTCACCGCAAATTCTTCACGGAACGGTGAGGGATGGATCCCTGTCACCAGCGCTGAAATGCCAGCAGTCTGACGTGACACCAGGGGTCGTCTCGCTAGTCACAGTACAGAGAATAGGGGAAAAAATCAATTGCAATAGAGTGAGAAGAGAGGCGTCCTAGTGGCGAGAGGACTTGGATAGCGAGGAAGGAGGCGATGGCGAAGTAAGGGCGGAGGGGGCGACGGTCAGGGGAAAGACAAAGAGAGGTGTGGTTCAACTTTTGTATAACAAAATGCTCCAGCACTCCTTTCCGACGCAGGATTTTCGACACTGCAAGATAGCTAGGTCAAATTCAACCGCTGTCTGAAGGAGAATTCTAGTGCCGGTGACTCTGATCGGTAGTTTTCCGTGGTTTCCTTGATCAGTACCAGGCGAATGCTAGAGCAGGACTAACAAATGGGTCAGTGACCACGTGCGATCTTTTCTTCCTTTTCGTATTCTCACCCTTTACTTACACATCCTTACTCTAACATGCATTGCATTATTGCATATGCCGGGATACCGGTCGGGAGCTAAATAAATTTTGACAAGAGGCAAAAAGATTCTCCATTCTGTGATTTTCGAAGTCTTTAAGTTTCTTATTAACATAATTTAGCAAGTTAAGTCTCGGTTAAAATTATTAGTTATGTAAAATTTTGTTTATTTCTTAGGGGAGAAATTTCCCTCATCCCCATTGTGAATCTGGCTCTCATTGTGCTCTGGATATGCCGTAGGATGTAAAAGAATTCTGAAGTTTTTGGCCTAGAGCTACAGTTCGTAAGTAAAAATTAGTGGTGATTTAATAGCACATACTTTCTGTGTTGTTTATATTATTTAGGTAAAGGGATAATAATCATATTGCAAAATATGTATTTCAATGTTTCATTATCGTGCTCAAGTCTCTCTCTTAATCTAACTTCTTGATTTGCAGCCCATCATATCCGCTTTCTACAATATTCAATAATCCAGTTTCAGTTTACTTCTAAAATTTTAAATTTCGTTGCACACATGGTCAACAATGTGCTTAGCAACGGTCATTATATTTATCTGAATAACATTCAACATTATTCGTTACCGTAGTGAAAATGCTTGAAAGTTTTTTCAGCTTTAAAGACTTTCATTCAAGCTCTCATTTTTTTATGAATAATCATCCTATATATACCACTTTGTACATGTTATTAATTAGTCATTTTTAAATGTAATTTTCATCGTATATTTTAATTATTTATTATATTTTTACAATTATTTATAATATCCGTCAAAATCTCGACCTCGATGTTTGTAGCGTAATAGTTATTTATGCACCAAGGGCATAATGAGGGTTCTAATAATCGAGCGGCGATAAAATAACCGAGGGCCTCTCGTCCGAAGGCTTTTTGTCGCCAGAGATCTTTAAAACTAATTAATGAACGTGGTTCAAACATAATTTTATTTTTTACCGAATTTTATTGAATCAGATTTACTTATTTACTAATTAACTAGATGTTAACTTGATTCCGTTTGTCTTTTCATATTTCCGACGTAACCACGCTCCTTTCGATCCAGGTTAGTCATGCAGTGTACTATATCGAGCTCCGTATCAAAATCGATAACAAACTCTAATGTATCAGTAAAAAATAAAAATGACACAAGATATGCGAGGAAGTAAAAAAAGAAAAGGAAAAGAAAAGAAAAAATAAACTGCATGCGTCTACATAGGCCGCCTCTAGAACACTCATTTAACTATCAATTGGCACCTATTGCGTCCCCGTCAGCGAGTTCGAGCGCCAGAAATATAACATCAACAATCAGAGATAACACGTGATTCACACGGAGTGGAGATGATGTGAAAAGAAGGCATGCACAACGATGAACCTTGTGACTTCAGCGATGAGACAAATGCAGCGAAAGGAAAATTAAAGTCATAGTCTTAGAGACTGAAAAGTTACGGATCATTCATAAGTTACGTAAGGACAAAGAGGGGGAGGGGGTCTGAGGCAGTGTTACGCTGCGTTACATAGAGGTAGGGGCATTACTTAAGCGTTACGTAACATTAACATTAATTTTTTACATTTTTCAACATGTGCTGAATTAATCCCTATTTTTAGTCCTGTACTACAACATTAAAATATTAACTAATTAATTCCTTTAAAAAACCGTAAATAAACTAAAGTTATTAGTTGCAAATTTTTACAATAAATAGAAATATTTTTTCTATATTTTTTTAATCTGTAAGAAAATATTCAAAACTGATATGAAGTATATTCTAGAATCCATTTAAATTGTCGCTGTAGACCGGGGTTGTCCAACTGGCGGTCCGCAGTGCCATTTATTGTGGCCCGCGAAAGGCCAATAGTCATAAGTTCGGCATTATGTTCGGCCTTTAGCCGCCATCCTGATTGAAGTTTTCTGGGGTTACTCAATCGCTTAAGGCGTATGTCGGGGTGGTCCCTAGTTTTGCTCTCCCAGATGTAAATGTACAGCTGGCCCTCCCCCTCTTAAAATATTACTACTCTGTATTAATGTAGATTGAGGGGTTAGGCGGAAGAGCAGGCCCTATGGCCTTAGCCTCGCCATTAATAAAGTCGTTTTTATTATTATTATTATAATAATAAGTGAAAGAACCTTGCATCCATGTCGGGCGAGAACATGTACGCAGTATAAGCGCCCTGCCAGGATCAACACCCCTTAATGTAAAATTATGTTAAGTTTATATTTAAGAGTTTTTTCTACTAAATTCAAATTAAAATCATCCCAAAGTGTTTTACTGCGTTGTGGATGGTACGGTCTGTTATCACACACGGTTCCAATAACCACTTTCCCGTTTCAGAGCAGCCGGCCAAACTGCCGATATCAATATGGAGAAGTCGGGTGTAGATCGCCTGAGAGTGGTGAAAATATGGCCCGAGATCACATTCAAGATGTAATTGTGGCCCTTGAGCCATTGCAATTTGGTACGCCCCTGCTGTAGACTCTCGCTCTTGCGTCATCCACGATGGCGTGTGCACAGCTTGTCGTCAACCATTTCTCGCCCAAGCATTCTTCCTTCACTCACAACTTGCCCCAGTCTTATTGTTTGATGCAGTCAGCATCGCCAACTAATTTCTATTTTAATTATCATTGATTTCAACATACAACACAAGTTAAATAAATACAAATTATTTTTACTGTTCTATAATTTATTTTCATTACTTGCATTTACAAGGGGCGGTATTTTCGCAAGCGTCATGTAATTATTTAGGGGGTCAAGCGCGCTTTACAGGTGCGTCACAAGGGGCAAAGGGGGGATTGAAAATAATAAAAATTTGCTTTACGTAAATTATGCCTCCTTACGCTTGTTACTTATTATTCGTCTCGTGTGTTTCCTAGTATAAAATTACATTCCAACCAGCTTTCTTGTGTCCAAAGAGAATTTACTCCTGATGTCGTATGCTTCCGCGGCCAAATTCATGATCTTGGCTGTCCGGGTGACGCCGCGTCGCAGGCTGAGTTGCCGACGTTTCGATCTCCATGTCGCGATCTTCTTCAGGGTTGTATGCCTAAGCGTGTGCGTATGCGTATTTGTTTAACGTATGCTATTTATTTATCTATATATATATTTATTTCCGTATTCATTTAACGTATGCTGTATGCGTATTTATTTAACTGTAGCATATAGGCCTGATAGACCGGGAGCCAGAAAGAAAATCGACGTATGATAAGCTCAAAGCTAAAACTTTCTAAGAAGTTAGCCAGTGTTATGAGGAACAAGAAAACGCAAGTATGGCGGCCTGTAGGTGTCGGCGTTGAGCTGTGCAATTTTTTAAATATGTCGAAAAAAAATCGGCCATTGGGGAATGAGTACACAGCTAATTCTAGTTGTATATTGTTCGTTAGATAGCCAAAGTCTGAAGGAGTTGTATGCCATACCGAAGCGGTGCGCATATTAAATATGTTGAAGTGAATATTCCTTTTTAATCTATTTTTTTTTAAATTTGTTAAAAATACTTCTTAAGGAATGGACCAGATTCTTTCTTATGGAATGTGATCCTTTTCAGCACAGTGATGTAGACACTCATAAAAAAGTGGTTCTCTCAGTTCGGTTTGCCATTTTTATGGAAAATATAACTTTTTCATCTTGCCTATATAACTATCTAAAAATACTGTATTTTATTTATTTCAATAAATGAAATTGATCTTAATTTTCCATAAAACGTCGAAAATCAACCATTTACTTCAATTTTTTTATGTAAAGATTATACAATATTTTTTCCAGCATTAACCTATGATATTACGACTATTTTTTAAAAATAGGTTTTTCAGAATGACGGCTATTTAATGACGTATTATCAGTGTGGCATTGCAGTTTTTTTATCAAAATGGATCACGGGGAGTCCTAAAAATGTACCGTCATACTTGTTCCTATGATATATACATACATGGATTACTGACAAATTCGACATTTTTGAACAAGTATGGCGGCTAATTAGATACGCCGCAACGGTATGGCGTGGTCATAATCCGCAATGAAAAATAATTTTCTACTATTAACACCACAAAAATAGCTTTGAGCTCGTAATCCAAGCGGGCATAAAGAAATGACACTTTCAATTCAGTATGGCGGACAGTTCGACACGCCGCTTCAGTATGGCATACAACTCCTTCACACTTTGGCTGTCTAACGAACAATATTAAACTAGAATTAGGTGTGTACTCATTCTCCAATGGCCGATTGTTTTCGACATATTTAATAAATTGCGCAGCGCAACGCCGACGCATACAGGCCGTCATACTTGCGTTTTCTTGTTCCTCATAACACTGGCTAACTTCTCAGAAAGTTTTAGCTTTGAGCTTATCATACGTCGATTTTCTTTCTGGCTCCCGGTCTATCAGGCCTATATGCTACAGTTAAATAAATATGCATACAGCATACGTTAAATGAATACGGAAATAAATAAATAAATAAAGATATATATACACATAAATAGATAAATAAATAGCATACGTTAAATAAATACGCATACGCATACGCATACAATCCTGAAGAAGATCGCAACACGGAGATCGAAACGTCGGCAACTCAGCCTGCAACGCGGCGTCACCCGGACAGCCAAGATCGACAATTTACTTGTTAAAAGCTACCGACTGAGGTGGCTCAGGGCATCAATTGATGTCACTACTGTGCCTGTAACTGGGAGGTCCTCGGATCCAAGACCCAACAGTTGCACGATTTTCTACCCTGGCTAAAAAGCTATGTCGAATTCAGCTGCTCTCTGAAGGAGAATTCTAGCGGGCGGCTGCTCTGACGGGTAGTTTTCGCGTGTTCCTCTGATCAACACCAGGCGGGTGCCGCAGCAATACCCTAACAAACGGACAACGTATCGCCCCCTATATTTCCTTCTTCGTCCTTGTATTCTCGCTCCTTATTTAAACACACACACTTCCATGCAATACACTACCACACATATTGGGTGGCCATTTTGGAACTTAGGGCTTGTCTCGGCTGGGCCGGTGAACTGCTAGTGGTAGATATCTGGTTGGGAAAATGCCGCTAGCCGATGTATAGGTCTTAGTCGTATCATCCAGTGGAGGAAGATCATCTCGCGCGATAAAATATGCACTGTACTTACTGGATTAATGACCTTGGTAGTTGCGTCCAGAATCACTAATCAATCAGCCAAAAACATATCTCGTCATAAAAACATGCACTACATTTATGGAACTACCAGGAGAGGTGGCTCAGTGCATCAACTGATGTCACTGTAATGCCCCTGACCGGGAGGTCCTAGGTTCGAGTCCCGATGGTGGCAGGATTTTCGACACTAATTTGTCGGCAAGGTCGAATTCAGCCGCTGTCTGGAAGATAATTCTAGCGGCCGGTTGCTCTGATTGGTAGCTGTCTGGGTGAGAATTCTAATAGCCGGTTGCTCTGATCGGTAGTTTTCCGTGGTTTCTCCGATCAACACCAGGCGAATGCCGGAGCAGTGCCCTATCAAACCGGCCACGGACCACGCGCGGTCTGTCGGTACGTGCGACGGACGGGAGAGCGGTCGGGAGCTCAGGGCTTGTCCCGGCTGGGAGGTGCCCTGCTGGTGGGAGATACCTGGTTGGGGAAATCCCGCAAGTCGACAGTAGGTCGACGTCGAACTCACCATTTAGCGGGGGAAGATCACCGCCATCTCCCGATCACAGAGCATACACTACACTTACGGGAATAATGACCTCAGTATCAGACGCGCCGGGAATCAGTCATCAATCTTACCGCACTAGTGCCCATAGCAGTTGAGGTTCCCGAAAATACGAAATTATCAATCGTTGAAAGTTAGTGATCTAATAATATAACAAATTATTCGTATGTTTCTGACAAACTCAGCTCCAGCTGCAGATGTGCCTGAAATAAAGCCAAAATGTTTAAGTTTTATCCCAAAAACTGAAATGTGGAACCCTTTACTAAACAATAAGAAGTTTAAAAGACTTGACGGGCAATGCTCGGCATTTCTCATCACATGCTGTTTTGTGGTGATTTCTGTGATCGGTATTTCCATTGACGCGTCTTTCCATACGGACAACGAGTTTATTTGTCAAAAATTCGCGGTTTTCCGGCGAACGATTACAATACTTTCACTTCTTACATTAAGAGCAAGAAAGTAAAAATAATTTATTATAATGGTCCATAATAATTTATCTGTCATTACACAATCACCCTATCCATTCTTCATACAAGGAAACAGGGCTGAATTAATGTCCTAAGAGTCTTTAATAGTAATTAAGCCGAGTTCCTTTAGTGATATCCCGAAATTACCTACTGGTGTTACAACATTACATATTTTCTCGCATTATTTTTTTTATTTCAATCTTCAAATATTTAGAGTGTTCAACGAAAATGAGACCCATGTCATTCGTTTAAGTGCCCCTTCTTCTATCCATGGAAAAAGTTTGAAGAAAAATTTGGAGCGTTTTTTGAGAAAATTTTTTTGTTAGAAATTGCATTAATTTCATGCACAAATTACGCCAAAATCACTCGTTTTTTAAAATAAAAGTACATGACGGTTTTTAAAGAGCTGATTTTTCACAACAGATTGTTTAAGGCAAAAGCCTCTAATTACGATTTTTGTAGTTTTGAAATGTTAACTTTCTGCAATTTTCGAAAAAAAACGAGAGTTCCTCGAAAATGGGACCAGCACCATATATTTTACCGTCCCTTGTTACACGTGAGGAGAAAATTTAAAGAAATAATTGGAGCGATTTTTGAGAAAAAAACTTTTTAAATTTAAAATTGCCTATATTTGCTATTGGTAAGACCGATTCTAATGGAATCTTCAACTCTTTGATCACCATGTTTTGCTAATGCTATGTCTAGAATTGAAACTGTACAGCATAAGTACTTTAGAATTGCAGCTTATCATATGGGGGTCGAAGACCCTTTCAAAACTCATGAATATGGAGATATCTTTTTGCGCCTGAATTTGGCTTCACTTAGATCGTGTAGGGACTATGTGGTTGTCTTTTCTTGCGGAAATTGCTGAATTTCACCAGAAGTGTAATGTTTGTACTTCACGTACTATATTCTACCTGTTATATAATCAGCAAACGAACTTAACAAAGAACCTGTAATACCATTTGATTTCAATTTATCTATAAGTATTGTGAGATTGACGCAGTCAAAGGCTTTACTGAAATCAGTGTATATGCAATCGACTTGATATTTCTTTTTCATTGACTTTAAAATATAGTGAGTGTATGTAATTAAATTTAAGTCGACGTTTCTACCCGTAATTAAACCATATTAATTTGGTGAGATATAAGGAAAAATGACGTTTTTAATCTTATCCGTAATAACACAGGCCGACGTCAGTTTAGTTACGAAAAGGAAAACCACTGATTCCGATTAATTTCAGGATGCTGCATTCGAAATGGACACCCATTTTTCTAGATTAGCTCGTATTTTGGGTAACGCATAGTTGCCAGTTTTTACCATTTTGTAGGGACAACTTTAGTGATCATCAAAGTAACCATGTTCACAATGTTACTCGAGTGAGAAATAAATAGTATTTCACTCATTAGGTAAAATACAGGAGCTTCTTGTTGTTAGCATCTTTGTGTATATATATATATATATATATATATATATATATATATATATATGTAAAGAAAATATATTATCTTTAATTTGAATATGCCGCACTTCCAACGCTTAGCGTTTCGTTTTTGACAGACGAAGTACGATAATAGATAGACAAAGGAATACGGAGAGAAAGTCTATTATATTGTATTGTATTGTATTTAAAATAAGTAAATAGAGAAGCTAGAGAAGCGGTAGTAATAAGGATAAATTCTCGTTTCTCTGTTTACAGGTAAGAGTCAAGTATTATAGTTTTGTGTAATAATGTAATTGAAAAAAAGGTGAATAAAACTTTTACTCTGTTTACAGTGAAACATTTTGCCTTGATACTACACTAATATCTTATATATATTGTAAGATTGAGGATCAGGATAAAAGCTGGGCCTGTCTTGTGCGTTGCCTAATGAATCTGACGGCCTGGTTTAAAGGAACCAAGAAAAGTATGCTTTTTGCTGTTCCGATGATATGGAGAGAACTCCGGAATCTCTTTAGTGACTCATTTCTGTATGACCAATACAGCAGGAAGTAACAAGAAGAAACAGCGTGTCATCGAATATCCAAACTTGCTATCCGTGATCATACCAGTTCCTCATGGAGAAAATTTACCTGCATCTACTATTCCGAACGATTGGGAAACTATCGATATTGCAGCACCTACGGGAACCGATGAGGACACTAACTCAGTATTTGATGATGATCTGATAATCCCTTCCATTTAAATGATGAGACTTATTTCATCCTTCAACATGAATTGAACGATTTAACGAGAAACTTACAACGTACGAAAGAGATAGCTCAATTCTTGGGTGCTAGACTCCAAAAATGGTGTTTACTGGCTCCCGAAGCTACTTACACTCATCACAGGAAAAGGAACGAGCCTTTTTCAGAATATTACAGAATGAAAGATTCCCTTTGCGTATGCACGGACATCAATGGCCTGATGAATGAGTTAGGAATCCAACACAATCCATGTGATTAGTGTCCTTTCGTAGATTCATCTAAGTACAGTCTGAAAGCAGTTTTGCTTTATAATGGAAATAAACTGCCGTCTATTCCTGTGGCACACTCTTCCAAAGAAAGAGACTTACGAGGATCTCGCTCTCATATGCAACCATATAAAATACAAAGATCATGGTTGACAAATTGATGGAGATCTAAAAGTATTTGCAAAATTATATATTTGTCTGGAAGGTGGATTTACAAAGCACTTTTGTTTGTTTTTTGTGTCACGAAAGGAGTGGCCCCCCAAAGAGTCATTTAAGCCCGGTACCAACAACGTCAAGTATGAGTCTGGTCGATCCAAGCAAGGTACTGCTTCCGATTCTGCACATTACGTTGGACCTCATGAATTTCGTAAAAGGAATAGACGAAGTAGGTGAAGAATTTGAGTATCTTAGACAGTGTTTTCCAAAACTAAGTGATGGTCTGTATAGATCTGTGAACCTCGCCTACACACCTTACAAACTTTTCTGGTATGTAAATGCTGAAGTACAGTTTTTAAATGCTAGTAAACTAACTTAATAGTTTTTTAATTGTTTAGATTTAATACATTAATTTATGGAATTTTAAAATTGATTGTCTTTGACACAAGTGCTAATACGAAGTAGATTCCCTTTTTGCAGTCAAACAGCTCATTCTCCGGTACCTTCAAGATATCTCACTATGCCTATAACGGTGAATTTGGCAACTATGCGTTACGCAAAAATACGAGCTAATCTAGTAAAACGGCTAACATATTCGTATTCAGTTACCCAAAATTGGTCAGAATCAGTGAGTTTTGTTTCTGTAACTTTTCAAAAGTTTGAAAACGTCGGCCAGTGTAATTGACTCAAATAATTTTGGAATCGTATTTAAAATACATATGGACCTGTAGTTTGAAATGTCATTGATTGAGACAGACTTATGTATTGGTATAATCAATGCAGATTTCCATACTGTTGAGAAAATACGATTCAGTAAATAGTTTTTCTAGAATGTATGAAAAGATATAACATTCCTTCAATACGATTGAAGGTACTCCATCTGGGCCTGCACTTTTTTTCACATCTAATTTATTCATCTTACTAATAATATTATTTACCAGTGACGAAGCTTAAGGATAATCTGGGAGCCTTAGAATACCCAAATTATTTTTCAACAAAATCTGTCTTATGTATGTCACTTTTTCAATACTTTTTACTGAATCATTAAAGAAAATTAAATATTTTCGGCTCCCTTTACTCCGCTTAGACGCGAGGGAATCAGCAGGACCGCTAGCTGAGCGGGGAGCCTGCCAGTGCATAGACACCGGCTGGCTCTGCCGCGCATGTGCACAAGAGGACGCGCGCTGGAAGTGCGCTATCTCCTTCTCTCTCGCACTCACTGGAATGGCTCCCAGCACTTGGAGACTCGTATGCGATGCATGTCCACGTCAGGAGACTTGTATGCACGCACGTGGAGACTCCATAGAGAAAAATAGTGGAGATAAATAGTAGAGATACGTAGTAATATGCCGTGTTAGTTACGAAGCGACTGCTGAAATGTGCATCACAGTAGACATGACCATGAATGAACTTATTCACAATTATTTGAAAGACGTAAACATTGTTTCTTTTAAAATTATTGATGCATTCATGACTTCGATGGAATATTGGCTTTAAGATTTTGAAAACTTTCATTTTATAGAATTTCTTGACGAAAAGTAGTTTTTTTACCTACAAAGCATCGTTTCCTTCAGAAAGGTTTTCTTTCCTAATTAAACTATCCATTCTGTGGCAGTGAGCAGCTTCAAAGTGAACTGACAAATGCATACATTGATAATGCAACATACATGCCTCCATATTTATTGCTGAAAATATTTGTTGGATAAATTGGTCTAGAAAAAAATATTTAAGAGACGGTTCAGTTGATACAACTCAGTCTATCTTTCCCTATATCTACAGCATTATGTGAAAGGAATATGATTACAATAAAGAGAGTGAAGACGTTCCTGTGAAATTCCGTGGGAAATATCAGGATCAGAAATTTCAGTACATTGGCTATCGACAAGTGTTTACTAAATTAACTTGGCAGAAAGTACATCTTTGAAAAACAAATTATCGACGTTTCTGGTGAACGAAAAAACGATGAATGGAGTTAATTTACAGAAAAGTGTAAGATACGATTTTCAGAATACCCAACTTAATGACTCTAGCTTCACCACTGTTCTTTACTGAGATTTGAGTGGTATCAACGCTATATGGATTTTAATCCTCGACGTTTACATTTACTTTATTTATTGATTTGTAAAATATTTTAAAATATTTTGCAAAAGCATTGACAATAGGATCACCACCACAAACCTTTGAGATTTATACGCCATCATATTGGGAAGACCTGTACTATTTCTTTGGGATTTTCATAATTTCAAAAACTTTTGGGATTTGAAGCAATGGATGTTCCTATTTGAAATATAAGTTTTTAAAATGTCTCCGAATAAACCTTTTGCTTTCTCGCCCTTAAGAAGGAACTTCTCAAGAAGAGAAAGTTATGTGATCGTGCGCCGGAAAACGGCGAATTTTCGACACAAGAACTCTTATTGCCGGGCCCTGGTAACGAAAAAGTGGATAAAGCAAGTTGCTAAATTTAGGGGGGAAAATCCTCTAAAGCGTGGTGTAGCCAGAATCCATGTTATGTTGAAAAATCGATTGACGACGAAACGTCAGTCTTTTCGTCCGTCCGTCCGTCTGTCCGTCCGTGGTCAGTACTAGCGCCTGAACCGTTCAGCCGATTTTCTCCAGCATTGATATTCTTCTATCGTTCTCGCTGATGTGTCTCCAGGGATTTGAAACATATTTTAATTTTGAGGGGTACTTTACATGACATTTTCAAAATTTTCAAAAAATGGCTCCAATTTTTTTTATTAAATTTTGTTGTTGAGTAGTGCGAAGGACGTTTAATAGAATGGTGCAGGTCTCATTTTCCTTGATATCCCATATTTTTCAAAAATCGTAAAGAAGTTTTAAGACTTCAAAATTGAAGAATGAGATTTTTGCCTCCGACAAAGTCTGTTGTACAAAATTAGCTCTTTCAATAAGGTCATGTACAATTTTTTGAAAAAGCGGGTAGTTTTTGCGTAATTTGCGCTTGAAACTTACAAAAAATTTCTCATAAACCGCTCCAAATTTTATTTTTATATTTTCTCCGCTTATGTAATAAGGGACGATAAAAAAATATGATGTTAGTTCCATTTTCGGGTATTGCTCGTTGTTTTTTGAAAATTGACAAAAACAAATTCAAAACTACAAAATTGAAGATAAAGATTTTTGCTTCAGACAAATTCTGTTGTAAAAAATTAGCTCTTTAAGAAAGGTTATGTCCATTTTTTGTTAAAATAGTTTTCGCGTAATTTCTGTTTAAAATTAATGATACATAATGACGACGTCCTGTCGAACGTAACGATAACATTGTAACATTGCGAGAAAGTATGTGCTGTTGTAGCACCACTAGTTACAAATTTTTCTCAATGTTACAAAATTTGAGTAAGTCTGAGGTGATTTGTTATATCCACATTTATGTGATTGAAAATGAATGAATTTTTTGTTCTGCGCTGTACCGAACGGAAATTTGGATTTGATAATTCCCTTTTTTGGAATAAATAATATAATGTAATATAATATAATATAATATAATAGTACGATATACTGTATAATATGTCAATACTGTTTCATAGTGTAAGATTCTCGTTAGATAGATCAGTATACAAATTTCCTAAATACATTCTCAATTCATCGTAGTCCGCCATCGTATAATCGAACACCCAAACATCGTATTCAATATGTTGCACTTCATCTACAAAATTGGATTATATATGGTGTATCGGATGGAAGAGGTCCTCTGAGAGAATTGATTCGTGTCTAGTATCACACGACATTTGTTTTAAATTTTAAAGACTAAATCTAAAGTTGAATCTAAGCAATTAGCTACATTATTCATTTGGTGAAGATTTAGGAAACCAATTGTACCAGAGAGTAATCTAGAACTCTCTTTTTAATGCAAAGTTTTTGACCTCTCAAAAATCGGATCGGTTCTTTATTAAACCATGTTATATCTGTTCCCCACAACAGTCAATCAATATCAGAGTTATTTAAATTAAGAGATTCAACACTGCTACAATGAAAAGTGAAGTATTTACTTTGGCTTGAGGTGGAAAATAAACTGTGCCGATAATTAGGTTGATTTTCTATCAAATATATGAACAAAAATGTGTTCTACATCAACCAAGGAATCCAATAATAAACTTTGATATTTCTTATTTACTGCAGTTAAAACACCGCTCCCAATTTTAAAAGTACTATTGTTGGGGTTTCTATCGTTCGTGTAAAGTTATACTCTACCAAGTTCAATTCCGAATTCAATATATTAGAGCATAGCCAAGTTTCAGTAAAAACTATAACATCGTATTCATTATGTAACTATTTCTTTAAGTTTGGTTCTCAAACCTCTCACGTTTTGATAATAAACATTTAAACCTAAATATTTTCGTTTCTTTGGTCGGATTTATTTTTATCTTAGTTTCAATTTATTATTAATGCGAAGGTCAAATATTTTTCGTACTCCATTAATATATTTAATCATCTTTAATTTTTAATCTTTGTTTAGAATTTCTAATTCGCGAATAAGATCTTTTATTTGATCCATCTGTAATATTGTCATATCCGCATTAATTTTAACAGACTGTTTACATTTTCTTTTATTTCTCAAAACCGATAAAGCAAAAGCATGACATTTTCATACGACTTTAATTGGAGTGACTTATTCTCTTCGTATTTACCCAAACGAATACATTTTATCACCGCGTCTTTATCAAGAGTACTAACTGAATTTAGAATCTCGGATACTAATTTTTCGTTATAAGTTTTAATGTCAAACCTTTCAATACTTTTTGGAAGAACACGCAAACCGCCCGAGCACTCACCGCAGTAGAATTTCATCACCCGTTGTGACTTTTGTTCCAGTACTTTAACTTCAGTGACCGTCAGTCCCGAGCTGTATAATGATTTGGCCTTTGACAGCTGTCATAGTTGTAAATCTTGTCTCGATCTCTCGCATGACTTTCCACTATTGATGTAATTTTAACTTAACCTGTTTTTAAAATCTTTATGTACTTATGGAAAAGAACAAACACACGAGATCCACAACCAAAGATAGTTTCTTTACGTTCGCGCAGTTGAGTAAAAACAAATTAATTAAATTTTCGTGTCAATGAATCAAACAATGTATTTCTTTATCACATAGCTATCGTTAACTTATGAATTCAACGGGTAAATGCTGAAGAGTTGATTGATCTTTTAGTGATTAATTTCAATGATCTACCAAGTGACTAAAAGAAATGTCCGTTCATTCTTTTAAATAAACATACAAATTAGATTCAGTAATGAAGCTTCGTCAAGTGAAACCCGTTTCTCATGAAGTTTCTGGCCGAACGACTGTTTTCATATCGAATTTTACTCATGTACTTTTCTGCAATGAGAAATGATTTGCTGGCGCAAAAGAAAGGATTTTTGTACCGTTGCTAAGTCGTATGTGGTTTGCAGGGGTCAGGCTATTTTCGTAACATGTATCATATTTTCATAATTATGAAAATTGTTTTAAACAATTAACAAAAGGCTTGCCCAAAATCCATGTATAAATTATTATTCACTTTGAATGATGTTTTATTTGGACATCTCACCTCTCCAGCTCTTGGAACCAAAAAACACCAAATGCGTCGAGTTCGGACACTGGTCCCTTCGTGTCCTGAATTCAATGACGGTGGTCTTGCAGCAACTATTCGTACTTCTGCCTTCACATCTGGCACTGAATGATCAAGACGGTGTGACAGGCGTGCTGTCTTCTAAGCTCCCACCTGATCGTCGGCAAGATTTTCGAGTTCGAGGAGCGAGCGGCAAAAGGAGTTTCAGGTTCCGGTAGAGAGTAGCACATGCAAAAGACGTTTTCAAATAGTTCGCAATCTCTTCGCCAGGTGCCGTGTGAATGCCAAAATCTCAATGGTGCTCAATGGTTAACCGTTTCCTTTCAGTGAACTGACCGTAATCTTCAATGTTCAATGGGATGAGGATGACGGATCGAGTCAGGACCGAGTGTTAATACTTTTGTGGTACCTAACCCCTCAGAAAATTATTTGCAGTCCTAATTATTTTTGCCTCGTCGTTTTAATAGGTTTGAAATAAAATACATAAGGGAAGTCTACATACAACAATAAATCGGCGTATTAAGAGGGGTGTTTGGGGAAATTATTTTATATATTTCATATTACTATATTAATATATTATCTTCTTCATTTTATATATTCCTGTAATATAAAATTGGGTAAGGTGTTTTACCCTTCAACAATTTTCATGTGACAACAATTGAACTTTTTTTTAAAATCAAAAGTGATCTATTATTTATTATCAAAATACGCTCATAGATTTACATATGCAATTTTTTCATAGTTTTATATTTAAATGCAGTATAGCAGAAAAACAATCAAGTATACATGTAAAAACCATGTGAGATACATTACAGTGCATATATCTTTGGTCATAAACTATCTTTTCTGGGATCAGTGTTATTAAATGTGATAGAAATAAACACATGATGCATGCAGTTTGAAAAATTCACTTTGAAAAACTTACGTCTTTCCTCTTAATGAAATTTAAATGATCTTTTAGGTATTAAAATCAATTTCAAAAATTAACATTTTTTATTTCAATAAAATTAATATTTGTTAATTGGAACGTAGTTGTGCCTGAAGAAAATTATAAAGGAAACTTCAATTCACTGTCATTTATTCTAATAGTGTACACATCCTATTTTTCCAATATAAATTTAATTTCAGAGACACTTTGTAATCTCTTGCTTCAAATTCACTTTCTCATAGATTGTCCAGAACCTCAACAACATATTATGATGTGTTATTTTTCCTAAATAATTTAGCTAACTCTGGAGTTCTTTCGATGTATCTGAATAGTCTTCTATTGACTTAACACCGTTTTGGTCATCATGAATTTTTGCAGCGAGCCTACTTGTATGATGATTGAAACTGCTATGCGAATTTGTCCTCAACTTCATTTGTGCAATTACTTACATGTATTAATTTTCTCATAATGGCTTTCTTTGTTTTTGGAGCTAGCATTTTCTCTTGATCGAATACAATTAATATTTTTTTACATTTCTTCTTTTAATGGAGTAACAGTAAGAACCCTTACTTTTCCTCTTGTTCCTCTGGCTCTGCTTTTGAAATAGTGTAGTCATATCTGGTGACTTCTTCGGGAAGGTTGCCACAATTTTAGTAGTTTATTTATTTTTATTTTCTGTTCAACACCTAGACTATGAAAAATAGGTTTAAAATTAAACATAAAACAACAAGGCACACAAATTTACACTGTTACAATATTAACTTTCAACTTTCTGGCCAATCTTTGGCATTGTCTTTAAGAATATGGATGTTGTTAAGACATCCTGACCAGGCCGCTGTTCTTCACTCTTGTCCGCTGCCACTCTTCTCTCCATGCAGTCTTTGCATCCTTGGGTGTTCTTTTATCCATCTTGAGGGATTTGAGACAGTTGTTGGAAAAATATTGGTGTATGGGTAGGGTATGATTACCTCTGATTGATATAGCTTCCTGATGAGTTGCTGCTTCTTGTCAAATGTGTGAATGTTCAATATATGCTAAGACTGGAAGTCGGAGAATGGGGCTGATTGTAGCATTCCTGAGATTATCTTCATGGTTTCATGAAATTGGATGTCTATCTTTTTTGCATAGGTGCTCCTGGCGCAAACCAAGGCACAGTACTCGCCAAGACTATATACTGCGCCAACACTGTAGTGTCCCAGCTTAGCTACCCCAGGTTGTTTCTGCTAACTTTCCTATTATATTATTTCTTGTTTTCATATGGTGAGCTACATCTTCCAAGTGCAACCTATCTGATAGAGTATGGTCCAGTTTTATTCCTAGGTGTTAATGTTAGTAGTAGAAATGCACGACTCCTGTTCCTTTTCTTCATTGTATAATCTGTAATAAATGTTACAGAAAATTGTGTTAGCATAACTGTTTGAATTATCATTCCCTTTTCTAAAACATTCACAACAGCTTGCTGTGCTGCTCTTATATTCATAGGCCCAATTTTCCCTTTCCTCCTTTTTGGCATCTCCTAAAACAAACAAAATATCAATTTTTATTGATCAATATCAAATTTTATCAATTTACCATTTATTTCATCAATGCACAACTTTTCTTTCAATTTTTAAAATTTGTATGTCCCTGCCTCTTTTCAATATTTTGAATGTGATGCTTCAGAAGTTCTTTAAATGGCTTACAATCCTTGTCAGCCATAAAAAGAAGAACAAAGATACTGAGAAAGCTTCTAGAGTGTCTTGAGAAATATATGATTTTAAATATAACAGTTTCAAAAGGAGAAGAAAAAGAAAAAAGTATTTATCATCAAATATGGGAAATAGTAATCGTCTCTCAGATTTATGTAATTTGGTAGCCATGAGTCCAAGGATTTTGCATGCCAAATCCATATTATTTGTGATCTGTTTTCTATTCCCATATAATTTATTCAAATGTGTATCTGATTCTCACTGATGGTTTTCTGGAGCTACAATTAATCAATTAACGACTTTCATGCTTTTGTTAATTACATAATTGTAAAATATTTTTTGTAGTGGCACCTCAAATTTGAGTGAGAAACCTCCCACTTTACAATTTAAAAATTAACAAAAGATTGTTATATTATATTCTTGTAGGTTGAGATTTAAATAATGCCATAATATGATTTCTTTAGTTGCATATTTTTTATTAGCTTTCAAATTTGACTAGGAATGTGAGAAGTGCATGAATGGTCTTGAGTACGTTGCAATACCCCCACAGGCAGCAAGAAGTAAATTTCTGGATGTGTGAAAATAACAAAAGATCATACAAGATAACTGCAGTGTCATAATAATATGCAATTTTGCAAGCATTTATTTTTGGACTATCAAGTTCCATCATCTTTAGGTCCCAAGATAAATCTGACTGGTTCCTGCTTCTCAGGTAACCACCCACTCATACCATACATTCTTTGAATGATATCTGATTCCATCAAATCAGTCAGTTGCTTCATGTCTCTTTCCCCAACACATTCTGTTTTGCATTTTGCATTCATCTTTGGTACAATAACAAATATTCACAAGCACAAAATGTAATTTGTTTTAACTTCAGTAATTTATTTTGGTAAATTTTGATAATTTTACTAAATTTAGATAATTTTAGTAAAATTTGATAATTTAGTAAATTTGTGTTTGCAACATCTCATCGTGTAAATATTGAAATCATTTTGATTTATTTTCTAATAATCAAGGTGTTTGGATTCTGTAGGTAGTGTTTATATCTACATAGTTTATTGTAGATTTTACCATGCCTGCCATTGTATGTTACCTTCATATTTTATTTTATACCAGCAGACCCTGCAATGCTTCACTATTGCAATGTAAAATACAATTCAAGTTCAAAATTTATTCTAGGAAGATTAACTCTGTGTTAACTTTAACTACTTATTAAGTACGTTTTAATTACTATTAACAGTACTTTACTGTATTACATTACACCTTAAAAATCAAATATTCGAATAATATTGTGTACTTCCAGCATTTGGTTCAGGCTTTCTGCTTTCTATATCACAACTTCAATGTTATTTGATGTTATGAGTTGAACCAAGGCGCATAGTCCAAAGGGATATCCATAGATCACCCTTCAAGCAAGGTTCTCTGGGAACAGTGTAGAGCTCACCTTCTCCATTAATATTGCAAAAATAATGCCCCAAATGTCGAATTTAATTCAAACCACTCTTTAAATACTCCTGATACTAATACTGAAATCTCCGTTTAAAGTGTGTCATAAAATAATTTTATTTATACTTTATACTGAAAAGTACTTTATATTGAAAACACAATTTTTAGTAATTTATTTTAAATAGTTTGCCCAATAAACAAAATAATGGAAAAAAAGTACATATCACTCATTAAAATATTCTCTAATAGAAATTTTTTGTCTTTTTGAGCAAGTTGCTTTCCACAACATGATGATTTGAGAACTGTCTCTGGAATTTTTGTATTTTTCTGAACATACTGACCACACCAAAATGCACTTACAAAACTGAAACCATCACTTCCTGTGTATTTGCAATCAGTGTTCGCTACAATTACCAACACATGAAATTAATTTCAGGAAGATCATAATATTCTAAATTGAAAAAGTTATCCCTATCGTGTGATCCACAAATAATTACTGTTTCTGTCTGCTGTGATTACGGCAAACTAGGTCTTGATCTTCACGAATTTGATTGATGTGTAGAATCAACGTGTTTGTTGCGCGATTGATGTGTAGAATTGATTCAGTTCACGTTGCAAACAATGGACATAACCATAAAGGAAATGTCACTAAATACATATTCCAGAAAATCTGTGGACAATTGCAGTTTCAGAAGGAAAGAAAAAAAATATATAATAATCAAAAAACCATATATTTTTACTACATAATACTAAATAGGTCGGAGTAAAGAATTCATAAAAGTGAAATATCTTTACATTGTAACATAGGACATTTAAACAGGGATTTGAAAAATATGTACTTAAAACTGAAATGTAGGTAACACTGAAGTCCATTATACTGAGATTTCAATGTAAGAACGGTGTGAAAATTTTCAGCAGAAATGTCCAGTAGTTGCGACAGACATGCGTATATATAGTTTGCATCTTACACTGCATAAAAATCAGAAACTTATGCAAAATTCATAAACCACACAACTTTTTTTTTTGTGGAACATACATGAAATCTTACTGAAAATTAGCTTTTCCCTTAGGTGTAGATTTGTAAAAAAGGTATTTTGTTGAAATTTGTTAAGTTTTTTTACTGCACATTTTACCCTACCTTACCATTTTTCATTACATAAGTATTTTGTCATATTTCTGCATTTTATTCAGCAAACAAATCTGAACCTGATTTAGATGCAGTGAAACCTCTGGAAATACCATTCCTCGGTACAAACAATTTTCTTGGAGCAGACCTTGAAACCCTTATATTGTGTGAAAATTATACCACTGTTAACAGACCATCCCTTTTTTCAATCTTCATCCAGGCCTCTTCTGTAATTCAAAAATGTAACTTGAAAGTCTGATTTTTTTTTTTTCCAATGCACACACCATCAAGTAAGAGCTAGGAAACAATTTATTCATCTGACTAATAACATTTCCTGTCTTGATTAGTCATTATTATTGATTCTTAACACATGTTCATAAATACTATTTCTTTAACCTTTCTATTCCAAACTAATATTCTCATTGTAAGAATCTTAAGTGATGTATTTCCTACAATTTTTCAATGTCCCAATTTCCCTGATATTTCTCTGATATCAAGGAAATATACTTATTTCAAATATTTCATTGTAAAAGAATTGTTGCTATTTTGAAACACTTACTTTCACTTGATCTACTTACTTTTTTTTTCCTTAAGAAACCGGTATAATGAGGATCTTAAGAAACTTGTATAATGTAACTTGAGAATTGTGATAGTAGTGCTTATGTTTCTAATTTGGATTTTGGATTTGCTAATTAGGAATGAGGATTTGAATAAATCTGTGGCCTCTTCTGGACTTGTAAAATATTTTTTCACATTTCATTACACACATTTGAGCCATTGAAAGCAAAAGTGGTGTAAGTCAAGAAACATACTTTTTAGAAAATGACGTCTAAACAAAAAACACTGTAAAATTACAGTTCTTAGAAATAAATGACCTAAAGTGATATGAACATGTTAAGGAGATATTCTTTTAACTTACTACAGATATTTTGAACTGAAATATTACTTATTAATTAAGTAATTAAGTATTGTGTTGACTTACACCACTTTTGCACACACTGTTCCTGAAAACTATGACTTGCATTTAAATAATTGGCATGCATAATTTTCGTCTGCGATAGTCTGATACTAAGGGAAATTGAGTGAAATTAATGCAAAACTTAAAAGAACAATGTACACAACATTTATTAACTATGTTTTGAGTTCTTCTCTAGGGAACTGCATCAACTGTAATTGCTGCAAATTTGACTTAAAATTTGCTTAGGCCCTTTCTCATAGTGTTCATCTTTCAAGCTGAATAGATTGTATTTCACCAGTCAGAGGGAACATATTGAATTTTATTTTTGTCTGCTCTCTCTTGCTTTTCCAAAATTGAAGTCATTTTTCATAAATGAGAGACCTGATACAAGAAATTTGTGGTCAATAATGTTTAAATTATTAACTTTGTCACAATTGTCATCCAAATGAGAGCAATTTTGAAGTTGTGAAGTTAACTTGTGCACTTAACACTAAAAGTAATTAAATTTTTTTTCTGAGATCCTTCTTCTGTGATGGGTAAGATAAACAAGAAGCTATTTCTCAGGAGCTTCTGGAAGCTGTTGTTTTGTCCCACCTGTGGCTTACACCACAATTGTATGCAGTGGTATGAGCAACTTGTTGACTACTTCTACATTGTGCTGGCCTCTAGAGTAGAAATATTGAAGTGTGACTCACACCATTTTAGCCCATGATCCAACAGCATGAAAACCACCTACCAGTGCATCTAACTCAAATCTTCCAAAATTTGACTTACACCACTTTTGCTCTCAATGGCTCATTTAGTGCTGAAATTGTCATTTACATTTTACCTTAGGCTGTATACCCCCTGCAAAAGGTTTGTTATTGAATATTAATCCTCTTTTTTAAAATAAAAAATTCCATTAAATTTATTCTACATGTGATATTTTGGAAGGATTAAATCTATTTTGTCGAGAAGGAAACACAAGTCCTCAGCATTTGGTCTAAGGCTCACTGAGAAACTGGATGACTTGGATCACAATCCTGTTGTAGGTTCTGTAGCCAAGAGATATCGAATTATTAATAATTACATAGTTGAGGAACATTTAAGAACCAATAGTATTGTAAAAAAACAGTTAATTTAGAAAACAATCAGCATTATTTTTGTTGTAAATGCAAAGTAATAAATATAAACTAGCGTACCCATGCGAGAACTCTCGCATGATAATTCCCACCCTTTCCCTATCCATTTGTCTATCCTTTCCATAAAGAAGAGGAACTACTAATGTACTTACAGAATATCAAACAAAATAACAATGCAATTGATGTTTGAAATAAATTTTCAATTAAAGTTTATTCAACATTATAGAGAGATGTTCTTGGAACAATTCATACTTCTTTAAAAACAACATTTGAAGAAATGTTTCAATCTTCCTTGAGAGTTAGCTTTTCGCTTTCCTTGATAGTCAAATAATAGAAAAGGTTTTTACTCTTGAGAAAGCCATGTAAAGTAGTGCGAAAATACCGGATTGGGTAAGAACATTGGACATATCACAACTCATTGCAATATTATTTAACTTTCCTTAATTTGTTATGAAGAACCGAGTGGGTTTTGGAGAGTCAGGGTGCCAGCTTGCTGGGGTGAGAAAATTGAAAAATTATTTGTATACTAAAAAGTATTGAATTATTTTCTGCGTCCTTACTTACCTCAAGAAAAGCAATTCCGAGCCAAAAAATAATCAAACTAATGTTTTCACCTTTGAGTACTAAATACCATTTGTTAGCATTAGAAACAATTTAGTAGGCATTAGGAAGCCCACTTCAGTACATGGAATGTTGCTCAAACGATGTTTGCATTTTTAATATCTTAACGAACCGACACCATGAGTTTAATATCAAACAGTGTTTTATTTACAATATGAGTTTGCAGCTGGGCATTGGTGTACATACTTCCAGATACCGCCAACATTTAAATCGTGCGTTTGGACTGCGATCGTTGGCAGTTGTCGGGTGACTTGCACTATTCTTTCTATAATTTTAAATTTAGTTGTTTTATAATTGATTCACATAGTATTGTAGGCTAGCGCGTTTTGATTTTTGTTTTCCATTTATTTCAAGCTATTTTACTTTAACTACTTTGAAAAGTTTGTTCTTTGTGTTGTGCCATAGCACAAGTTTTCCCCCCCCCACCTCTGCGTACCCGTGCGAGAACTCTCGCATGTTAGACCCCACACTCATCCCTATCCTTCTATTTTTATTCTAAGAGGTAAAGTAGTTAACGAAACGTGTTTATTTGTTTAAAATCTATAAAGGTAACTTGCAATGTACTAACACAATTACAAATAAAATAAAAAACAATGCAATTAATGTGTAAAAGAAATTTTCAATAAATATTTATTCAATATCATGGAGAATTTGCTTGGAACAATTCCCAACACTTATTTAAAGACATTTGAAGTAATTATTCAATATTCTTTGTCTTTTGAGAAAGCTATGTGTCTGAACCCGTTGACTTGAAAATTTCATTGAATGATAACGAAAATATTGGTACAGGTAAAACACAAACACAGTCTTCACTCTTCACTGAACACCCGCATCTCTCCACAATTAAGTACACAGCACTTACAGACAATGAAAAAACGTTAATTGAATAGTTTCACCACACGCATAAGAAACAATCTTCATAGGTATAGGTATCAAGCAACTATAATAGTACTTCTAGTTGTTGCTGGAGAGCAAATCTTGAATAATGATTATGCAAATAAACCTCGTCAGACTGCACAAACTCCGGTGTTAACAGAAAGCATAAATAAAGATTGTTGAATATAAGCCTTCTAAGTGTGTCGCCGCAAAAATTGCTACCAGCAGGAAGGGCTGAAATATTGAGGTTGCCTTGATAGTATTGAAGCGTGGAACCGAAAAGTTCATTGAATGGCTCGGAGAATGTCTCATCTTGTAGATTATGGTGTGAGAAACGTTTCTTTGAGGCCTTTGGCCTCAAACTTTTACTTTTTAAGGCTCTAAAATGCTTTGTTTATGAGTTATTTGCCGATGTAGGTTGACATGTGATGCGGGTTGCATTTTACATGAATATTTTGATGCGTTTTTTTAAAGAAATCATCCATATTTTTAAAGTCAAAGTGGAATTCGTCAAGTTTCCGTGAAATTCTCTTTCTTTTGAGCCCTCATTAATAAAGATTGGTTGCGTGTGAGAGCCGGAACCCAAAGGTAAACTACTGAAATAATACAGGAGACGATGATAGTTTGCAGCAGCATAGTGGTTAGGACACATGTTTGCTCACCTGAGAGACCCAGGTTCAAATCCCAGCATTGCTGAGGATTTTTATCTGGTCATAGCCTATTCAGGGCAGTCTTAAGGCCCTCTTTCCAAATTAATATCAATATTTATTGGCTTTCTTAACTGTAAATATTGGGTGAAAAGTATCCGGTTGAAGCATGATGCTCATCACACCATCTTTACCTCACTTCCAGACATAAGACCATCTAGAAATACCAGGTGAATGAACTGTACAGAAGGTCATGGAAGTGGATAGTAACTGAAGAATGCTGAATCAAATGGATTCCTATCATCCTGTAAACCCTAAGCAGGTAAACCTGCAGTACACATTCAGAGTAAATTTTACCTCAAGCTTGTCCGGACAAAATATTACCTAACACTATAATAACAATCAAGTAGCAGAAAATATTTAATATCGTTTTAAGTAGAAATATCTTTGTTTTTTTTTATGTAGTGTATTTGAATTTCTAATATTTTTCAGTTAAATATTTTACATAATAAATGTGAATTGTAACTAGCTTTCTGGTGATATGCCATTGACACTGAATTTTGATGAATGGAACTATTTTGCCAAGACTTGAATTTATGAATACACATTCTTCTTAAAATATGTTTTTCACAACTGATTAATTTGTACAGTAAAATCTGTTTTAAGGCAGAATCTATTGGGACACAAAAAATTCGGTTCAGGGAGGTTTCCATTTTATGCAAGGTTGACCATTTTATGACACTGGTGGTATTGACGTTTCTGCCCTGAAAATAGTAAATTACTCGACTTTATTATAATTATCGAGGTTCCTAATTATATTAACATATAACATATTTATGGAAGAAATCACCAATAAATGAATATTAAACATTCTTCATTGACAGCTTCTGAGTTGAAAATACACACATTACTGGCTGTATTCAGATCACTTGCTGACTCCTTCAACGCACAATGATTCACAATGGTACTATGATTTTCCGATACCCTGGCAAGGCTTTGAGCAATGCATATCTGCTCGAGGGGTTATGATTTTCAATGCGGGGCAGGGAGACGTGTGAATAAAAGCCATGCCCATACACCTTTCCATGCTCGAGTCAGGAGAGAGGGAAAGCCCATACGACCTACGTCTTGAGAGACAAGCGACCCCAGGTTCGAAATTCTACGCTGACAGCTGAAGGCCTCTCCTTCAATGTCCGGTGGCTACGACTAAATCGCGTGTCACAGGGAGAGAGAAATTAAAACAAGCTTGCAAATGCATTAATTTTATTAAGAACATCTCGCACCCTCTCTCCCAATTGCATTAAATTCACAGGAATTCCGATTTATGAAGATATTTTCCTCCATGAAAAACTGTTCCATTTCCACATAGAAGAGGTTTTTGTTTTATGCTGTGTAAAATGCCACTTAACTTCACAGGCCAGAGAATTTTTCTGGTTAAAGGAGGTTTCCAGCTTGTATAGGTTCCGGTTTAGGTAGAGTTTACTGTATATGTAAATACAAATTCAGCGTGCTGGCAGAATTTCGAGTTTAATGAGGGTGCCTCTACCTCATTATTTGTACAATTGGTTTCTGCAACCTGAGAGTCTGCATTATCTAATGAATTTTCTCAAATTCTAATGCTGTATCATAAGTGGTGTACATTCACAAAATACCTGCAATGTGTTTTATTCTAACTCAATAATAATTCTTCAATTTTAATTCATTTTGCATTAATATTAAATGCTAATGATGTCAATATTGTGAAAAATATCAAATGTTTTTGATAGATCCAAGAAAATACCAACAGTCTTCTTTGTTGCTGATTAATAAAATTACATCATTGTGCAACTTGAAGTTGGCTCTTTCTAAGGATTTCAATTTTCCAAATCCATTTTGAATCTGAAGTGATATGATTATTATTGCTTAAGATCTTGGCTAAATTGACATCTGACATTCAGGAACGAAGAAACTTGCTTATATGTTTCTTTTAGGATGTCTACATCTATTGAAAGCACGGAACAAGTTAAAAATTGTCCATTTCAGCAATTAAATATGCGCGAATTAAAACGTTGATTTGCGTATCAGATATGTCCTGCTAGGCACAAATGGGTTAAAATAACAAGAATTGGAAACCGATAGATCTTATAGAAGAAATCATCTGAGATGTAATTAAAGTATTAAACATCTTCAAGTGTATTTTTCTGTCCCGAGTATGCTTTGGAAATGTTATATTGATAAGTGATATGAACAAATTTTGGCAACTGTATTTCAATCACAAAATAAAATCTAAACAATTATGGTTATTTCAATTTTAAATAGACAAGAATTCATGTAATTTTTTTCAGATTCAAATCTTAACTACAAGGAAAAATATTTGAATTGATTCAATAGGACAAACAAAGTATACAACTTATTACATTCATCAAGAATTTTGAAAACCCCTACTTTTAATTGAAACTGCAGAAAATGCATTTTGAATTGAAGTTGATTCTTTGTACTTGAAGATTAGAAATAATTTGATGTGAGATGGGTGAGAATTCTCATTAGTTGTCCACGCTATTCTGTTGTTTACAGTCTATTCTCTTTATCACTTGTCTTTTCTGACTGCATTATGCAGGTAATTTCTTCATTGTGCACACTATCAAAATGGGTATGCTGACAGTATTGTCTCCAAAAGTTCATCTCTGTAACATTTAACCACCATATTTAACAATTGCATCCCTTTTTAACCCATATTTCTTTTCCATATACAATGCAATGGTAATGGAATCCACCATTGTCTTCAATATATGTCTCTTAGTTTGTTGCTTAATATGTTTATTCAACAGAATGTTATGTCTCCTATTTGCTGCTCTTCCCTTGCTTATTTTTCCTCTACTGTCACTGTTGTCAAATCCACTAAGAGTCAGTCTGATAAAACACATTGTTTTGAAAATAATTTCTCCAAATTGTCTTGGTATTAGATAAAAGAGGAACTTCTCCTTGTATGACAAAATATATTTTTATCTTGTGAGTCACAGTACTAGTTGAGGGTATGTATTTTAACTCTTCCTCAAAATTATATTTCAATAGAACAACTAATTCAACAAAATTATACTGAATCAATTTTTTTGTTCAGATTGAAAAATTGGTGTGATGAAATTTTGAAATACAGGACATAAAGAGAAAAAGTTTATGTTATATCTATTTCTCTAAGGCATCTGACAGTGTAGACTTTGATATTAAAAAAAATATTAAAATGTAACCTTAGTGACATTTCTCACGGATAGCTCATGGTCAGCGTGCTTGCTTTCAATGATGAGACCCTGGGTTCTATTCCTGGCCAGGAAAGATTATAGTGTACATTTTCCTTGCAATGTCTCAGTATATGTTGATGAATGATGAGGAGAAAACTCGCTTCTCAGGTTGGGAAGACCAGAATACTGCATAAGGATGCCCATGTGCTAACTACACACACTCTGCAACACATGGCTGCAATGTCTTGTGCTTGCTGCTTGTTGCGCCAAAAGACAGACGGTGGCATTTCAGTAAAATGGTTTTATGATAGTCTTTTTAAAAGAAATCTCAGTCTAAATGCAGAGAATTTTGTCTTTGAAAGTTACTCAGGGGTCCCCCAAAAATCTCATTTGGGACTTTAGCTATTTCTTTTGTGCAGTGAAATCTATTGAAATGACCAACTTGATTCAGCAGTCACTTCCATTTATGGACATTTTTTCATGGAAATGATTGATTTTTCCATATGAAATTTATGAATATTCCATCTTGGGTCTAATGGCCAAGCATATTTCATAGATTGGCCTTTCTTTATTAAGTGGTCATCTCCAACAATTTTAAACTATATTAAAATAAAAAAAGGAAAAGTGATGATTACTGTTAATTTAATATATTTTTGCAACAACATGCATGATCAAATTACCTCAAATGATGACTTACAGAGTAACTTTCATTGCAGAAAGATTAATTTATGTTTCAGGTAAAAACATTTAATAAATATCTCTTAATGGAACAATAATTCATTTGCTACTGCCATTTCAAAGCATTCCTAAGGTTTGCTGACTCAGCTTTTCTTCTGTGGAAATTATTATTAAGAACTTGTGAAGCACGCCGCATGCATGAATCTTATCTGAAGGTCATTCCCTAACTTCATCAGATGACCCTGCTGTAATGTTTCTAAAGGGTTTTTGCGTTGTCAAGTTCAATTCTGTGAGGATGGACAGAGAGTTTCTTGACTAAGATAATATGTGACAAGTCAAGGGCATGTTTTGGTATTAGCCGAGAGAAGGTAAATGATACTAAATTCCGTGTTTAAATTGTAGTTTGTCATTTATGATCATTGAAAATGTCTAAGAGAACATACTCATTTAATAACAATTAATACAGAAAGATTTGATTTATTCTTCCTGTAACCTCATAACATTGATTAAGCGACTACCTCTCTTAACGGCCAATCTTAGTCAAAAAATTTGATGACAGCTTAAATCAGGTTTCACTACGAATCAGTAACATTCACAATGCTTTTGTAAAATTATCACAAAACCTGAGTGCTGATGGTTATAAATTTGTAAATTTTAAAGAATCCCTTTTTAATTTTGAATAAATGTACTGTTCTGTTTGGTCCTCTAGTAATTACTGATTATAGGGACAAAAAAGTGAAACCGGTCCTACATAATTTTTTTCTTACATTACTTTTATATTTAAAACTCCAAATTTCTTTATCTCTTAAGATTGCACTAATACTTCCAACTTACTTCATATACCAACTATAGAATCTGCTTGGAAATTACAGGATATATTAATTTTATTCATTTCATAAATTGTTTAATACACCTTCCCTCAATGTCATATCTTGGAACCATTTGATAATGTGAATAATACTTATAGTACTTTTTTGTTACAAGAATATCACTGTTCAAATAACTGGGTACAGTTTAAGTGATATCTCACCATTTACTAGGTTAATAAGTCAATATATTTTGAGATCATTTGCAACTCATTTAGTCCTCCTTTTAAATCTATTGAAGTGCTACATAGTAGAGTTTGAATAAGTTCATCTAATGAAGCACAGTTACTCGGACATAAATTGGAGGATGTTCGATGTGTGATAAATGTTTTATTACATTTGGGCTATTAGCCTACTGTTCTAATAAAACAAAGAATGACATGAAAAATGAATAATATGCTTTATTTATTCAAGATTATATATCATCAGTACAAAGAGTGTAAGACCTTTGTCTGAGAAGGTAAAAACAACAAAAAAAATGTGAAGCACTTAGAACATATGTCTAATACCTAATTTTGAATTATATTTAGGCAATCAAAATCCTAACAATTCAAAAACAAAAGTGTTAACAAGAAGTTCTCTTGTCATAATTGAAGGGTTTGGACTTAAAAGATAATAACACTTAATATTACTATTGCTACTATAATTTTTAGTGCTGCCATGTGTTGGCATGCAATGTGACTACAGACATGCAGAGCTGTTCAAATAACTCAATTGATTTCCAGTTGTTTTCGTTTTTATGTAGCCCACTTAAATATATTTAATGAAAACGTTCATTTGTTGTATTTCAGTGTCATTATCATATTTTACACCCAAACTTTTCATGGATCAAGAGATATTTTCTTGTAAGACAGAACTAGAAAATACTTTGAGGGTATCTCATTCATTTTAGGAATGAGTACCAATTAACATGTATTGTAAATCATTTCGAGACTTTTTCTTAGTCTCAGGAACCAAATAGGAAATGAATAAACTTGCTAATATGCAGAAGACAGAAAATATTGGAAATACAATATGATCACCAAGCAAATCAATCCCAAGTGGGAAAAGTTGAGTTATTAAAAAGAAAAATGCAAAATTTATAATTCCAGCTACTGCTGAGGCCCAGAATTTGTGATGCCCAGGAATTAATTCTGCCATCATTACCAAGGAATAGGCCCAAATCCATACCCATAAAATCCAATAAAAGTAGTCAACAGAATTACTGGTAAATACTGAATATTATCTGTAACACCATCCTGTTGATGCAGGTAGAAAAATAGTGATAAGGCAATCATACAGGCTGCTCCGCCGATGCTCGAGGTCAGAAGCACTACCCTCCTTCCAATCTTGTCCACAAAAATGCTCGCAGCTATGCTTCCAAAGACTTCTACAAGCCCAATAACGAGAGATTCATTAGGATACCAGAAAGATCCTTTTTTAAAGACCTCCACCTGAAAAAATACAGTATCTTTTTTTAGGTTTCTTGTTTTTAATACTTACTAAAAATGAAACATTTTCAAATTCAAGAAAAATTTGGATGGAAAGTGCTGGGAATTAAATACTTTTTAAGGTAATCATAAATATATTAGTCACCATTTTATGTGACAATAATTATGTTAAATTTTTAATTTAACATAATTATTTTAATTATTTAATTACTAATAATCATTTAACTTCACATAATTACATGATCCTCTATGGTCATTCCATAGCCTTTTTGTCTACATAAATAATCAGAGGCCTTTAGGAACAACACAACAGTATAAGATAAACACTCGTATTGTTACATAATAACTCGTATTATTACACATAACTCGTATAACTTGTTTGCTATATTGCTCGTAATAACTCATATTGCTACATAATAATAATTATTTATCACTGACATGCAGATATCTAATAGAGTGTTTAAAGTGTTTTGTTATATTTTAATAATATAACAATATTATAATAATATAAATATATTATAATAATATATTTTTGTTATTTTTCAGTGAGAAATAATAATAATAATAATTATTATTATTATTATTATTATTATAATTTTATTACTATGTAGCAGGAGCTTTAATGGTCACTGTATATTTATTCACAATAATCCATTGAATCTGATGTTTAGAATTCAAGAGTATGATACGAATGTGTAACTCATCAACAGTTGCTTACTTACTTTTACAACAATTATTTTTCAGAACCTGTTCCAAATTATTTTTTAAAATTTTTTCTTTGCATCAAAGGACGATAAGAAATCAAGTTAGTCTCATTTCCGACAACCTCTCCGGCGTATTTTCGAAAAATGCAAAAAGTGATAATTTCAAAAGTTTGTTTGTCAAAATGAAGTTTGAGAATAATAATTTTGTTTTAATCAAAGTCTGATCTAAAAATCAGCATTACAAAACGGCCAACTTAAATGTTTTGAAAAACTTATTTTCACGTATTTTCTGTTTGAAATTATAGCAATTCATAAAAAATATATTTTCTCGGAAACATGCTCCAAATTTCATTTCTTCCACGAAGAAAACAAAGGACGCTAAAAATGGTCTCATTTTCGTTGAGCGCTCTGAATTTTGGAAAATTGAAAATTTGGAAATAATGCGAGAAAGTATGTACTGTAGCGCCACTCGTTTTTTTTTATATAATGTGTTCAATTCAATTCAGTTGTGCCTTATTTTCCCCTGGCGAGGCTCAGGCCATGAGGCCTGCTCTTCGCCAAATTTCGCTAAGCTCCTTTCACCGTTTCACAGAGAAAGAAGGTATCACTAGGGCGGAGAAACAGGCGATTTGAATTTTACTCAGAGACTTCTTGATCTTTTACTTGCAGTAAACATCCATCAATGGGGCAGCCGGCTTTACTTCCCCTTCGAAGGAAGCCATACGATTTATAGTCGCTTTGCAGCGCCACCTACCGTGTAGCGTAGGATGACGTGGCCGCCCACCAGCTGGCGCAGGCACATGAGGCCGAAGACGGCGATGAGGGCGCGGGCGGTGATGGGCGCGGACGGGACGTAGCGCGAGGCCTGGTGAGAGGGCTCCAGGGTGAGGGTGGAGCGCGCCAGCTCCGCCAGCGCCTGCGTGCGCTGCAGCTCTGCCGTCACGTCCACTCTGCCCCGCAGCATCCTGCTCGCACACACGCACCATTGGTTGACGTTTTCGAGGAAGTCAACTGCTCGAAGAGGCCATTAGTCCCGTTAGTGTAGTGTATTTTTTGCGAGAAATGATGGTGGTCCTCCCTGCTCTTTTGTGAGACCCTGTGCCGACTTACATGTCGGCTTGCGGGAGATTTTCCTCTCCAGGGATCTCCATCGCGGTACCGCCATAGCCGGGGCAAGCCCTAGGCTATTCTCCCAATATGTGTGGTGCTGTAGTGCATGTAAATGTGACTGTGATTTAGAGGGGAGAAGAAGGAAGAGGAAGAAATGAGAACGCGTGGTCCGTCGCCCGTTTGTTGGGGCACTGCTCGGGCGTTCGTCTGGTATTGATCGGAGAAACAACGGAAAACTGACTTATTTAAACTTGAATTAGAAACAGATATTTTAATTTTGGGGTGCTTCACATTATGCCCCTGGTACATTTTCAAAATTTTCAAAAAATAGCACTCAATGTTTTGATTAAACTTTGTCATCAAATAGCATAACAGACGCTTAAGAGATTAGTGCATGTTTCATTTTTGTTGAAATCCCTGATTTTTCGAAAATTGCAAAACATCAAAGTTTTTTAGGCGTCTTCCTACAACTACAATTATGAAGATAAACTTCTTTTCTTAATGATATATGTTCAGCAAAAACATCTTTAGTGGGATTATATTCAATTTTTTGAAAATATGAGTATTTTTGCGTAATTTGGCTTCAGACATACGCAATTTTTAAATTTTAAACAATTATTTTCTCAGAAACGACTCCAAATTTATTCTGTAATTTTTTTCACTTATGTAGCAAAGAATGGTGAAGAAAGTGATACTGGTTTCATTTTCGGCGCACGCTCTGTATTTTTTGAAAATATAAAACTAAAATCGAAATGGTAAATTCGAATTTCTTGCACGTTTCACGCGTCATAATGATCGCAAAATGGCAACAAGTCGGCTGCAATTTCTTAGGATTTTTGTGATTCTTGCCGATGCCGAGAATGGCAAAAATAACATTATTTGAATATTACGTAATTATTTCCAACATTGCGAGAGAGAATGTTCTGTTGTAGCACCTCTAGTTTAAGATTCCCATGCTCTTGTCTGAAGACAAATCACTTATTCTATTTATAAACACGAAACAATTGATATAAAATGTTTAACAAGACGGTAGAAAAGTTTTCCTAAAGCCTCCGAGATATCATTTAAAGGACGATGTGGAATGGAGTATTTTAACGAACAGCCCCTCCAAACAGCAACAATAAGGCAAGGCAAGAGATTTTAAGAGAATAAAAAGAAATAAGCTGTGCACAAGACCACAAAGAAGATCGCGATAATGTTGAATCTAGCCTGGTCGTGTACAATAAGTACTGCAGAAAGGGAAAGGTACATTAATAGGTCTGGGAAGCAGATTAGATCTTAATGCTGTGTGTATTAAAATGAAATTCAGAACTAAGAAATCAGTCTGTATTAAGTTGCAGAGATGAAATCGAATGTTACCTGCCACCTCGTGGGTTCTCCACTTTTTCTCATTGCCTGTTAGAAATGTTTATCAAATAACAAGAGCAATATTTATTCATTTACGTAAAGCTACATAGTTTTTCATAAATCTAGAATATTTTAAACATTGCAGAAAAATTCAGGTTAAAATATTAAAATGATGTCTACATATAAACTTGGCCATTAGAATGGAGTGTGAAAGTCATTCAATAAAGGAGTGAACTGTCAATTATATTTTCCCACGAAAACTAACTTTCTTTCAACGAATTCAGGAACATGAAGTTTTCGTTCTTACCTGCGTATATTGTATTACTATTATTTTCAATCAACTTATTTTTTTATTATCATTCGTACATTTTTGAGGTCCAAATTAGGCAACCGTTTTTCAAACTTGGACCAATTGCACATACTCATTGATTTCCAGGTATCTATATCACTAACAATGTATTTGAAATATATTTTATAATGAAACGCCTGGACTGTAGATTGTTTTGGTAACTATTTTATTTTGATTAGAATAATTTGAGAATGCTGAGCAGGTGTTCATTGAATCGTAATTGAGAACTTGTAATTGAAAAATCGATTCAAATTAGACAACATTCCTTTATCGTCCAACGCAACATACCTCAGAACGGAGTCAGCTTCTGAGTTGCGGCCGCGAGAAAGCAAGTAGATGGGTGAATGGTGCAACCATTGGGACGTGGCGAGCATCACTACAGGCGCCGCACACGGGATGATGCCGGCCACGGGGAAGGGCAGGAAAGAGGCGATTGCGACCCCGGCCACACTGCCGATGCTCATCATGATGTAGTGGCACGAGCCAATTTCTCCTCGGGATCGAATCTGCGCAGCAACACACATGGCGGCTCCAGTGGGACACGGAGGGCAAGGGAACTGTGAGGACCACGACCTCCTTGAAAATGTGTAGGAGTAAAAATATAAATACAAATATCACATATATAATAAATGTTATTCATGCATACACACACACACACACGCACACACACACACACACGCACGCACACACACACACGCACACACACACACACACACACGCACACACACACACACACACACACATATATATATATATATATATATATACATATATATATACACACACATCTTCATAAATAAAGCTGCACCCAGAAGGACGAGGCATATTGCTATCATTGTTGGCAGGCTGGTAGAGGGTATCACGCACACAAAATGATTACATTTTCACGTTTGTATGACTAATATATACTGCGATATACGCCCACAGACTGTACACGTTAGTTTGGCGTGAGGTCGCCGTGTTGGCAAACACACGCGTCCAGACGTCGTGGCATGGAGTTGTATAGGTCTCTAATGGAGTCCTGTGCTAGTCCATGCCATGCAGCCTGCAACTGAGCGCACGGTTCTTGCAGATTGGTGGGTAAGGGTGGGGTCCTGTTCGCACGCTCCGTAGCATCCCCAACATTCTCGATCGGGGAAACGCCTGGCAATGCGGCTGGCCATGGCAGAGTATCCACGGCTGCAAGGCATGCTTGGAGATGGCTGTGGTATGCGGACGCGCGTTTTCCTGTTGAAATAGGGCATGGGCGTGTGCATTCACGAACGGCAGGGCCACCGGTTGAGGGATCTCCTGAACGTACCGTGCGGTTGGCACGGTGCCCCTGAGGAACACTAACGGTCAACGGGCACCATAGGATATCGCCCCACACCATCATACCAGGTGGGCGGGACGTTTGATGGGATACCACAAACCGCTCGTCGTGGTGCTCTCCACTCCGCCTTCAGACACGGACCCAGTGGTTGACGCCATTAAGTCAGAAGCGGGACTCGTCGCTGATGGTGACCCACTGCAATTCTGCATGGCCCCAGGTCCGTCGTTCCCGACACTGGGCGAGTGTAGCGACGTTGCTGGGGTGCGAAGGGCCGACGCCGTAACGGTCAGCGTACGGCGAGCCCTGCGTTGTGCAACTGCTTGCCAGTGGTACTGGCACTTACAGGATGTGACAGTGTAGGCTGCACAGCCCGCTGAAGCACCTATCGTTGCCGTTGGATCCGGTCGCCCGTGGCGGACCATCCGTCGGTCCTCCCTCCTCGTGGTGCGTGGCGGACGTCCATATTCTGCATGTCGTGTGTGCGTGCCTTCCTCAATCCATTGCCACCAACAGCGGGCGATGGTGGTGTCCGTGCGACCGGTGTGGCGCGCAATACGGCAACAGGACCAACCAGCCTCCCGCACACCCACGGTGGCCGTCTCGAAAGCTTCTAGCTGAACAACCGGCTGTCGAACGCGTCACCTAGGCATAGTGTATGTGCAGGTGACGCTCTGGCGTCGTTACTCGATGTTGCAATGGCCAGCACGGCCGTTTGAGACCCCCTTTTCTCGGCCGGGGGTGCGACGTCACGCCCTTACCCCCGACCCCCCAGTGCGCGGCCGACCGTGAATATATATATATATATATATATATATATATATATATATATATCAAAATTATTATTTGAGGCGGTTAGAATTGGAGTGAGCCAACCCTCCAGAAGTTCAGCCTGAAATAATATGGCAAACGCCGCTATCACCAGGTCTACGGAGAAGGGACTGTTGCTAGAACATCGCTCCGGAGCCTATAAAACTCAAGGAGGCCACAGGGTATCAAGTGATGTCACTGCAGTGCCTCTGATGTATTTGTGTTCGTTAAATTGAGGATGTTTCCTGTTGCCTTCGTTTGTTTCCGTGAAGTGATCTACTTTCCTGAGATAATTTTAGCGGTAACGCTGACGTATTTGCTTCCCTGTCAATTTTTTGAACTTCGGTTAGATATTTGCGAAGTTCGATAAGAGCTGCACGTTGCAACGGGGTTTGGTCGCTTTTCAGCGAAATATCTGTAGACAGGCTTTTATCACGACAAAGAATTGCAAGTGGAAGATCTGAAGTGCTGAATCTGATTCTGATTGGTCCATCCTTATTTGCGTCTTGTTTACCAAGTCTGGTAAGTTGCAATTTTTCCGGTTGAGTTTCCAACAGAGAATATAAATGGATCTGAGATTGAGGTTTGTAGTGTTGTAGCGATCGTATTAAATTAGAGTTTCTTTCTTAATCATTGTTGCTCTTGAATTCAGGGATGCCATAAATAATGAGGTTTTTTCGATCTCCTAGCTCGTTTTTCAATTTCTTCTATAGCTCTACGAGTTAGGTCTATAGTTTTTTGCAGGTGATTCTGTATTATCTGAAGCTGTAGTGTTTTCCAAAAAAAGAGTCATATGCTCAGATTCAAGTTTTTCTAAACGAGTACAGATTTCAATGTTAGACTTTTCCATTGATTTCAATGTAGGTAATTCTACATTGACTTTTACAACGATTGTCAACTACTCAGCAGGATAATATATATCGTCTTGGCATTTTTTGACATTTTCAGTTAGGACTATTTTCTATAAAACCAATGTCAACTCAAATTGTAATCGTCGCGAAGTTTTAAAATCGCAGATTGGAATAATTCTGCTAACTTTGTTGACGTGGTCAATTTCAATGAGGGAGAAGGTTAAATACAGAATTCCTTTTTAGCAGCTGTTCTTTTACAATATGAACGCTTTGAGTTTTCGCTGGCCATGCATAAATAATTGAAGCAAAGTCACAGAAGTTTCATTCATAGCCATTGACAGTTCTCACACAAGTAGACCCTTCCGCGCGCGCTTGACGCAGTTTTCCGCGAACGCCGTGCCGTCTCCTCCCGAGTTCCAACGGTCACTGGCAGTTCTCACACAAGTAGACCCTCCTGCGCGTTTGGTACAGTCTTCCACGGATGCAGGACCGTCTTCTCCCAAGTTCCAAAGGCCACTCAAAAAATTGGTGAATTATCAGTGGCGGGCGGTGGGTTCAAAACATGGGGAGGCCCAGACAAATACAGGCACGGAAACATAATGTGAAATTGTTAATGACCTTTGATTTACTGGTAAACCAAATTAAATTAATATTTCTCTTTGTGTAGGATCACTCCTCTGCGAAAAAAAGACACTTTCAATAAAGATGTTATTGCGTACATTGAAATACTGGGTCTGCCACATAATGGATCCATCGCAACCACAGGGCAACTACTGTCTATGACCGCAGCACGCCTTCGCAGGAGGAGGCCAAACGCACAAGGGCCTTCGTGCCAAACCAACTCCAACTTTGGACAAAACGAAACTATTCTTTTATTATTTGTTCACGGCAACAGCACAGGGGAGGCGCGCATCACCTTGGGCTGCCGGTATCTTGCAGTCACAAGCAATGCTAGTACTTGGTAGTGCTACCTATGTGTAACGCATAGAATTACTTGGCTCCATCGTGAATTGTAACGCTATGTTTGCGGCAAGAGAAACTACTTTTGAACGTTTACTAGCCAGCCATAAACATTGTCAATTTTAGACAAAGTTAATTCTAACAAATTTAAGATAAAAATACATCACTTTTAGTGTTGTTAATCAATTTTATGGGGAGGTCTGGCCTCCCTTGCCGACTCTAAAAATCCGCCAATGTGATATACATTTATTCTAATAAATAAAATTGGTTAAGTATGATAACTTTATAATTTTGTAGGTCATGAACGGTCTCTAGAATTAAAAAAAAGTAAAAATAGAAAAAAATAGTCTAATAATTCGTCCACCTCTGTAAATGTCTATAGAAGTTTTTGAGGTTCTACACTCTTCATGTTATCGTAGCGCGGACTTTCTCTCCAAAGCTGCTGCCTACGGCCGCGTCAGCCAGCTGATGGGCTGACCTCTCAGATGATGGCATGTTCGGTTCTGTAGCTACTGGTCTCTCTGATGATGGCATGTTTGGTGCGGTAGCTATTACCAGAACTTGGACCAATCTCTCTTTCAGGAGGAAGGATTGGCATAGACGTATTAAAAATTAGGATTAGCCCGTTGTGTCTCTAACATCCACATTTGTGAATTTATTTGTTAATTTTAAGGATTAATTTTATTAACATTATTTGTAAAATATCATAAAAATATTTTAAAAGTTGACTCGGAGATTATATTGAAAATATTTTCAGTCGAAAAATTTCTACTAATAGAAAGATTATATTGTCGTTGAAGGAACAATACTGCGTAACTGACTAACAGTTTTTTGTTTCTTTTTTAATCCCTGATGCAAACGGTCATATCTCATTCCAATTGAAAAGGGTCGGAGATGTAATATAACTCATAATAAAATTTAAATTACTTTTACCATGCTATTAAATGGTGAACGTAATGTCAGGTATACCAAAAATGCCAAGATATCAGAGGTGTCAAGGATGGTAGTTACGTGATATTTTTTCTTCAACTTAGATATATAATATCGACGATATATTTTAGTTTCGAATTGTTCATAAATTAAAACTATAAAATTGAAAGTAATATATAAATTGAAAAGTGAAATAAAACAAAAATTCAGTTCATCTTGTTTCTTTTACGTTTTTAAAATGCTGTCTCAAAAATTTTCTGAAGAAACCTATAGTGACATATTTTTCTTTGGAAATGTACACAGTAATTTGTGTTAGCAAAGAAATATTTTAGAATGCTGTCTCTGCTATGCCTTACAATGTCTTACATTGTCGTTTTCTCACTACAGTATTATTTTTTTTCCTACGTATTGTCTTTTCCTATTATACCTAAATGATATGCTCTCGGTGATTCAAAAGGGAAGAACACTTCTCTTCACTGATCATATGATTATTCATTGCAATAAAGAAGCAGTGAAGTACAATATGTAAATGTATTGGATGTTTCAAGTTGTTTCGTTACAACAAATTAATCGTAAACAAAGGAAAAACTGCTTCAATTCTTTTTTTTTAACATTTGTTGCGTATTTATGCGCAAGGCGTCTCTAAACCCCTTGGGTGTTGAGCGCAAGACGGAGTAATCCTCCATTACTTCAATGACCATTAGCGCTCTCTGTAATTCACATGGCGCATTATTTGTGCCAAGTCTCGTCTCGTCAAGAAGACTGCCAGGTAGCATCTATGCGTACGCGCCTCTCACCGCGCCCCTGCGCCACTACCCAGCGGCCAGAATTGGGAAGGAATGAAGAAGGGGGTAAGGTTTAGGACACTTTACAAAGGTTGGACTAGCCCTTGTGGAGCAGCCGAACTCGTTTTGTCAGAATAAATTTCATATGAGAATCGACCCCGGACCTCATTGATGAAAGACGAGCGACTTTGCTCTGAGCCACGAGACAGCTTTCCATTTCAGTTTTCCATTTGAAATAAATAATTGTATATTCCATTGAAAGTGAAGGATGTATAATTGACTGATATGATGTAATGTTTCGGGTCTCTCAATTCGGTGAAACATCAAATTGAACGTCCATTTAAATGAACTGAGGACAAAATTAAGTTCATTATCTATGCGTTCAGAATTCTTCATATTCAGTCAGCTTTCATCCCGCTCTTTGTTCATATTTCACTAATGTTCATTCCCACCTGAAATACGGCATATTCTGAGGAAACACATTCTTTAGTTCGCAAACTTAGAGATTATAAAAAGAATTGTACGAATAATGAACAAATCCCTCCCACATGACTTATATAAGCATCTCTTTATGAACCTAGGAAGTTTACTATTACTTTGTCTCTTGATTTACGAGTAAATGATTTTTTGTCCGAAATGGCATATTCAAGAGTGCGAACATATTTTCACTCAATGCAGTCATCTATCACTATAACATTCGACTATTCGTCAGGAGTCAGCTGTCTACAAAAAATGCACATACAACACATGTATTACATTATTTCACAAGACATTTACAAATGACCAGGGCCCGGATGTTTATGACCTAAAATGTTAGAAATATGCAACATTTATAACCTAAAAAATATCAAAACATGACCATAAATATGGCTTAAAAATTTTTTGGTTGCATTTTCAAAACCTTGCCGCAATTTTTAAATAACTATTATGTATTGAAAACATACATTTAAAATCAAGCACATTCACAATTTACCCCTTCTCCTTTGGCGTCTCATGAAGACAATTCTATCTGCCAAAATTATTTATAGAACTTAGTTAAAAACCTGAAAAACTAAACTAATACTTCTTTCGCATCAGGTGCTTTCTTCCGCTTTCTTTTTCTCATTCTGTGTAGCTTAGCCAGGAAAGACAGACAACAATTAGATTCACTTGTAAGAAATTAGAAAACAAGGAGGTTAGGAGACGTGAAAAATCTATTTGAGGAAGCAAGTATGCGAAAATGTAATCTAAAAGAAAAATAGGACAAAAATACGAAAATTAATGAAAAATATGACCACAATATGGCATATTAACGGAAAATGACGAAATGGTTTAAAAAATGCAAAATATGACTGAATATGACACGTGAAAATTTCATAATTATAGTCATTGTAAGCATAGCACATAAAAAAGTAAATACGACTTGTCATAAACATCCGTACTCTCCAAATGACCTTAAATGATTAGAATTGATACACAAGTTCAAATGCCAAGTAAAATCTTTTGTTGGAGAACTGTTTCTATACAATTAGGGACTATACTGAGCATCAAAGAGGAAGTTAATATTGATTTTAACAATAAAATTTAATGTATTTTTTACCATTGTACTGTGTAATTCTGAAAGGCTAAATATGTCTGTAGCACGTATATCTCAACTTTCGAGTCAATGATCCTTATCTCGAACTGAATTTTTGTTAATTTGATCAATTCTTACCATAAACTCTCGGTCCAATTAAGTCAAACCGTTTAATGGATCGCTATTGTCATACTATAAATTCTAATTCTTTGCTCTCATTTTGAAAATAAGCACCTTTGTTTACTCACTCATTCTTGTTCACTTTACCTTTAAGATTATGTATACCAATGTATCATACTGTCGTTTAAAATTGTTATATTATCTTTATTTTATACATTTTTTCGTAAAAATATTATTCAAGAAATTTGGTAAGGAATTTAGAAATTTTTTTTTGAAGTAATGAGGGTTGCGGTGTTAATGATTGTGATGCTTCAAGAATAGTAAGTACCTGCGGTTGATAATTGGATGCTACGAGAAATGTTTTGGATCATGCACAAAAATATATTATAATAATTTCAGTAATCCTTACCTCAGCAATTTCCACGCTGTACAATGGCACAACGATGGATACCACACCTACCATAATGCCAGAAACGAATCTTACCATGTACAACCATTGAATCTAAAACAAAAACGCATTCCAGTTACAAAAATAGTTTCAGAAATGAGGATAATATAGAGTACACCTTTTTTTACCTACTCATTCTAGTCCACTTTTCCTTTAAGATCACGTATACCAATGCATTACTGCCGTTTCAAATTCTTATTTCAGCTGTACTCGAGTTCAATCCAGCGAGTTTACTCCAACTCGAGTTTACCATTATTTATTGTATGTATTTACACATATATTTAATACCTTTCAATAATTTTACTAGCATTTGATATAAGGATAACAATTTCTAAAATCTTTCTCCATTAGTAAATCATTACAATTTTATATTCCAAAACATTTCATTATTGTCAATATAACTCTGAAATTGTGATTACAGCACTGTTAGGGCACCTGTATGTTTCTGGCGTAATTCTGGTGCTCTAATTATCAGGAACTCTTATTCGATATTCTATTTTATATTCCCTTTCGGCAACACGTTCTTTTCTTTTACTTTGATACTTCTATCTTTACATTACCTGAATTTTCTAGAACATAGATAATAAATTATTTGAAAGCGTTGTAGAAATCAAACAAGCTATATTTAGTGAACTTCCTCTGCAAAAGCCGCTAACAACTTTTCAACCATTATTATCAATTATTCACAAACACAAATGAATTACAAAAATGCAGAAACTTAATGAAATTTATTAGGAGATAGTTACCACTCTAAATCCATAGTTAAAAATTGTATTTCCTAGCAAAACACGAAAAGTCATATACCAATATTATTCATACCCGAACGTAATAAGAATGATTGTGAGAGGCAAATAATCTGTAGATTACTGTTGACACCATACGATTAAACTTTGGGTACTTACAGTGTTTCTGCTGTAGGGTATCAAAATCCAACAAAGCACAGCTGGCATTGCCATTGTCATAAGCGATGTCTTGCAGCCCAGTCTTTTCATAAGGAAAGCAGCGAGTAGGGATCCCAAAATTGCACCAGCTTCAACCTGTAAATTACAATCAAATCAATTTTAGTTTCTTACTTCTACTTCGTAAAAGAGTTAGGTAATCCGGCAGTTATAATTATCGACTTCGACAGAAAACTGGATTTGTGAATTCTCGTACCCCCAAAGTGGACTTTTCTTTCCCCTGTATGTATAAATTACTTTTCTTGATTCAGAATTCTGTATGAAATGCAGTGAGAGTTCACGTTTTGTGACTCTTTGTTATCGATAAGTTTTTGTTTTTTTTTCAAATCGTCTTTCCGTCTGTGAACGACGCAAGTACCTAAACCACACAGGATTCTCACCAAATTTGACATTCCCTGATCGATGTCACCGATGTAACAGGCCTCTTGATATAAAAGATGAGTATTTTAATTTTTGAGAGTACTTCACCTAATATCTCAAGGACATTATCAAAATTTTCTAAAAATGGCTCCAAATTAATTGTTTTTTATGATAAGAGATCTTTAAATCATTTTGATATACAAAATGTCGAAATACTAGTAGTTTTTGAGAAATTGTAAAATAGGATGATAAAAAAATTTGGAAGGATTTACAGGCTTTTTAAGTATAGTAAGAAGACTGCTTTGCCTCTGTATGGACTACTATGGGGAGAGTGTAGAGACTTGTAATCCGAAGGCCAGGTTTTATTCCTGTCATTAACAAGGTAACGTATTTCTTATATTTTCCTACGTTAGAGAAAAATTCGCTTATAAATACCTTTTAAGTTCGATTTTCATAAAAATATGCGAACATTGGAAAGCTGCGAATCTTCAGAAATTGCGAACAAAAGTAATGAAACTGTGCCTAAACCATACACAGTATTTTTGATAATATTGATATTCTTCAATCAATCTCACCAATGTAGCGAGTTTGAAACATGTTTTAATTTAAAAGTGTAGTGAAGAACAGCAACATCGTAATACACTGTTTCACATACATGAAAGTTTATTAAATAGCTCGTATAATTTGGAAACAAATTGTGTATCTGAAAGTAGATGATTGATACGTAGAAATATATTACTCTTGAAGTAACTTACCAACGTTTTAAAGCATGGAGTATTGGCGGTGAAGTTCCAAAGACCAGAACAGGTGTATAGAGGACCTGGATCAGAAGTGTCCAATTGTCCATTTGGGACCATTGAATTAACCAAGAAGGCTACCGTACCATTAATGACTGTGCCATTTATTGATGGATTCAAGATCCCGACTTCCGAATATGACCAGGAGTCCATATATCCCGCAGTCAGAGAGCTAAGTCCAGCTGTGGGAAATCAAGGGATTCAGCACATAATGCATTCACTACAGCAATATAACATATCAATAATAAACACATGATGTTTACTAAAGATATAACGTCGGGGCACAAAAATACACAGCACAAATAGTCATTGTGGAGTTACATAAAGAAATAGTTTTGAACATAATTCACTTTAGTAGCAAACACTTCATAAAGATAGTAAAAATGTCTAAAATAACATCTCTTTGGCTGCGAAATATGCTGAGTGCTTTGCTCTGTGGCTGAGTTTAAAACTATTGTAAAATGAAAATTTCTTAGGTGTATAAACTTTTCCTGTGCACAGATGATATTTACATACATATATTTACAATATGTATATTCATAGTATATTACATACGAGGTGTGTTAAAAGAAAGTGCTACGAATAATTTATGCGAGATGAATAATTTCTGCATCAGCCTAACTATTTTTTTTAAGAATATTTAATTTTTGGAACATTCATGATTGCGCTTAGTGGTCAAATTTTATTTACTTTAATGCGTGTGCGGTTCATTTGTTTCAAGAAGAATATAAAAGAGAGGGACGCCCCCTGCACTCCATTTCTCTTTCTCTCACACACACCTTCGTGTGCTTTGGTTGTCGCCACGGAAGTTGGAAAGTGTTATTAAAATGTATAATTTTATTAGCAATCAGTATGAACGGGATTAAATCCATATGCTTTAAAGGAAAAACATAAATTTTCCTTTGTGGAAGTGGAGGACATTTTCAAGTAAAAGTGATGTTGCGGAAAACTATCTTGTAAAGTGTCTTTCTACCAGACGGCAACTTGTGTTAATGCCAGCCAGGTACGATGTAATCCCACTAAAACAAAATTTTATTTTAAATTTGATGTGTGTGATCTTTTCCGAGCAAATGTATGATACTTCTGAAAAAATGTATGTTTATGTAAATTTAAGGGAGCAGATACATCTTAAAAGCTTTAAAAATTCGATTTTTGAAAACATTTTCCCCATGCATTAATTATTTTGAAATATTTTGGTGCAAAAAATATTTCGTTATCTGCAATAGTATTCGAGTTATGATTTAAAAAGTATGTCTCTCCATTATGTATTTATTAGAGTAGTAAGGTAAGCAAAACTCATGAATCAAACTTCGTCTCTTGTTTTCCAGAATCACAGTTTTTATGATCCGTTTCTCTTATAACTCAAAAACTAATCACGTTAAAAGCTATGAAATTTTTTAAGATGCATGTAACCAAGTATTATCTACAAAACCATGCCAAATTATACACTTCAGATTTTGTTATAAAAAATTATAAACCTGAAAAAATATTAATAATCAATATATTAATTATGAATTCAAAATAAAAATATTATTTATTCAGAGATCTTAATAAAAGAGCATGGTTTTGTACCTGTATCCCACCTGTAAATTTTAGTGCACGAAAAAGTGGTTGAATTTTGATTTTTGTAACAAAAAAAATTGTTTTTAAAGTTAAAAGCAAATTTTTCCTTACAGAAGGAAGATATTTATGTGTGCCACTTAATTTTCACTGCCGTGGAGTATCATTTTAATGGATAAAAGTGAAAAAGTAGTAAAAACTTAACTGCTGTAAGCTGTATGTACCCTCTTAACGGACTGCTTAACTAGCAAACACCATGATGAAAAGACATGGATGAGCTAGTCTGGCGCAGCGATTTTTGCTCGTCCAGCGCAGCACCAGTTTCAGTCACGAACGACATGACCACAACAGGGGTACTTTGTTTGAAAAGGTAGACGAGGCGCTGGGTGCCATGTTGCATGGAAAGGGTGAAATGTTCAGATACATTTTGAAAGAGGTTTAAAGTGACAATTTTCAACGGTGACCAACCAAATATAACGTATAATATTAAACTGTAATTGAAATAAGATGCAATATTTAAAAAAAATGTTTAATATATCTGTTTCAACGACTTGTAAGAAGGTGATACTTTTGGATATGTCTGTATTTCTCGCTAACATTGTGACGCAAATTGGTGCCTGAAGCTCATTGGCTGAAGTCGGAGACGATGCGCAATAGTTACCCATGTCTTTTCATTGTGGCAAACCAACGAGTTAGAATATTCTGCATAGAGTGGCTAACCTTATGGTTTCAGTGCTCTTAGTGGACACTCGCAGAACTAAGGGCCGCCATGTTTTTTGAAGTCAAAATATATGAGTGGCGTATAGAACTGTTGTTATACTGAATCAACGTTTTGTTTGTATCACATTTTATTTCTATATTTTTGTCTTTTTTTGATTAACTGTATTTAAATTAAATTAGTGGTTAGAATAATAATATTCACAAACGCCTTCATATGTTCGGCATATAACTGTAAAATAGAAGTAAGCAAACCACAAATATATAATTTTAAGTGATTTGTTAGTTCGGATTCGGAACAGACTTCGATTCATTTCATGAAATTCAAATTGCACAAATTCATTATATTGAATAATTGCCCAGAGGGCGCTACTTTCACTGAGAAAAAAAGTTTTCACTTTGCTGCAAAGATGGTGGCGATTTAAGCCACTCTGTGTAGTTCTAACTCGTTGTGGCAAATACTCACCCAGTATGGCCATCCAGTGTTGAAGCCAACTGTGCGTTCCTCGGGCGGGCTGTATGGGCTCGGGCGGTGCGCTTCGCCTCCTCTGTGGCAACGGGGGTGGTGTTGCTGGAGCCCTGGGGGGTAGTGGCGGCCTGGGAGGTGGCGGCGGGGTAGGCGGCGGTCAGCGGCAAGGATGGAGGCTCTTGAGGTTTGAGGATGTTCTCCTCAGTTTCACCCACTGTGCAGTACACGTGATTCGCGCCAGGCAGATTGTAGTCTTCATCTTCATCATCGTCATCTCCATCGGTTTCTGTTCTCTGAATCATCAGTGACGTGTACTTGGGTTCAAATATCAGAGGTGAAGTACTTTCATGAGACGATCTCCGCGAATTTTCCGCAGATGTACTTTTCATCTTGAATCCCAATTGTTTGTACAAGTTTTGTAAATCTTCATTTAATCCTGAGCTGTCTAAAATGCACCATTCGTAAGTTTGATCAGACTTCATAGATGAAGGAACTTCATCATGGCCATCACCACCACCGCCACCACTACCACCATCACCACCATCATCACCTGTAATGGTGACGTACAATGTAGGATCATTTTCATGGATTTCTGCTGTGCTAGAAATCTTGGAGATGTAACAGGTTTTCAGTGATTTACTGACCCCGCCATCATCAGTAGTCACGTTATCAGAACTAAAATGGCTTGAAGTGCTCAAAGAATCAGTTGTTTGAACACCATTGAAAAAACCTTTTTCTTCTTTATCAAAAGGAGCTTGAAATTTGTGAGGCCTACATGTTGATCTTTTTAAGAATAGGGAACTAATCTCCGCAGGTGTGTTTTCGTTTGTACTAAAATCAAGGTCTGATACCATTTTGTCGCACGAATCTTTGGTAGACTCACTGTTTGTAGAAATGTAAACCATATTGCCATTTATTAGGCCTTTGACTTCATTTTTCCTCTGCCCTTTTGATTTACCTCCCCGTCTCTGAGGAGTTTCGAGTTTAGTTCTTGTGTTCATCCTTCTTTTTTTTCATATATGAACTTCGACCCAGAAACTCCCATGAAGAGCACGATACTTCACTTAAAGCCTTTCCTGTTGCATTGCTACTAGTATCTTTTTTTATTCCTTCTTCTGCTACAGAATTTAGAAGATCATTAGGTTTTTTAGTATTCTTGAATACATTTAAAAGTGCTGTTTTGTGGCGTTTGTGATTTGACTCTAAATTTGTATCTGCAAAACTGTCATTGAAATCGCGTTTCCTTTTAACGCTTGGAATAATTTTTGAAATATTTTGAATATTATCAGTTTTATATTTTGTTGCATTAATACTTGTTGCATCTATTTTGTGATCCACAACTGCCTGTGAAATTTCTTGTCGATTAACAGATATCCCTGAATCAGCAGTAGGAAATAAAGAACAGCTTCTATTTGCAACCTGAATCTGCTGATTGCCATTAATAAGACCCGTGTTAAGTATCTCATCACAATTGTAGGATGTTTGTGGATGTTTGCTCCAGTGGAAATGGGTGAACATCGACATCTGCGGCAATTGGATTAGTGCTCGAAATGTTTGCTTCATGACATTGCGTTTTCTGTGTCTTTACATTGATATCAAATGGACCAATGCCAGATTTGAGTGACGGGCAGTCGACGGTCAAATCAAAATTTTCAGAGTGACTCAGTGCTGTATCATGTTTTACATCCTGTTTTGAAAAATCTCTGGAAGGTCTGGTACTGCATACCTCAGTGAAGGCACACCTATAATTATCTGGCTGAAAGAGTTCCACCATTGACTCTCTTCTTTCAAATGACCCTGCATTTTTATTATTCTTGTAAATATCATTTTCTCCTTCATATTTATCAATAATTTTTGGATCTTCAACATTGTCGTAGCAGGAAAATAGATTTTGTGACTTCATTTTAATCGAAGGAACAATTTGTGACTGCTCAATAAGACAATCATTTTCCCGCTTGCAAACTCCATTTTTTCTGTTATTTTTTCTTCTCAGAGCATTATATTTTTGAAAATACCTCTTCAATTGCGCATTTCTTTTCAGAAAGTTTGGTATTTCTTGTCACATTTTGTATTTTTCTTTCCAAATCTTTAATATTTGCTCTCTCTGCATCTCTTTGTAACTTGTTCCCATAGATTTGAAAAGATTTCAATGAGTTTTGGGTCTCGGTCTTTTGTAGAGCTTGGAAGTTCAGATGTTTCTAAAGGCAAAAACATATCACCCATTTCATTCGATTGCTCAGTTTTCGGCAAGAAAATTCCGTCAGTGATTGCAGCTACTTCATAATCTGTCTCATCAATATGATCATCAATTCTACAACCTTGCATGTTAATCAATGTTAAATCTCTTTTACAAGCTGTATTTTTGAACATCATTTCTACTATTTGTTCTCCCAATTCATCGTTTAGATGAGCAGATTTTATGATTGAATTTTTATCTTTTATTTTAGTATTCAATGGTGGCTTATTTGATCCAACTGTAAACAATCCTGGATGCTCTGGTTGAGAGGGAATTTCTTTTTTATTTTCTGACAAAAAATGCTCTTGTGTCCTAAAGCTTTTCTCTGTATCCTTGAAAACCTTATTCTTGTTCATTTGCAGATTCGTTCCATGTGGACTAATCTGAGAGTGAGCTCTCTTCATCTTTAAGAGACTAGGCTGCTGAGGTTGCAACATGTGTCCAATAAGTCCATTAGTATCTACGGGTTCTAAATCCGGAATACTAATTTTCAGTGGAACATACAACTTGCGTTGCTGCACTACATCCTGAAACTCGTCCTGTGTAATATGTTTTTTTCATTTCAACAGAATTCATAATTTCTGAGAATGTAGGTCCCGAAGTCGTATTCCCAAAAGTGGTAATTCCTGACATTTTAGAATATGATCCACGGGACACATAAGAAAATGGATTCAAATTAAATTTATTTTCAAAGGAATATTGTGTTATATTGTGAAGAGTTTCTTTGGAAATTATTTGATCATGTGACATTTGGTCAGTGGTTTCACTAATCTTCATGTCACAAAATCGATGTTCAATTTCATCTTCCTTTTTACGTTCAGAATTTTGTATCTTAATGCTTTTATCAATATCATTACGAACATTTAATGATCGAATGTTACCTTTATCTCTTTCTTTATTTTCTGAGAAATGTTCGAACACTACTTCCTCACTATTCTCTAAGCTTGTGATATGTGATTTAACAAAATGTTCGCATTTTGCTTTTATGTCTGGTGTTTTCTCTCCTGTTTCAAATGCTTTCTCTTGTATTGTAATGCCAGTACTTTCTAAAAAAGTTTCATTTGATTTGTTAATGATTGTCATTTCTCCTTTAATGTCAGTAACTACATGAATTGGTAATTTTTCTTCCTCCAATTTGCAGACTTCACTGACAGAAATCCCCTTGCCACTGTAACGTGGTTCTTTCCTTTGGGGTAGTATATCTTCTTGGATAACTTTATTTGCCTGGCAATCTGCCTTATTCAAAACTCGTACTTCCATAAGCGGAGGCATGTTTCTTTGTTTAATTTTCTCTTCTGATTTATCTTCTAGAGATTCGGGAACATATTTGTTTGTTTCTGGTTTAACTTTCAAAATGTTCACACCACTTTTTGGTCTTTCCACCATGGAAGCAATAGATGAATTTCCAATGTAGATGTCAATATTATCCTTATCTATGAATTGAATTGTATTTTTCTCCATATTTAAATTCAACTGAAGAAACAGAATTCATGTTTTCTGGGTTAGGTGTTTGTAAAATGCCGTTAAGTGAATCTTTCGGCTCCATTATTTTTCTTCTTTGTTGCCACAAACTTGTTCACTGCATCATCTGACACATTTTGATGATTCTCTGGCTGATATGAATCTGAAACAACACAAAAGTTCTGTAACAATTAAAAACGCAAATAATTCAAATATTAAACATATGTCAAATGTTAATTTCCAACGCGTTCAGAAATTGCAAGAAAAATAAGCACACACCTAACATGAGAGAGGTGTCTACGATTTGTTAGATACAATGGAAGTAGGGGAGATTACAAAAACATTGACAATTTCGATTTTGACTAAAAATTCAAAGATTTGATTTTGTTATTCTCCTATTGTCACTCTGCGCGTACACTTAATTCTTAGACAGCGCGTCACTGTTCACGATACAGATGACATGTGATAACGAGGCTCCACAGAAGAGGTCGTCTACCATTAAAATTTGTTATTCACATGTTCAGTTATGCAACTTTTTAGATATTCTTGGTACGTAGCCGACGGTATATTTTTACTATATTAAATCATTGCTGTATTCTTGAAGAAGTGTTCGTTAAAAAATTTGATTATATGATAATATAATTAAAAATGTAACAGAGTTGTACGATATTATTGTATTTGTTTTCTTGAGCTGAGTGCGTCCTACTTTTCGATAAATCATTTTGTGTGGATTTTTTTCAGGTGCATTTTTGCTGTTACAGGTCACATGTGCGTGTGTATGTGTGTGCAAGTCATGGGATACATCCTAATACCGTGCCGGACCCCCTTTTTACCCTCAAAATGCAACAATTCGAGGTTGCATGGACTCAACAAGTTGTTCGAAGTCCCCTGCAGAAATACTGAGTCAAGCTGCATCTACAGCCGTCTATAATTGCGAAAGAATTGCAGGTGCAGGATTTTGTGCACGAACCGACCTCTCGATTATGTCCCACAAACGTTCGATGGGATTCGGGTCGAGCGATCTGGGTGGCCGAATCATTCGCTCCAGAATGTTGTTCACATCAATTTCATTTGCTTATTTTGTAGTAAAAAAGAACAGTTTCAAGAATGTAACGTTGTGACGGATTGTATATTCAAGTTTCATCAAAACAAATCTGAATACACTGTTCGTTCGGTTAAAGAATCGTTGCTGACTTAATGATTTGAGGAAAGTCAGCAACAAAGGTTTTAATGAAATTATAAACCCTCGTTTAAAAAATAGGGATAATCTTAGTCCCCTAATAGGAATATTTTAAGGAATACAGTCTCGCAAGATTAGTAGTATATTTAGAGGGGGAAAGCGGGGAAAAGTGTTTAGAATTTCTTCGATCCCGGGTGGCAAAACCAGAAGTATGACGTATGAATAACTACATCAATCTTTTTAACGAAGCGTCAATAGAGTACGTATACGATTGCATGTACATATAACTCATTGAAATACAGGGGAAAGTGGGAAGATACAAATATCCAGGTCTCCAGATTTGAAGAGGACTGTACGGGATGTGTTCCCCCATGCTGCCAGAGGTTTGCCGATCACTGAATTATTTGTAATCGGAATTAAAGGGTACACTGGAATAATCATCTAAGTCAGTTTGAAATATTTTGAGAAAATCGGTTTTTGGATGCATTATATTCAGAGCTTAATTTTAAATAATTCTGAACAAGAATTTTCTAGTTAGTGCCCTGATATATCCTTTTTATTTTCTTACCACGTTTCTACTTACATTAATTTAAAGCAACAACGGAAAATAATTTATTGCAATGGAACACATAATATACTAGGGAAAAAGATCAAAGTCCAGATATCTTTCCTCATTCTTGTCCCCTCCTTTCCTCTGACACACACGCACACACACATATACACACGTACATGTACTACACTACCGCATGTGTCACGAGACCAGTCAAGAGATCTTCGATTAGGAGCCAAGCGCTTGAATCTTTGCTACGGTTGCCATAAATGTTTTCAGAAAATAACAGAGTGGGCGAGGAGGGGATCTTTGATAATAATGATACATTCTCTTTATTATTTAAAACACAGACTAGTGTGAAGTTGAGCTATGCATTTGCATAACAATGGAATACATCTTTATACATTATTTCAGATATTCAAATAATATTCTCTGTGTGCATTAGGGCCAGCACTCATAAGGAATTCCTTAAAGTAGTATATGCATTATAGACATTTATGAAACACATTTTTAGCTTACGTTTGGAAGTGCTATGCACTTGAACAAAGACATACGTATTACGAATAGTTACCAAACTAAGACTACACTGCAGGGATCTGCGCAATAGTCTGGGCTAGAGAGTAATGTCAGCTGTAATCGAGATTAAAAACTAAAAATAACTAAACACAAAGAAACACTAAAAGCTAAATCAACATTTATTCACTCATACAATACGTGTTTTTTTTTGTTATTGGATAAGATATTTTTATATGTTCACTTCCATTTTTTAATTAGTGAATCAGAAATACTGTTAAAAGTTCACTCAAATGGTGAACATCTGGCAACCCTGATCTTTTCACCAGCGGTCTTGTCGATTTGTGTGCACACTATACGCACTTAAAAAGCTCGAAGCGTATTTTCACAAAAATGGATTGGTGTTCCATGGTGATAATTTCACATATTAGTACAACATTGTATCTTACCATTATATCAAATCTTGTACCACACTAGCTTTCCCCATCCGAACCTACACTTAGTGATATTGCTTTTCAAACTTCGCTTTCTTATCTCCTTCGCGACCGCGAGTTTCAGAAAAATGAACATGTCATATAACATATGCTTCCGAACGTGATTTTTTGAACACATATTGAAACAATTGATCTGCTTTGCTCTATAGATGTAGAAAGTCCAAGTTAAGGTGGTTTATACAATCCAGTACTGACCCAACACACCTGTGGTCAAACATTTCAAATTGTCATAAAATGTAATATATCGCTTCATTTATCTAATATTCGATCCATTCTATTTATAGTTAAGTACAACCCTTAACTACTGGCGTTAATGAACATTAATTTATTAAAAAATTGCTACACAGCCCCTCGGTGGCTCATGGACAGCGTGCTAGCTATCTGTGAGGCTGGTCCTAGTTTAATATCCAGCCGGGGCAAAAATGAATCTGTAACTCTCTAACACAAAATCATCTCAGTTTCTATCGCTGTGGAACGAAAGAAAAAAACAGGCAGTCTCAGTAAGATGGTACGTTGATGGGAATATATCATGCCTCTCTTATGCCTCCCTTTCCTCATACCTCCCTTACCCCCTAGGCGTGGATAATAAATAAAAACAGTCCTCGGCCCTGGGAACACATCTGCCTAGTTAAAGTTGGATTCTGACCCTAAAATACTAAATACTTACATATTAGTACATACAAATTACTAATGGTACAGACATCATTCAAATCAAATTAAAGGAAGGAGTTTTCGATACTTTTTCGTAATATTTTTTCAATTTAAGGAGTTAGAAACACCTTAAAATCTTAAAAAATTCGATTTTTGAAACATATTTTTCGTTATGCATTAATTATTCAAGAATGTTTTGGTGAAAAAAGTATTTCGATATCTGAAATAGTTTTTGATTTATGATTTAATACGTATGTTGCTGCATCATGCATATATCAAAGAAGTAAGGTAAGGAAACTCATGAATCAAACTTCGTCGCTTGTTTTCAAGAATTACAGCTTTTATGATCAGTTTCCGTTTATAACTAAAAAAATAATCATTGTAAAGCTATGAAAACTTTTGGGGTGCATGTAAACCAAGCATAATCTACACAAAAGACATGCGAAATTGTACACTTCAGAGTCACTAGTTTTTGTGATAAAAAAGTATAAAAAACTGAAAAAATATTATAATATATTAATATTTGTATTCAAAATTCAAAATATTATTATTCAGAGATCTTATATGAAATAGCATGGTGTTTTGTACTTGTGAGTATTGACAACAAATCAAAAGAATAAATTGGTGAAAATCTTTAAAATTATTTGAGTATCGGGGAACTACTCAGTCGTGCATGAAAAACTGAATTTTGAATTTTCAAAAGAAACAATAATAAGTTTTTAAAAGTCAAAAGGAAAATTCGTAGAAGGCCCGAGCTATTAAATTATAGGGAAATATGACTCAAGTTGATAACTGTTTGTACTTGCGATAAGTGCCGGAAACAGCTTGGGCTACTATAGTAACCAACGCGACCACTCGCGGTTTAGTTTCTGACCTAAGGTATCATGAATATCGCTGCAAGAAATGCTCTGAATATTTATGCAAAGAACAACAGTGAAGAAAGATTGACAAGGCAGGGGATTTTCTAAAGGATCTTGCTTTGTCCCTTACAAAACCAGAAATGAAAAAGAGGATCGAGAGTATAGCTGTGCCGATAGCAATACGAACACGCGGGAGACTTCTACTGGGAATCCGAGGGGTTAGCGGATGTCAGCAAAGGGCAACGTGGGACGTTGTTATATCTGTGGACATCAACGGAACAAGAACGCTCGACAGTACTGTGTAAATTGTGTCCAGTGAGTGTGCCAAGAGTGTGCACAAAGACTTTTTGAAAAGCGAACATCTATCGCACATATTTTACTATATTAATTTTAAAGTCATAAAGCATGAGATTTTGTTATAGCATGTCATAAAATTCGTAATCCATCGACATTTTAATAAATTTATTAGTATTTTGTAACTAGTCGGGTCTTATAAAATTAAACCATTAACCTCGTCTGTATTTGATCGCGAGAGGTGGCTCAGGGCGTCCAGCTGATGTCACTGCAGTGCCTCTGACCGGGATGTCCGTAGGTTTGAGTGGCCGAATTTCTCAGCTAGGTCGAGTTCATTCGCGGTCTGGAAGAATAAGGCCAGCTGCTCTGATCGGTAGTATTTCCGTGATTTCTCTGAGCAACACCAGGTGAATGCCAGAGTAGAACCCCTACAAAACCGCCACGAACAGCGCGCTCTTTCCTTCCTCTTCCTTGTCCTATCCTACCCTTACTTACACACCACTAACACACACTACACTATCACAATGTAGGGGAGACTGGTCGGAAGCTTAGAGAATGTCTTGGTTGCTGGTGGGAGATACCTGGTGGGGGAAAACTTCGTTAGCCAACGGTAGGTCGGTGCCGGATCTTATCTTCCAACGGAAGAAGACCAACTCACAAAGGAAACATGTACTACACTTACGGGACTAACGACCTTAGCCTTTTATGTGCCCGGAATCACCAACAATCAATCAATCAATTTATCGTCTTCATTTGAACTAAAAGACGATTGCTCGTGAAATATTGTTAATAAGAATTATTTTAAAATGGATTACAATTGTAATCCACGCGACCAGTAGCGTTCCAATTTTGCGAGTGACCACTGAAGTGTTAAACGAAAATAAAAAGCACTGTAATAATGTCGGTAAAGGCAACTCTAAGGGCACGGTCTTACGGTAGAGAGTAATGGTGAATAGGAGGTCACCCTCTGCAAGTTTGTGGCGCCTGCGGGAATTAATTCTAGGTTGGCTGATTTCCGTGGTTTCTCTGTTTACTTTCAGGTGCCTGCCAAAGAATCATCTTATACATCGGGCCAAGGAGCGCGCGCGATCTTGCCATGTCATTCCCTTTCCCTCCAATCCATGTCTCCGGTGTGGGATGCCGTGAGGTAGTTAATTTTCTTTCCTCTCACGGTTCTGCATACGCAGGCACGAAAGATGCTACACCCCTCAGTCAATTCAATAAGATTAATTGACACCGACAACAACAATACAATTATACCAGGAGAGAACAATCTTAACTGACCGTGCTAACAATCACAATGATCTAGACATTCTCTTTATAAATGAAAAGAAGGAATAATAATTGATACAGCAGTACCATTATGCCACATCAGACATAAAGAAATAGAAAATAAATTGAAACATGAAAATCATTCTTAAAGTACTCGAAATTTCTGGAAAATTAAATTTTTCAAAGACTTATCCACTGATAATACCGGGAGAAAGGTCTTGTCAGCAAAACCTTTCTAAAAATGTTAATAGGACTTTAGCTACCGAAAAATGTTTTGAACGTGGAACAGCGCTTTGTTATGTTGCAAATAGCACATTTTGTAAGAAAATTCATGACGTAAATCCAAAAATAAGATCAACTACTTTTTCTGCGACCAAACATATAGTTAATACAACTTTGGGCAAAGTGAGCACCATTTACCAAAAAAAGTAGCTGATATATAGAAAATTAAAAATTGAACGTATGTATCTACTTTGGCGCAATAGCCTCTGCGAAGCCTGGGCCTACCAGCGGCGTCCCGGCCTTGCGGTCATGGGTTACGGGGTACGTATGGTTAGGGTTAGCACGTAGGAATCCCTACGCCGTGTTCTGGTCTTCCTAACCAAAACACACACTATAACGAAATACACCGACCAAAACACACCGAACGGGAATCGAACCCTTGGTCGCGTCATGGAAAACGAGCACGCTGCTCTATGAGCTAAATTGCGAGGGCTAAAATTAATAATAATAATAATGATAATAATGATAATAATAATAATAATAATAATAATAATAATAATAATAATAATAATAATAATAATAATAATGTGTTCTTTAGTCAGAAGATTTATGAGTTTCTAAAAATTTGTGTTAAAGAACTATGTACTTTTAATTTGTAAATTAATTTAAGTGTCAAAATTTATATTTGTAGAATTGTTTACTCCCCGATTAGTTTAATTAAATTATTGTACTACGGAAGTCATGCTTTGATAGAAATATCTGTATGACTCCTACAACTTGTACCAGGAAGCTGTGAAAAATAAACGATAACAATAATAATAATAATAATAATAATAATAATAATAATAACTCTACCTAGGGAGTACACGATCTTGCAGTTGGTGGTGGAGCTTGAGTACCCCCATGAGCCTTAAAGCTATGTCAGTGGTAGCCTAGCTACCGGTGGGGCCTCCCTTGCTGAATGGGTTGAAGGTGAGGGGTCAGACGAAGAAGTACTCCATTTTGAGGAGAGTGGGAAGTAAGTAGAGAGGGAAGGGTCATGAACCTTCGGACTTCTTGTTGTCGGCCCATAGAGGGTACAGGAGAGAAACTGGGTTGGCACACCAGGCCACTGATTAGAGTGGAGGCCCCGAACCTTGCATTAGCCAGCGAAGGAGGCTGCCTTCAGCAGTCAGTGAAAATCCCGTAGGGTTTAGTAATGCCGACTGGCGATCGGAGGGACCCCTTGCTGGGCCCTGCGGGGGGATGCCCCGAGGCCACTATGGGTCACAGTAACGGATGGCAGGAAACAACCCGAGGGTTAAGTGTGATCTGTGAACTCGAACTTGCGTCCTGCGAATCTTCAATTCAAACCAATGAGCAAAATGGATAGAACAAGCAATGTAATGAAACTTAACGTTTGGTCTTGACAAGTGTGCAAAAATCAATTTAAAAAGAGGGAAACTCACAACGTCTGAGAACATTGAAATTGATACGCACACTGTGATTCAAGATCTTGAGCCAGGTAAAACTTACAAATATCTGGGCATTGAAGAATGTGAAACCATCTCGAATGACAGAATGAAAGAGAGAATTCGTAGGGAGTATTATAGGAGAGTGAGACTTGTCCTGCAGTCCGCTCTGAATTCGAGGAATAAAATATCTGCAATAGGTAGTTTGGCGGTACCTGTAGCCGAATACAGTTTTGGACTAGTGGACTGGACTGAGCAGGAAATGCGCACCATGGATCGAAAAACCAGAAAACTGCTAACAATGCATCATGTTTCCCACCCTCGAGCTGATGTACATAGACTTTATGTGTCACGTAAGGAAGGAGGAAGAGGCCTCAGACAAATTGAGGCCTCCTGGCACAACGCAATAGTCGGGTTGGGGAAGTATGTAGTTAGCTATCAAGATGACCCTCTAATGATGCAGGTCATGAAATCTGACCGAAGAATGGGAAACAGAGGCATTGTTAGTGTAGCAAGAAGCATTGCGAAGAAAACTAGGCAAGACACGTCGAATAACACAGACACTGAACTTCTGATGCTGCTAAACATGAAGTGTGAGACACAAAAAATGTTAAAGAAATCGTGGAGAGACAAACCACTCCACGGACAATACCTAAAGAGAATGGACAAGGTGCAGATCAATAAAGATCAATCATTTATGTGGCTTAAAAGGGGAAGAATGAAGCCAGAATCGGAAGCACTTGTAATAGCTACCCAAGATCAGGCCTTGAGAACACGACATTATGATAAAGCGGTTCTCAAAATTTCCCAAGATGATAAATGCCGCATTTGCCTGGAGCAAGTAGAAACCATTGATCATATTGTCTCAGCTTGTCCAATCCTAGCAAAGACCGAATATCTGAAAAGACATGGACAGGGTGTGTTGCTACCTCCACTGGCAGATCTGTACCGCCCTCGACGTTCCAAACACATGCGCCAAGTGGTACGAACACTCACCAAAACCGGTGACGTTTGTTGGATTGTGTACGATATTGTACGACCAACAAATTCAAACTGATCGCACGATAGCGGCAAACAAACCGGATATAGTTATCCGGGATTTGGCGAAAAAATCCTGTTTACTTATCGATGTTGCTGTACCTTGCGATCAAAACGTCGTTACCAAGGAGGCAGAGAAACGTCTTAAATACAAGAGTTTGGAAATCGAGATCAGCCGAATGTGGGGCGTAAAAGCACAGGTCGTCCCGATAGTTGTCGGAGCTCTGGATTTGTTCCGCAAAATTTGAGTAAGAACTTGTCTAAACTCCCCGGTAATTCAAAAGACTGGGAAGTGCAAGAAATTGCTTTATTTGGAACAGCCCACATTTTGCGTAAAGTATTGTAGAGGCACTGATAGTCACCGGATCTACTCCTTAGGTAGCTGGTCGCAACCTGGAGTAGATTTTATATTCAGCCGACTCATAAGATCTTTAGTCGTGATGTAATGGAATAATAATAATAATAATAATAATAATAATAATAATAATAATAATAATAATGTGTGTTCAGAATATACGGTTAATCAGGAGCAGCAGATTTACCATCGCTCACATTATTAATATATTTTGTAAAATATTGTAAATTATGTAAATAATTTAGATTAGTCATATTTGTATTCCAGTTATATATGTTTAAAAATATGGTCTGAAGATGAAGATGGCTGTAAAGTATAATCGAAACGTCACCACAATATAGAATAGATTGATCACAGTTGTAAGAACAATAAATTTGAATGGACGTGTTTTAAATATATCACATTCATTGAAAGGAGAAAGAATGAAGTTTAATAATAACAATAATGATAATAATAGCAGGAGTAAAATGATAACGATTTTTATATTTTTAACTGACTCTCAAGCCGAGCAGATGTGTTCTGCCCATTTTATGAATAAAATTTGAATCAAGACGTTCAACACTCCTATAATACTTGTATGCTGTAGATATTTTCGGCGAGTAAAATTTGTTAAAAATAGTACAGTAGGTAGGATATAATATTTCATAATATGAGTTGTCATCCGAGAAGCACAGAAATACGTTCTTTTCTTAGAACGTAGCCACAAGTGCTAAAGTTACATCGGATTCTTTATTGAGAAGCGTTCTGTCTAAGTTTCATGAAATTCGATCGCATTCCCAACGTTAGGCATAAGGTTTCATTTATGCAAATTGAAGAGTTTCATATTTTCATTTCGATGAAGCCATCGTCACTCAAGTCTTAGAGGAAAAATTGTTCTAGTTCCGGAGGGTGAAGTGTCCTTGCGCTTTGATGACAAACGCCCTAAAACGATGGTGGGGTGGAATAATTAACGAATTATAGAAGTAATCATTGCTTTGTAAGGAAGGAAATATATTACTTCATTGTTCTCAGAGAAATAGTTATAACGAACACAACTTAGTAATTGTATTCTACAAACACTTTATTACTATTATTATTATTATATTATGATCATTATTATTATTATTATTATTATTATTATTATTATTATTATTATTATTATTATTCCACTACATCACGACTAAAGATGTTATGAGTCTGCTCAAAATAAAATCTACTTCACATTGCAACCAGCTACCTAAGGAACTGATCTAGGAATTGTGGGTACCTCTACAATTTTTTGTGCAAAATATGGGCTGTTCCAAACAAAGCATGTTTTTGCACTTCTCAATCTTTTGAATGACCTGGGAGTTTGGCTAAGTTGTTACCCAAATTGTGCGGAACAAATCCCAGAGCTCTGATGACTATCGGTACGACCTGTGGTTCTACTTGTGCATTCGACTGTTCTCAATTCGCAAACGTATATTCAAGACGTTTCTCTGCCTCTTTGGTTACGACGTTTTGAACGCTTGGCATAGCAACATCGACAAGTAGACACGATTTTTTCTCCAACTCCGGATAACAATACCCGGCTGTTTGCTGCTATCGTGCGATCCGTTTGAATTTGTTGGTCGTACAATATTCTACACAGTCCAACAGAAGAAAGATAGCGCTCGGTGATAGAGCGCGGTTCGCGGCCCGTTTAGTACGGTATTGCTCCGGCATTCTTCTGATGTTGATCCAAGAAACCACGAAAAATTATTTATCAAAGCAGCCGAATGTATCTTCACTATGAGCACATTTTGTTGAGCACTCCTTTTGGTTTTAGTTGTAAGAGTAGAGCTGAGAGTGAGTTACTATTTTGTTAGCAATGCAGAAAAATCGCATCTGCATTTCGTTTACCGTTGAAATTATGTTGTCTATAACTCGGGAAAGAAATATCTAGTTTCTCCAATGTTGGTAATCTCGTGCTTTTTTAAATATTATTATTATATCTTTTTTATATTTTATTCGTTTTCAACCATAGTATTTATAGTTAAATGTTGGGAAGGGATTGGGGAACTTAAAAAACGAGCGCAAATAATCTTCTCCGCCATACGTCATATATAGTTTTCACTGTTTTTTGACCAAATAAATCAAATCAGAGCAGCCGCACGCAAGAATTCTCCTCCAGTCAGCGACTAAATTCGACCTCGTGATGCCACCTCATTGGCACTGCATTATATCCTGTATCATTTTCCCTCATTCTACGTCGTACAATTTTCGCGTTCTCCCGATTGTGAGATGTGAGTTTTGTAATTTTTTTCAAATGCAACAATGTAAATTTTTACTGTACTTTGCGCGCTTTGGTTCAACACTTGCATTAAAACAATATGCCCCGTTTGCAAGTTTCATAATTCATCCAGTGAGTCACAGCTTCTGGGTTTATCTCATTCTAAAATTCCTGCTAACGTCACGCAGTCAGTTAGAGGAAAATAGAGCTCTTACTGGGCTCAGGTGGCAGGGACATCACGCGGAACGTGCTGAACTTCACAATTTCTAGTTCGTCAGAGTGCTCGTATAATCCTGACACATGCCCAACACCGTTATCTATAGTTAGCTTCGTGCGTGAGTATACCTGTACACTATATCCCGTATCTTCACAAATATTTTCAAACACGAACGTCTGAAAGAATGAAAACAAATGGTGAAAATACGAGGAAGCCAGTCAATTTGTTCGGGTTGATTTTTCTTTGGCAAGGAACGTCAACTTACTCACTCCGAACAAATGTTGAATTATAATGAATAATTAAACTGAATTATTTTTTCTCAATGAACAACTTCAGTAATACTGTTTGTAATGTGAAAATACAAATTCAAACTGTTAACTTAAGAATTTTCCGTTGGTCACTAGTGCAAGGTTATTTCGAATTGAGTTGTATTGCAAGATGCATACTTTTAAAATCGGCTTAAAACATCAGATTGATTGAGATTCCGGGGGCGTGAACTACTATGGCCATTAGTCCCGTTAGTGTAGTGAATGCTTTTGCTCAGGATGTGGCGGTGGTCTTTTCCCGCTGGATGGCGAGATTCGGCGCGCCAACCTACCGTCGGCCAACGGGGTTCTCCCCAACCAGCTCTCCCACCAGCAGGGCACCGCCCCAGCCGGGACAAGCTCTAAGCTTCCAACCGGTCTCCCGGCATGTATGGTAGCGTTGTGTATATTAGTGTGTGTGTAAAGGAAGAGGTAGGAAAGATCGCGGGCGGTTCGTGGCCTGTTTGTTAGGGTAATGCTTCTGCATTCACCTGGTGTTAATTGGAGAAACCACGAAAAACTACCGATTAGAGTAGCCGGCTACTAGAATTCTTCTCCAGGCAGCTACTAAATTCGACCTAGCTAAAAAGCTAGGTCGAAAATCCTGCCACCTTTGAAACTAGGACCTCCCGGTCAGAGGGACTGAGCTGACAGAGGAATTGCAGTGACATCAGTTGATGCCCTGAGCCATCTCTCCCGGTATAGAAAATCAAATTGGTTAACACTTATATGGAAACATCGGTCTGACAGGCAACATGTGAAATTGGTTTTTGTAATAATGGTCGTTATGTGTGGGCGAGAGCGTTGACAGTCATAGAAGCATCCTCCCTGACCCTCGTCCACCACTCGGCAGAGTTTTGTCAGTTCAGCTGAACCGGACGTCATTTAAGGGACATTTTTGGATATCTTGGCGGTAGTTTTTCTTTCCGTATTTTTCGTAGCGGTATGTGAGACCGTTTGTTTCTATGTGTACAAGTAGTCTGTGAGATGGGTGTTTCCATAAACGCTCTTGGGCACTTTCTCACATAATGATTTAATTGCAATGGACCGCCCAATTCGTCCGGACGATTCCAGCTCAAGAAGAGAAAAATTTAGTACACTACTCATGCTATGCTTCGTGTATGCAAACCTATTGGAAGGTCTAACAGGAATGTCACTTTAGACAATTGATTTAATTCTGCAGAACTTATTGTTGAACTGACAAAGAGAAAATTAACTTGTTGGGACTGTAAAATAGGACAAAAATGATTCCTGAGGAATTCTTTGCCAGCCCACAAAAAACAGATCGATCAACAGCCATCTAAAGCTAGCAGCGCCCAGAAACCAATCTCAACCAAACTATATCCAATATTTTAGGCTAATTTTAGGTTAATTAAATGCTCTATTCCCGAATTTTAGGCTCCTCTGGATTTCCGAAAATCGTGGGCGCTGCTAGCTTTAGTCTAAAGCTAGCAGCGCCCACCCAGAATCTATCTCAAAATCAATTGCAAAATCTGAAACCCATCCCAAAATTTAAGAATAATTTTAGGCTCTTGGAAAAAAATCATCCCCGTCTTCAAATTCCAAAAATCAGGGCTGTACAAAGCGAAACAATTAACATTGGTTCTTACGGGTGAAATAACACCAAAATCAAAAAACCTCAGGAAAAATCTGAAACCCCTCCCAAAAGTTAAGAATAATTTTAGGCTCTTGGAAAAAAATCATCCCCGTCTTCAAATTCCAAAAATCAGGGCTGTACAAAGCGAAAGAATTTACATTGGTTCTTACGGGTGATATAACACCAAAATCAAAAAACCTTAGGAAAAATCTGAAACCCCTCCCAAAAGTTAAGAATAATTTTAGGCTCTTGGAAAAAAATCATCCCCGCCTTCAAATTCCAAAAATCAGGGCTGTACAAAGCGAAACATTTAACATACGTCCTTACGGGTGAATAAA
>JAHLJT010008446.1:248555915-248704994 GCA_031308135.1 Acheta domesticus | reverse complement strand
TCACCATAGTGACATCAGTCGCGAAATGTAAGCTCCTGATTGGATGGCAGCGAAACAGCTGATTCCTGTCAGGGACAAAATTACGAAAATCGCAGTGTAGGCCACTTATTGCCAAATTTGAGAGCCCGCTAGCTGATGACACTTTAATACAAGCAGGAAAAACAAAGATTAGTCGCCATGTTCGCAAAATTGAAGTGTGCACGTTTACTAACTTGATGCGTTCCACACTACGCAACTTTTTGCAAAATTTGAGTCATCGCTGGAAGATGACACACTTTAATATAAGACAATCGTTAAAAATTAGTCGCTACCTTCGCGAAATCAAAGTGTGCGTGTTTACTAACTCCAGGCGCCCCACACTATGTCACTTTTGCCAAATTGAGACCAGATAAATGTTGACAAGTTAATATAAGCAAGGGAAACTTCAAAATTAATCGCCACGTTTGCTAAATCAAAGTTTGGACGCCTACTAACTCTAGGCACCCCACATTACACCACTCTTGACAAATATGAGTCCCCGCAATATGATGACATGTTGATATAAAAAAGGAACACTTAAAAAGCAGTCGCCGCTTTCTAAAATGTAAGTTCGTGCGTTTACTGACTTCAGACGCCCCACACTACGCCACTTTTAGACACCTCCCTAGACGATGACACGTTAATATCAGCAAGGGAAACTTAAAAATTCGTTTCTGGGTTCGCAAAATAAATGTAACTTCATTATTTGTGCACGTCTTCTGAATTTCAGTGGGAAATATAGTTATTTAAATTATCGTTTTTCATATTATCGCGGCAAAAAGTATTATTCTTTCATGAAGAACATGAGGGTTCAGGGCAGAAATTTATAGCTAATTTACCTTTGAAAATATATTTTATTATATAGGAGCGAATATTTTGTCAACAAAACTCGAAAAAAAACAACTCTCTTTTCTGTATTCAAAATTCGACTAGAATATGGTTTAGGATAGAGACCACAGAATTATGAAAACGTGCACAAAATTCACTTCTCCCCATAGCTCGTCATACGCAGTTTTTAACTGTTTTTGACGTAAATAAATAAAATAAAAAAAATAAATAAAATCGAAGTTTCCGGGCTTTGTATATCGGGGCGCCTCACACTCAGTCACTTTTTGCCAAATTGACACTCCGCTAGATGACATGTTAATACATGCAAGGAAAACTTAAAAAGAAGTCGCCACGTTCGCAAAATCGAAATTCGCGTCCTTACCTTCTCCTCCATTCACCGAGTGACTCCGCAACAGCCCACGAAGACCCGCCAGCCGCTATCGCCCGGCCGGGGAGCCGGTCGCCGCCGAGAAGCCCCGCTGACTGTCGGAGCCCCGGAAGAAACACGACCGTCCAGCAGAGCCTTCACGAGAACTATGCGACGCCAGAAGTGCTGACAGTCGCGAGTCGTCCCCGAGCCTTCCCCTCCTCCTGCCCTGTGGCTCCCCCGGTTCCCTCCTCACCACCTCTCTCCTTCCATCACCGTCCCCCACCGATTCTGCCTTCCCGGGAATCACGAAGTCTGTAAGAAGGAGACTCAACTTCGGTGATGGAAGAGTGGTGACGATTTGTACGAAAAACATCTGCCGATAATCGGACTCACTTAGCTTCAGCGACATCATGTGGAGAATGAAGGAACGTATCTCGCTTTTTCCGGCCAATAACGTTGAGCGTACACGCACTTAATCAACGCCATCTACATTTAGTTAGTGTAAGTAAGTGTAAGTGTAGATATTAAAATTAATATCTGTCTCTTGTGAATTATTCTTGATTTCAAAGAAACACCTCTATTTTACTGACAGACTAGTTTTTTAATATTTTTTTTATTTAAAGTCATACATGTTAAAATCTTATTTTATCGACAGACACGGTACAACAGACACAGGGCTTCGAAATGTAGTGCCGTGTCTGTTTGTTGATAAGAATAAGGTTTTAACATGTATGACTAAATAAATATATAATTAAAGAGCTAGGCTGTCTATGAAATAAAGGTGTTTCTTTAAAATCAAGAATAGATAGTGGTTGACGCGACACATAAGCTTGGAAGTCATTATCCGAAAAATACCATGAAAGGTTCTTTTATCGGCTGCGTGATGTCGCTGAAGCTGAGTAAGTCCGATTACCCGCCAACGCTTTCATACATACTCTCACCACCGGAATCAAGTTTCCTTCTCACAAACTTCGTGGCGGAAATTTTTCGGTACTCACGCGGCTCTCGCCGTGCATCTGGCCACTCCACAGAATATTATTTCCAATTAGCCACTCGCAAATTTCGGGAAAATCTTCAACAGGCGAATTTATTAGTGACAATAAATATACGTTTTGGTACATTTTGTAGGTGATTCGGGTTTGTAAGCAAATGCATTACATAACTGACGTTTGTGAGTACAGTAAGGACGCCTTGATTGTCTCCATAGCAACAACCAATCGTGTTTTTCATGCTGTAGATCTGCTTTATTATTGGTAGTTTCTTAAGGCCGATATACACGGTACAGTTTTCCTGTAGATTCTTCATGTAGTCCAAACTTTACGCTTTCTACATAGGAAAATTGTGAACATGTTCGTAATTTTTCCTGTATAGAAAGCATACAGTTTGACTCCAGCGCCTCTAGCGGCAGAATCGTTCACTAACGGTAATCGGCCATGTCTATTTGTGGTTAGGTGTGTCAAGGTGCGATTGTATGAAGTGATATATTGTGATAAACTACCTCGTTCCATATCCCTGCCTTCCAATTTTTATTATCTATTCTCCTCATGGTTATTCAATACCAAATCAAGATCACAGCCGGAACGCACTCAGAGAAATACCATCACTGAAAGTACTCGGACGGCGCAATTCAGTTATTTCCCGGTAGCCTCCCCTAGCGTGGCGATTCATGCAGAAAGCGTAAAGTCTGGTATAGATCGCGTATGCGCTACTTTTTGGCTTTTATACGTTCAGTTTGACATCTTGTCGTTTCTATACAGAAACTGTACGAGAATCTACATAAAAACTGTACAGTGTATATCGACCTTTAGAGAGATTGTCTGAAAGGCTTCCGGGTCAATGACCCCCATCTCGATCAGGTTTTTGTCCAGTTTCCCTGATCCATTGAGCAAATGATGAGATGGCCCCTTGTTTTGCTTCGGGACGTAAATGTAGCTTCACTGTGCGCACATTTTGTTGAGTACTCCTTTGGCTTGTAGTTCATTTACCGTTGAAATTTATTTTCTACAACTCGGGAACAAACATTTTTCAAATATTTTTATTTTTCTAAAATAATTATTTTCTAAACTCATTTTTTCTTTTTTTTCGTTTTTTTATTCTGGCCCTCAAGAAAATGTGCGCAGATAAATCTCTTTCCCCACACGTCATATACAGTTTTTACTGTTTTTTGACAAATAAATAAATAAATAAGGTGATATTAATTTTTAGGCACGAATCAAATTCTCGTTTTGAGTGATGATACATTTTCCCATAGAATTAATAAAATGAAGGAAGATATTTAATTTGTGGTGCTAAAACGGAACATTTTTTTACCCGTGTTTTCAAGCAAAATTAAGTACTAAAATGTTCGAAAATGTATATATGACCTTATTTATTTATTATTTATTTACTTGTTTATTAATTACCCACAACAGGGCAAAGCCCCAATTACAGTAGGCATTACTAGGAAAAATATATAAAACATACACAATAATAAAAAAGTTTCAAATGAAATAAAACTAAATTACAGAAGTCCAATTACAAGAATACATCTTTTTGCAAAATTGATAAAACATAACACACCAGTAAGATAAACAAAAATGGAAACATATCTTCAAAACAGCCATTACAAAAAAGGAACAAAAATGAGTATAAAAATGACAATAATACAAAAGTAGAAAACGCATTTACAGAATAATCGGATAATAATAGCGAGCAATACTTAACACAATAAATCCACATTCAGTGATCATTCAATATTTATTTAAATTCTGTTTATATTTAGCAAAGAAAAACTAAAGTCTAAATCCCACACTCTACTGAATTCATTGAATTTTGAAGACATTCTCAAGAGTGGTGAATATTTGTGAGATGTTGTGTTTGGTTTATTGAATATAATTATTCTCGTCTTCTTAAATTGATACTCGTGCATTAAATGACAATTGTGACAGCAATTCACTGCTATCTGATAGACCATTAACTATTTTAAATAAGAACAATTGTTCAGCAAAGACTCTTCTATTGGCAAGAGTAGTTAGATTGAATTCTTTAACTAAAATAGTATAAGCAACTTCATAAGCAGATTGATGGAACTTTTTGTAGTATAAATACCTCGAGAATCGTTTTTGAATTTTTTCAATTTGGTTACTTAGTGATATGTAATGAGGAGACCAAATAACTGAAGCATATTCCCATCTGGCGCGCACAAGACAATTAAAGAGGAGTATTAAACTTGAGGTGTTATTGAAATTTTTGGAATTTCGAATAATAAAGCCAAGATTTTTTAATGCATCATTAGTTATATTAAATATTTGTTTATGGTAAGTCAGATTATGTTGAATAGTAACACCTAAGTCTTTTACAAAATGTACACGTTCTAATGATTCATTATTCATTGCATAACTTGCTCTTAGATATGCTTTATTTCGTGTATAAGTAATGAAACAACATTTTTTAATATTAAAGAACAAATCATTCTCTACGCTCCATCTGTAGACGTTATTAATATCAGCTTGCAATTTGTTTGAATCATTTTCATATTCAATTGATTTATAAATTTTCAAATCATCAGCAAAAAGTAAACATTTTGAATTTTGAATTACATTAGGCAAATCATTGATATAAATTAGAAATAATAGAGGTCCGAGATTTGAACCTTGAGGCACTCCAGAATCAGTTTTATAAAGGTAAGATTTGTGTAGATGAAATTTAAAATATTGCTCTCTATTTGTTAAATACGAATTCATTAAGTTCAACATTTGTTTTTGAAAATCCGAAAAAAGAAACTTTAGATAAAAGTTTTTTGTGATTAATCTTGTCAAAAGTTTTAGAAAAATCTATGTAAATTGTATCAACCTGAACTCTACAGTCTAAATTGCTTGACACATACTGAACAAAATTTACAAGATTTGTGGTAGTGGATCTACCAGTAATAAACCATGTTGGTAATCAGATAAGTAGCATTTAACATGGTTAAAAATTTTAACATACATTATTTGTTCAAATACTTTAGCAGGAGAGGAATTTATTGAAATAGGTCTGTAATTTTCAATTTTGATATTAGTACCAGACTTAAGTATTGGACATACACTAGTAAGTTTCCATTTCTTTGGAAATTTTCCAATTTTTAAAATAAGATTGTAAATAATGTGTAAGGGATATGATAACGCATCATAGCAGCTTTCAATATAAACGGTGGTAAACCATCAGGACCGCTACACATTTTAGGTTTCAGTTTTTTTATAGCAATTCGAATTTCATCAAATGTGATGTTGTTGATGTTAACTGTGTTAGCAGTGCCCAAAAGAGAAGAATCAAGAATATGGTCATTGATTGCATCATGGGAAACATTAACTGATTTGAAAAAAGTGGCAAAGCTATTAGCAATATCGTCATCACTATTTAACGGAATATTTTTAAAAGTCATAACATGAGATCTACGAGAATTTTTAACCTTTTTCGATTTAATATAGTTCCAAAATAACTTAGGATTATGGATAAAACCTTCTTCAAGATTTTTAATATAATTTAGATAAGCGTCATTGATCATTGACTTCGTTATCCTTCTTAATTCTTTATATTTATGTTTATTGTGTGGAGAGAATTTTGATCTCTTGCGATAATACTCTTTAACTTTTAAATTTAGAATGATATCTTTTGTAAACCAAGGAGGATAATATTTTTTACTGTTAATTTTTTCTTAGGAACATACTTATCCAAGATACAGTTCAAACTATCGTAGAAGAAATCAATGGCTTCATCAGGGTCTTCAAATTCTCTAAGTTCATTCCATATTATTTCAAAATCTATCGCCATTAAAAATCAAATGTATTTTTTTTCGATTTTTTAAAACTTTTATTGCAATTGTTTTCAATCGTCCTTCGCGTTTTGCATTGTCTTATTTGACTTTGTTAACTGTATCGCTCTCTAGGAGCGCGACGATGCACTTGTGCCCCACCACTCGTACGTACCGCCGCTGGCGGCACCGTTCTGAACTGCATGAAGAAAGAATTCCACGCAGGGGAAATTAAAAGATGAATAGTATCAGACGTGTATAACATATTTGGTAATAAATATTTACTATTACTACTGTGTTTGTTATTATTATTACCAATGGGACGGATTTCTGACACTAGCTACATAATTACTTGAAATTCAAGTACTGTCTGGAGGGAATTCAACTTGACGGCTGCTATGATCGGTAGTTTTCCATGTCTCCGACCAATATCTGTCAAATGCCGGAGCAGTACCTTATCAAACAGGCCAGGGACCGCGCGCGATTCTTCCTTCCTCATCCTCGTTCCCTACTCTTCCTTCATACACACACACACAAACACCCACACACACTCGGTTATATGCTCTACACTACTCCATACCTCGGGAGACCCATTGAGAGCTTCGAGGTTGTTCCTAAGGCGGTGCCCCGCTTGGAGAGACATCTGAAGGGGGGAAACCCCACGCACCGACATGTAGATCGGACTGAAGTCCACGTTCCAAAGGGGGATGAACACCGCCACTTCCACAGATACATAGCATGCTCTATATTTACGGGACAAATGACCGTAATGAATGGAGGTGCCCGGATAAACTAGAAACCTTGTAGAGAACTTTTTTCTAAAAAAAACGATAGAGATGTGAACGATCCGGCAACAGTGGCTAGTCTCTTTAACCAATACTTTTCGAGAATTGCTGCTTATCTCACTAAGAGTTTTCAGCCACAAAATTCAACATCTGACGTTTCCCAAAAAATCTTAGACACAATGTTTGTTTCCAAAACCTCTTGCTATTAAGTTCTCAAAATAATCGGTAAATTAAAAAATAAATATTCGGCGGTTTAGATGAATTTCCGGATTGTTTGTTGGAGACATGTGCGCCTGCCATTATACACCCGTTAACTCACATATTGAACGCATCCTTATGCACCGGAATTTTTCCAGATATTTTTAAAACATCTAAGATTAAGCCGCTCTTCAAAGAAGGCAACAAAATGAAATTTAAAATTATCGAGCAATTCTCTTTTGTCAGTTTTTTCAAAAATATTAGAGAAACTTTTTTATGTGCAAATGAAAACATTTCTCAATAAACACGACGCGTTTTCAGACTGCCAGCATGGATTCCGGAAATCAAAATCTACGGAAACACCCATTTTTACTTTTCTCGCCTTAGGAATACTTCGTAAGAAGAGAAAGTTATGTAATCGTGCGGCGGAAAACGGAGAATTTTTTCTTTTCTTAAAGATGTTGCCACATCTTTGGATCAAAACGAAGCAACTATTCGAATATTTTTAGATCTTTCAAAAGCTTTTGACGTCATTGATCATAACATTTTACTTTCAAAATTACCTTCATATGGAATCCGTGGTATTGCTCTAGATTGGCTATGTTCGTACCTTAAACAACGATCTCAGAGAGTAGACATACCTTACTGGAATGATGGAACTTTATGTACACACCTTTCCGGTTCTTTGCCAATTGCACGTGGAGTCCCGCAAGGATCGATTTTAGGCCCTATTCTCTTCCTATTATACGTAAACGACATGCCTTTAGCGATTCGAAACGGAAGAACAGTTCTCTTTGCGGATGATACAAATATTCTTTGCAATAAAGAAACCGTAAATAGTACAATATCAGATGTTTCAAATTGGTTCCGTAATAACAAATTAATAGTAAATGAAAAGAAAACTGTTTCAATGCAGTTTTCCATTTCAAATAAACAATTCTGTACTCCATTGAAAATGAACGGTGTGCCATTGACTGATGTTAATGTAACAAAATTTTTAGGTCTATCAATTCAGTCAACCCTCAAATGGAATGCCCACTTAAATGAATTGAACACAAAATTAAGTTCATTATGCTACGCGTTCAGAATTCTTTCAAATTCCGTCAGCCTTCATACTGCTCGTTGTGAATATTTTGAGAATGTTCATTCCCGCTTGAGATATGGCATTATATTCTGGGGAATACATCTTATAGCTCACAGACTTTCAGATTGCAAAAAAGAATTGTACGAATAATAAGCAAATCCCACCCACGTGATTCTTGTAAGTCTCTCTTTATAATCTAGGAATTTTACCATTACCTTATCTCCTGATTTACGAATCAGTAGTTTTTGTCAAAAATGACTTACTTAAGGGCGGGAATATATTTTCAGCAAACGCCGATGTCTATAAGTATAACACACGACGTAGTAATCATATTCACCAGATGGCAGTATCACAGTTCACTACAAACATTCACATTCAATTCATGTACATTGCTCTACAACACTTTGCCAGAAGACATTAAACGATTAAATTTTATAGAAAAGTTTAAGTCCCAAGTAAAATCTTTTCTGCTGCATAACTGTTTCTATACAGTTCGAGACTATACCGAGCATCAAAAGGAAAGTAAGAGTAATTTTAACAATGTTAGTTAATGTAATTATTATCATTTGGACTGTAATAATTCTAAAGAACCTGTAACAAGTACTGTACTACATCTTCTGGGTTGATGGCCCCATCCCGATCAGTTTTTTGTCCAGTTTCCCAGATCCTTTGAGCAAATGCTGAGATGGTCCCTTGTTTTACTTCCTGACATAAATGGAACTTCATTATTTGTGCACGTCTTCTGAATGTCAGTGGGGAATATAGTTATTGAAATTATTGTTTTCCATATTGTCGCGGCAAAAGTATTATTCTTTCATGAAGAATATGATGAGGGTTAAGGACAGAAATTTATAGCTAATATACCTTTGAAAATATATTTTATTATATAGGAGGGAATATTTTTGTCAACAAAACTTGAAAAAAAACACTCTTTTTTCTGCATTCAAAATTCGATTAGAATATGGTTTAGAATACAGATCACAGAATTATGAAAACGTGCACAAATTTCATTTCTCCCCATAGCTCGTCACACACAGTTTTGAACTGTTTTTGACGTAAATAAATAAATAAAATATTCACTTCCTATTCCCATGTCGCGGGTTCAAACCATAGAATAGTTCAATTGCATACCGTCTTCTTTAGTAGTTACTTTTTTTCTTAAGAACAAATCTGTTTAAAATTATAGGCAACAGATAATCTTAAATAATTTTTATTACATGAAAAATTAATTTAATCTTACAAGATATTTTTTCGAGTCTTCAACGACGTTTCGGGAGCTTTTGCTCCCCAATCTTCTGGTTGTTTTTCCATAAAACATGATTTTCAAGTTCAACAGAAGATATTTCGATCTGGTTCCCGAACATGCAAGTGCCAGCAGGATTACTGTTCGTGACAAATGGGCATTGTAAATTATATGTAAACTTCGCAGGTGGCTGTCGCTGTCTATAATTTTAAAGGGACCTGCTCTTTACCTGTTCTTAAGAAGAAAAAAAATCAAACCATAGGTGATAGATTTTGACAGTGCGAAAACTAGTCTGTGTGCACCTTGATTAAGCGGCAAGCAAAAATTATTGGAACACCAATTACGCCTTTCCGTCAAAGCAAAGAACAAAGGCATGATATCGACATCTAGAGGAGAAATTTCGCTACATGACACACAGGCGGGCCTCGAAGGGCGTCACTTGTAGCGATATTTCTCCGCCAGATGTCGTCTCATGCCTTGCCGGCCTTTTGAAGTGCCAGAGTTTACTGAGTTTTTTGATCCAATGAGTGAGAGCACTCTATCTGCAGTAGAAGTAATTATGTGTGGTTTCGTTCTCGGTATTTAACTATGCCTTTCCGATTTCTGGATTTTTCAGACGATATTAACCCGATACCGCCTGGCGTTATCATTTGAGGACGCATATTCTGGTCAGCTCAAATTTGCTTCCTTTGCAAAACATTGTGAATTTTAATTTTTCAGTAGACGTAGACAACCTAAACGAAACATATAAGCACGTTTTTTTCACTTCTGAATTTCAGATGTCGATTTGGCCGTGATCGCTAAAGCATGATACACTCCTAACCAGCGTGTTCATGGCTTGCGTAGGTTCGAATCTTCATCTAAAACCGTGCTTAGCTGAAATATGCTTGGGGTTAAATTTGAGGGGGAGGGCGGTGTAAATCAAACTAGATACACACCGAACTTGACGAAGCATACGAATCTAAGTTCCAACGGTTTTGCTTCTTATATAAAAAATGCTGATTTCCAAATTTACAAAACCCAGAAACCTCCACAGTCAAAGCTCATCTAATTACCTTAATTACTGCTAGGCTGCTTTCACACGCACTGCATCAAGGTTCACTACAAATGGGCGTAGAAAAATGCGCTGATAAACCTTGAAAAAGTCATTTTTATTAACAATTTTTGAAATTGCAAAACCGCGTAAGTTCTACTTTTTTTTCAAAACTTTTTATCCTTTCATATTTCAGTCTGGATTTTCTAATGTAAATTATTTACCATTAATAAAACTTAAAATTATTTAATGTGCTGTTTTTTTTGTAGTTTCCACGTAATTTCGAATGAAATCGAATCAGCTTTACAAAAATATGCTGGTAAGATTTTCTCCAAAAATATTTTTCTTTGAACTGTTTATACATATGTACTGAATTAACTTGTGTGCTGCATAATTCGTTCTAATTTTGAGTTTTCAAACCGTCCTTAGGGTGCTCAGAGCATCAATTGATGTCACTGCAGCGCCTGTCATCGGAAGGTCCTAGAGTTAAAGTCCCGACGGTGGCAGAATTTTCGACACTATCTTGACAGCTAGGTTGTATTCAACCGCTACCTGGAGGCGAATTCCAGCTGCCGGCTGCTCTTATCAGTAGTTTTTTTGTAGTTTCTTTGATCATCACCGGGTGAACGCCGGAGCCGTACCCTAATAAACGGGCCACGGAGCGCGCACAATATTTCCTTCCTCTTCCTTGCACCTATCCTCACCCTTACTTACACTTACATGTACATGCACTACACTACCATAAATTCCGGGAGACCAGTTGTGAGCTTACATTTTGTCGCTGTAAGCTGGTAGGAGATACCTGGTTGAGGAATACCCTATAAGACGACGGGTGGGTCGGCGCTAGGTCTCGTCATCTCGCTCACTGCAATGCCTCCGGGAGGTCCCAGGTTTGAGTCCGACTGCTCCGTGGCCCGTTTGTTAGGGTACTGCTCTGGCGTTCACCAGGTGGTTATCGAAGAAACTACGAGAAATTACTGAGTTTTTCGCTACTAGCTTGTTAGCTAGGTTGAATTCAGTCGCTGTCTGAAGGGTAATTCTAGCGACCGGCTGCTCTGATCGGTAGCTTTCCGTGTTTTTTTCGATCAACACCAGGCAAACGCCGAATACCCAAACAAACGGGCCACGTACCACATGCGATCTCTCCTTCCACTTCCTTGTCGTACCCTCATCCCTTACACACACACTTATACTAAAATGCACTTGACTACCACACATTCCGGCAGACCAGTCGAGGGCATAGAGGTTTGTCCCGGCTGGGACGGTAGCACGCTGGTGGGAGATACCTGATTGAGGGAAAACCCTGCTAGTCGAATGTAGGTCGGCCGGCGCTGGATTCTCGCCATCCATAAGGGGAAGATCGCCGCCACCTCCCGATGAAAAAGCATGCACTACATTTACGGGTCTAATGACCTCAGTAGTTGACGCGCCCGGAATCACCAATAATCAATCAATGATCATCTCGCGGGGGAAGATCTTCTGCGATAAAAGCATGAACTACACTTACGTGACTAACCTTAGCAGTTGATGCAGCCAGAATTACTAATTAATCAATCAGTTATCGAATTAACAAAAATTACACAAGTGTATTGCCGATCCTTTCTTCTCGAGTTAATAATAATAACGCCTCTCTCTGTCCTCATTAATATTTAATTGCAGTTTCTGCACATCTCTGAGCAGGTGAGATAATATCGGGAAGCGCCTGACCAGCAAAAATGTAATAGAATGTTCAAGAAGATTGCATCCTGTAGATTACGGTGTGAGAAACGTTTCTTTAAGGCAATCGGCCTCAAAGAAACAATTTATGGCCTAAAAATTTTAGTTTTTAAGGCCATAAATCGTTTAGGAGTTATTTAATGATACAGATCCAGCCGAATGTGTTGCGGGTTGCATTTGACGTAAATATTTAGTTTTGTTGTCCAGCGCCATGTAGTGGAGTTACAACAGTTTTAACAGCACATAAACTCGCTGAAAAAACATGTAGAAGTGCCAACTTTCACTGAGATTGGGTATCATGGTGTAGGCAACAACAGGCAGATCGAGAGATATATCCGACATTAGCGCTGAGGGCACGAGGGCCGGATAGCGGCATTAGCGCTTAACAGGTTAAACGTAATCCCTTGCAACCACACCTGGACTAGAAACTTATCTGATGCAAAGTTCAGAACCCGAGATAACCATAAGAACAATTAGTAAGCCTACAAGTATTCCAATACATCCCATTCATCTATCAGCAATTTTTGACCCCTTCTTGCCCTAGCTATTGCCGATTAGAAGCCAGAGACATCCAGGACTGCCAAACAACCTCTTCTAATGGCGCTCAATTTTTCACAAATTGTATCAAACATCAAATCAATGTATTAGTGCTTACAGAACCAACTCACTACCCTTTCATTAGTACCGTGACCTCCTGACATAGTATGCTTTATTCTCACAAATACCTTCACCAAACGAATTTTCCAGCAGTCAATCACTGAATCTAATTCAGATCATAGCCCACTAATCTCTCTGCACTCGCTTCCCCTCCTTTCAACCGCCCAGCGTTCTACAAGGATCTGTAAATTGGAATACGTTCAATAATCATCTCAATTCTTACTTCTGCCATTATTTTATAAACTCCCTTCCGAATGAAATATCGCCATCAACATTCTCACTTCGTTCATCCAAACTGGCATTAAGTCTGTGTCTTGCCGAACAATTTTCAAACCAAAAATTCTCTATCAATTGGTACTCACCAATCTTATATGAAAATTAATCTAAAAACGCAAAGTACGAAGGAATTGCCAAGAATACCGACTGCATTTCTTGAAATAAATTCTAAATAAAAAAAATTCCAAGTTCAGACTACTCTCACGAACTAAAGAAATGCATGCTTCTAGGTCCAACTAGCAAAATTAACTACTATCTCCGGAATTCTATGGCAAATTACAAAAACCCGATCTCATATGAATTCTCCTGTTCCCGCTTTGGAAATAAATCCACTAGCAATAAACTATTTAAAAAACTCAATTGAGGTGTAGCTACAGACTAACTAGCGCTATAGAATAAAATTACTGAAGAATAAACATCATCTGGTTACGACCAAATTCCCTATATTGTACTAAACCATCTCCCGCATAGATCCATCACTTTCTAAACATCCATTCTAAATGGTTGCCTGCGATTAGGTTTTTACCCTGCGGCTTGGAATCAATCAACTGTCTCCCCGTTTTTGAAACCAAATTGCTTACTTTCTTAAATCTCTTCAAAAAATCTCTGTTTATTCACTTCAACAAATGTTTTGTAGATACTAAAATCATCCCGATGTATAATTCGTCTTCTACGCACAGTTTGTCCACAACTCACGAGCCTCAACCCAAATGTTTATGAACTCAGCCACAACTCACCTGTTTATAAAAACTATAGTCAGCCCAATCACTGAAAGAAAAAATATACCATCACTATTTTCTTATCCTAATGAAAAGCGTTTGTCCGAGTATGACACGATGGCCTTCTGTGTAAGCTCAGAACAATTGGTTTTCTAGACTGCCTTTTCTATATTATAAAGAATTTCCTGAGCAACAGATTTTTTCTTTCTTAATTTGCTGCGTCTCTTTCGCGGCACGTCCCTTAGCCCTTTTTGAACATCGAGCACCTAAAATCTATGTAATCCTCCGCCTAGGGGCTAGGCGCCGTCAGTAACCGAAGTTCCCAGACGCTCAACCGACCATGAATCCGTGGTGTCTCGAGTTGCGTAACTTCGGTGCCTTTACAGAGCGTAGTTAAGCAATTCCTCTAACTAGGCCGGCATCTGTCTTTTATTGTAAACATCAATAGCGCTGACTCCCAACGCTTCATTATCAAAACTGGGTACTACAGGGATCCCCTCTCTTTTCAATATTTTCACTCCAGATATCCGTCATTTCACCGATACCTGACAGTTTTGTACGCCGATGACATAGTCTTATTTACTTCCAATTCCAAACTTTCAGAAACCATTTTAATCACCCAAGGAGGTCTGGACAATTTCTGCAAACGGTCGGAGAACTGGAGGTTCAATTTGAACTCATCAAAGTGTGAAGCCTAAACTTTTGCTATAAAACACATCCCTAACCTGCCCCCACTAAAGATATCCAATAATTCCATCTCCAAGACACTAAAACACAAGTCTATTAAATATCTCTGAGTCTATTAGACACCCAACAAGCGTGGAAACCGCACATTCTCTCCCAGTAAATGTTACCAATGATAAATCTTCCTTTCACTCAAAAAAACCCTTCATCTTCTTAGAGTCCTACTTCTTCCGTCTATCACTAAAGTTTGCCTCTTTAGGGAGACGCTCTTTGTTAGTCCATCAATAATCAACACACCTTTCGAAATAAAGTCATGATTACAGGTGTATATGCTCCATGGTATGTTTCAAAGAACCAAATTCATAAAGAAATCAATTTCCCAACAATCTCCTAACATGTTTCCAGCATCTCAACAATGTTGTATTCAAAACTACCTTATATTCCAGCACAGAACTTTTTCTCACGATGTAAAACTTCCGGCCCTCTATATATAAGTGGTCAATCCATTACAACAGAAAAAATCCATTAAAAAAGGTCTTCTTAACAGTTTTATATTAAATAAGGAAGCTTCAGAAAAAATACACAACTTATTAATTTTAGTTTGTTTATTAAAGATTGAAATGCAAAAATACAGTTAATATGCAGTTCTGTATTTTAAGTTTCATTTAACAATTTTTAACAATCTGTCTTGAGAAAAAATACGTAAGAAACTGGAAAGATAATATATATAATATTTATTTCTTATAATAGGAACTTTTAGAAGGCAATATGGAATGAACGCATAAGATAATGTGTTTTTGGAAAAAACATTATGTCAGTAAATCCAGATTCTACAATAAATATGTGTATTATAAAAATATGAGCTATTTAATGATTTATATAAATATGAAAAAACATTAAATGATACTCTTTTAAAAAATACACAATATTGGCATATTGGGAAATAACTTAAACTTAAAAATAATTTGCCTGAACATTAAAAAATATCTTTTTATTTACTCAACAAAAACATTAATAGACATTTGCTTTTCATTCAATTATGTCTCAAGAAAATTTAAATGAAATATGCTTCGTGGAACATAGTGAAAATATATATATTTTCTCTGAATTTACAATTGTTAAATTATCTCATCTTTTAACAAGAAATGTATACAAATCCAACCCCTTAAAACACCACGCTGAGATATAAAAAACTAATCCAAAGTACACTTGCTCTGTTTCTAACATGGATTGGTCTTGGCATTGATATAAATACATTCAACTTAATGACATTTTACGATTTGGTGTCACGTTATGGCGAATTGTTTTGATGTAAACTACACATAATTGACTGACTGACTTGAGGTAAACTACATATAATTTACTTAAATATAATTGATTCATATCTTTTTCTTAGCTGTGTGATTTAGCAGAAAGCAAGAAAGAAAATCCGTTCGGAGAAAGAAGACTAAATCTCCTGTCAAAAACCAGCTTCATTCAGATGACATACCAGATTGTTAAGAAGTAGGACTTAAGAAAAAAAATAATCTGAATTAATTTTTGTAAACCAATATGTGACCATCAAAACATTTGAAATATCACATGATTATTTCAGGAAACACTCTACCTAACATATAAATTTTGGCTTTAACATTCGTATATATAACTTTTCTTATTCAAAAGACATCCATAATCTGGGAAGATATTTTATTGGACTTCCAGTTCAGCGAATGTTTACTCGGTTCAGAATTTCTGTAATCAGAATTCTCTCAACAGTTATCCTCTCAATTCGAAGATTGATCCCAGAATTGTCATTAGGATAGTTATCCTCAGAATTATGGGAAGAAGAATGAGTTTCATCTTTTTGCTGGCTATCGAGATTTGACTCAGAATTTTCTGAAGTTTTCAACGCATCAAGTAAATAAGGAGCAGCATATGACAATGAAAACAACCCGAATATGGCAAAAGTAAGGGCGTCTCCTAAGTAATTGAGCATGACAGGAAAGAGCCTTTCAACACAAAACATGCAAATCCAGTTTATTAACCCAGCACAACTGGAACCCCAGCTTCTGTCCTGTGGCGCAGTCCACTCACCAATAAAAAACAATGGAAGTGGTCCCAGTCCAAATGAATGAAAAATCAACAAAAGGCTGATGAAGAGCAGTGGTAACCATGAATAACCCATGTAATGATGAAGTCTGTCGTAAAAAAGAAAGTACAAACTGACTCCACAGTGGCAGATCGCCGTGCCTATGGATGATATTATAAGCAGTTTGTTGTGGTTGACTACACCCAACAGTCGGATAGAGCTGTATGATCCAATTAGTTGTACGATTCCCACGATAACTGCCTGAAGGGAAGGTGCCACCGAGGTCTGGGCGTCAGATAATATCTCCACCTGGAAAATTGAGAGAATTGTCAAAACACGATTGCCTCAAGCTCAATCTAACATATTTTAATATTTTTTATTGCCGAAAACACTTTAGTATGAAACTGTATGTAAATACATGACAAATAAAGAAAAAAATAAGAAATTCCCAATATTACTAGGATGACTATTTTCGGTTTAAGGCACTTAAATCATACAGTTATACATAGTACACACTTTCTTTAACAAATTGTTGCGCCTTGACAAAGCGTCTCTAATCCTCTTTTGCAACATTGAGGGTATGGAGTTATAGAGTAATCCACCTCTAATCTCTTCAGTCATCGTCAGTCGTAGGCAGTCATTGTCTTGCATCCCTTCGGCCAGGGGTTCCCAGACGGTCACGTGACCAGAAACCCGCTAAGTCTCGAATTGCTTATTGTCCATGACTTCCCAAAGCGTGGTTAAAGAATTGGGCTAGTGATCCCGGCTTAGCGGTCTCTAATGAAGCTCAAAAGACCGAGGATTTTCTTGTCTTAAAGAGTTTTTGTTATATAGAAAGTAACAATGAACCAAATTTCAAAATACATAATTGTTTGTTTTAACTTTAAAAAACATGCACAATTCTTTGAAACGTAGTCTGTTATCTTTGTCTGATGTTTTTTACTGTACCAATGTTTTATTTGCTTTACCGTATGTACATTATCCATGTCTTGGGATATTGCAAAAATTTCGTATTCCATTAAGAATTTTCCAAGTAATTTACCTGCATCGTGTAGTCGTTCAATTGTCAGAGGTTTTTAGAACAACGTTAATAAATGTTAATTGGTGTCTAAGCAATAAATAATGGTTTTGTTAGAAAGAATAACTTTTAGAGTTTCGCATGTTTATCAATATATGCGTTAAAATGTAAGCTAGGTAAATATGAATTGTTGAATTTATATCTCTAAAGAAGGCTTAATAAAGGCGAAACGTTGGCAGTTTTAAACATTTATGATTATGATCACTTGACCTAAACTCAACAGAATACTCTCTAGTAATTAAACAAAGACAAGAAAAGTAGCTCGTGTTTAAAGGGTAAACCATCAACACAGAAATAATGTCCACGTTAAAGTGAGTTTTTTTATACAAGGAAGTACCTTACAGGGTTTACATTGTGGCAGCCACTGACTAGTGAAAACGAGCGAGTAGTTGTTAAGTGATTGATAAATTAGCAGACAACCCCTAATAAGGAACCAAAAATAGCATTTTCACCTTTCTATGTATGAGACTTTTACCTAAAAACATCACAAGCTAATTATTTTTGACTAAGAAAATGTTAAACATAATTGCTATTTTCTTAATCAAGCGGATACTGGAACATTAAATCTTAAAATATATTATGTTAAAAATATATTGTATATAAAATATATGTTAAAAACGTATTATGTTTCATTATAGAAAATTTGTTTTTTTCGCTGATATACAGAAAGTAATCTCCTTGATATACAATTTGTTTGTAAGGTCGACAGTTCCAAGAATGAAACAGTATATCGAATGAAAATAAGCTGGGCACGGCCGAAGTTAATATTTACCACATGGAAGACAACTGTCTGCATCCCTGAGAGCTGCCGTATGGCGATAAGTGAGAAGAGCTGAACGATCCTCCGAGAGCAAATGGGTTTGGAGAGCGCACGAAGGATTCTGCGGAAAGTCCACTTCACGTGGCCCGAAGTTGCTTGTGGTCGTCCTTTCGGTAACAGCATGACACAAGCTGCTATCGGATTCCGCTTTGATGTCTCATCGTCTCGCCACCCTAGCAGCCACCTGAAACATTGTGAAGGGTATAGGTATGGTGGAAAGATATGCGTGAGCTGTTGCGCATCCTATCCGACTTCAGCTAATGAGCCTCAGTCACCAGTTTGCGCCACAATATTAGCGAGAATTTTAAATGCAGCCAGATATCACATATATCACCATGTTACAAGTCATTGAAGCAGATATATGAAGTATCTTTTAAAAATACTACATCTTTTATTTCAATTATACCTTCATCGTGTTATTTTTTGTTTCGTTTCGTTGTCGCTTTTTTTGGTCGCTACGAAAGTTTTGAGATACACAAAAACTAAGAGACTTAAAATAATTTTGATTACAATATTTTTTCAAAATACTCGCCACAACGTTCTATACATTTTTGCATTCTGGTAAACCAATTTTCAAAACATTTTTTCTACTTATTTTCCTCGAGTGCTAAAAGTTCACTTTTGTAGGCTTCAACAGCTTCTTCAGAACTTGAGAACCTCCTTCCTCGCATGCGATTTTTGACTGTAGGGAACAGAAAATAGTGACATGGGCCAGGTCAGGACTGTAAGGTGTGTGAGTCATTAGTTTAACCTCTGTTGACTGAATTGTAAGGTTGGCCGTCTGCGCAGACGCATTGTCATGGTGCAGGACGTATCTCGCAGTCCTATCTTCGATCGTCGTTTTTGAAGCTTGGCGAAAACGTTAGGTAGACATGTTGTGTGCCACAGAGCAGTAACAGTGCTTTGTTCTTCCAGTGGAACAGTTGCGACATGACCGCTTTTGGAGAAGAATGTTGCAACCATTTTCTTTCCAACGCTTCGAGGCCGCTGAACTTTTGTTGGTGGATGTTCATCGTGAAAAAACCCATACTGTGGACTGGCGCTTATTTTCAGGATCGAACTGATAAATCTACCTTTCGTCACCAGTAACTATGTCAGAAACGCGTTCAGAGTTGCCTCTTTCAAATCTTTTCAACAATTTTTCACACCATTCCACACGGATGCGCTTCTGTGATTCTGTCAAAGTGTGAGGCACCCATCGAGATGCAACTTTACTGACTCGAAGATATACGTACAAAATTTTGGAGACTGCCGGCGATCCAATCTGTAGGGACCCATCAATATCCTTAAATGTCTTACGATTTTTTTGCGCACTAATTTTTCCACAGCGACGATGTTTTCTTCAGTCACTGCAGTCGCCTGACGGCCGCTTCTCTCCTCGTCTTTCAACAAAGTTCTACCTCTTCTGAATTCGTGAAACCACCGAACAATTGTCTCACGGGAAGGCGCAAGATCCTCAATGGCCCGCTGGAAACGATGAAGGCTTTCAGATACTTTAAACCACTTTTAAAGAATCATTGCACGAAAGTGCTCTCTTGTCGGCTCCATTCTGACAACTGAATGCCCCGTCAACAAAAATAATCAAGGTAGGAATCTTAGCAACAGTGATAAGCCAAGCAAGTTCCTACTTGTATGCAATACTCAGAAAGGACACTGCTATCGACTCACATTCTTGGAAGGGTAATAATGGACCGCAACACAGTATATCTCAAAACTTTTGTAGCGACTTCACTCTGAAAATATTTCCCAACACTTCCCGCTCTCAAACAACATGGCGGCCAGCGTTTGGTCTGGCTTTTCAAACGAAGTGTCCATGTGGTTCGTGACGTAAACTTGTGCTGTGCAGAACGAGCAAAAATCGGTGCGCCGGACAAACACACCCACACCTTTTCATTAGAGAGTTTTTGCACCCTCGAACGTTAAGCACTATCGATCTTCTGCGCATGTGCAGATGCACAAAAGTGATGCGAAACTTGAACTACGCATGAGTAGAACATCGATAGTGCTCATAGTTCGAGGTGACCAAATGGGGCATAGGGATTCTTCAAAGGGAGGGAAAAAACACCAATGTTTCGAAAGATCGGTTTTCAAACTTTAAAAATCGATTTTCATTGGCCTAAAACTATCGATGTTTGTGAAACTATTTTAGTAACCCAGTGTTCACATGCGGGGGGAAGAGAATTTCATGTCACGATGGTTGTGTTTATTATCTTGTAATTGATGTTTAGCTGACAAAACAAAGTAAAAATAATTCAAAAAATTAACAATTAACATTAAATTTCTTTATTATCTTGTTGGATAATACAAAAATAACAATTACATTTACGGGTATTAACAAAATTCTAATTTGTTTTTTCTCTGGGGGTCAAAGCTGACTAGGGCCTTCGTGAGACAAGCCGATGCCCATAGGCTTATACCGTTAAATACCACAGACGCCCCCCTGTAATAGGGTACTGCGACAGGAGAGCGATTGAAAAGAGTAGTGAAGATTGGAGTTTAGTCAGGAAGTCCGTTCTCTCTTCTCCTCGTGGTGACCCCTGGGTACTCTCCGAGGTATACCTTTGAGAGTAACCAGTGAAAGAAAGGCGAGGGCGGGACTCCGGCGCCTTAAAACGGGAGCACTTGGGCACTGGACAGAAAAACAAAGGAGGAAGGGGGCCTCCGGAGGTGTAGTGAAACCAGCCTCCCTAGAGGAAGGACACCACAATTGCTAATCTGGTCTTCCAGGACGGGGGTTGAGAATCGGGCCAACTCCTCGTCTCTCAGAAAAACGTACCAATGCTAAAAAGCCTTATCAAGGAACAAAGCCGGACCTGAAATATTAACGACGACAAGTCAATCCAAAAAGGACAATGCAATTTGGGACATGAAATGTTCAAGGCATTATGGCAAAATGCTTTCAAGTTTTCAAAGAGTTAAGCAGATTATATCTAGATGTGGCAGTACTCCCTGAAACAAAAAAGAAAGGACAGGGAAATGAAATCCAAGAACAATATATTCATGCATGTTTTTGCATGAATATATGACAAAAACATGCAATAATGCCAGTGGGCGTGTGTATCAGTGTAATCTCAATACAGTGCGCCAGGACAACACATTCCTACGGCGCGGAACCAAGTGCAAAAGGAAGGAAATTGGGCCTCATGTGGAGGCCCTCTGCTCACTTGAGTGCAGTGCGCGCCTCTTCAAACTTTCCCCTGAACACAAGATTAGGGGGCGACTCCGGCGCAAAGGTGATGAGAACGCCGCACGCTGCTGATATTCCGCATCCGATGAGAGCCACAGCGGTGTATGAAGACACGGCTCCCATAAAGAACACAACAAATATTCCAGTAAATTCCATCAGGATCTCTATTATTCCAGTAAATTCCTGTGAAAAGGTGTATGTTGTTAGTGAAAAAAGGCAATCACTGTAGTGCGATAGCTACAAACTGCAACACACTTAATAATTTCTCTTTTTCGTATTTTTAAAATAATTATTGTCGTCGTGTGGAAATGTAGCAGTAAATAATAAAATATATAAGTAGTTAATCTCGAGGAAGAGCAAATATAACATAAGTTTATTCGCGATTAGAAAATAGACGCACTTTCAGGGTCATGAGTGTAGCGGCTCATGTGCTTAATGGGCTCAATGCCGTACAATGTAAAAAATTATCAATATATATGTACCGAACATTTCTCATCGTTGTAATATTTTGCATAATGTTGGCGCATTTAATTGTTTTCTCATGAATGAGGTGAAACCTGAAAGAAGGCAAGAATTTCTTCCCTTTGTACACGTGCTTCATTTTGTCACTTCGCTTTTATCCCTTTATCATTCATTGAGACACTTGTTACAAAAATCATTCACCTCTGATTCAGTGTAATATTCTGGCATGTGAATATTACAAATAGTTCAGCTTTCATTTTTTCCAACAAACGAGCCAAGCACTTGTACCCAGATAACTGAAATTACTGCTTAAAAGATTTGAACTCGGAGCCGCAGAACGCGGAAATGAGGCATTGCTCCTTGCAACTTCCTACCCACTATCCTACATGTATTCGTTCAGAGATAAAATTGTGTACAGTTCAATAAAACGTTTTCATATAAAAATCAATTAATATGGGTGTAGTGTCTTTCTGTATTGCTGCAGTCTTAGAAGAAAAAATTCTTCGAAAGATACACTTTATTATTCGGTATCCAAACTTTCTTAAAAGCAAATATTTTCCACATCATGGACATAAATAATGACATAAGGATTTTTCTTTCCTTTTTATGAAAAAGCAATGTACCATTTTCGTGCTGTTAAAAGTAAATTACTCTTAACTGTGCTGAAAGGAAAATGTAAGAAGTAGACCAAATTGGGTAGTCTGAAGCTTATAGTCTTATACGAGGCGTATACAGAAAGTAAGTTTTCCTAGGCGTCAGTTAAAGGAAAACCCAATTCCTTGATAAAAACTAGATGCAAATACGAATACGTGCGATATATACGATGGACCATAGTATGTAGGATATTTTTTCCAAGCAATCGCCACCAAAATTGAGATATTTTTCAAACTGTAGGATCAAAGTTTGTATATTCCTGAATCGTATAAGTGCCCCCATGGATAAATACCAGTGTTTGACAGCCACCTGTTACTCGTCACCGTACAGGAATTTCTTGAGGTGTAAGAAAAGACGGTAATCACTGGGTCGAGGTAGACTATAAAGAGGATGGTCAAGTGGTCGGTCACATGCGGCTGGATTTGATTGATCAGTGATTCCGGGTGCATCAACTGCTAAGGTCAATAGTCCCTTAAGTTTAGTGCATGCTTTTCTCGAGATGTGGCGGTGATCTTCACCGCTGGATGGTGAGGTCCGGAGCTGACCTACCGTCGGCTAGCGGGCTTTTCTGCACCAAGTATCTCCTACCAGCGGGCAATTGCCCCCGCCGCGGCGCGCCGAGACAAGCTCCAAGTTACCGACCGTTCTTCCGACATGTGTGGTAAAGTAGTGCATGTAAGTGTAAGTGTATGCATGTAATATGTAAATACAGCACAAGGAAGAGGAAGGAAATATCACACACGGTCCGTGGCACTTTTGTTCGGCTACTGTCCTGGCATTAGCCTGGAAAACAATGGATAACTACTAATCATAGCAGCCGGCCGCTTGAATTCTCCTCTATACAGCGACTGTATTCGACCTAGCAATGCAGCTTGTATCCAAAATCCTGCTACCGTCGGGGCTCGGACCTATGACCTCCCGGTTAGAGGCACTGCAGTTACATTAGCTGATGCCCTGAGCCAACTCTCCCGGTCACACGGCTTGGCTAACAGCAGATCTGCAGCAGTTCCTCTGGGAGGCGTTTGACCATTTACTTAGCCTAAGTCTCGTCAACTATTTAGCCTGAATCTTGTCCCCAACAAATATTGATCACTCTCTTTGACAAATGTCTCAATTCTGGTCTTCATATTGTGGGAAAATTGTGCAGTATGTACCTTATACAATTAAGTGTTTTCATGAAATTGTATTTTCTTTTTCTTGACGGCTTGGGAAAACTTACTTTTTTAAATGACCCTATTCTTTGTTTGAAGATTATATTTTCTCAAATTTGTTACCTAGGGATGAAAATTTTACCTGTATTACTTCTGAATTGTAGAGTGGCAGTGTCACGAACACGATACCCATCACCACACCAGAAAGAAAGCGCGCTGTGTACATCATCAAAACCTGCAAAAAGAAAGCATTAAATATTGCGTTTTCTATGACTTTATTAGTCTGTACAACTTACTTTTTTCGTTTTCTACATATTTTGAACGTACGAGTGTGTCTTCTAAAAACTTTCACTGCGAATGAATCACTAGAGTGTGGCGGTTGAACCATTCTTTATATGTAGTATCGACAATCGAAAGAAAACTTTCTTTTTTTTCATTGCAATTAAATTTCAGTTAATTTGTTTTCCATAAATTACTAAACAACATTTTTAAAACTCTGTCACATTCTTGGTCGTTGGAATATTACAGTATTTTTATTAGTTGATTTTTTTAAATGATACAATTTGAAACTAGTGATCCTATATCAGCAAATAGATTCTCGCATGGCATGACACTTTCCTCAATTTTCGAAAATTCTGAAAGTGCGACAAAAAAGATCTGCGCTATTTTAATAACAGTATTTCACACTTTCCGAACAAAACTATTACAGAAAAATATTTGTATTTGATTTTGAGAAAATCTTGTCAAAATTGTATTTATTTCTCACAATATTATGGAAAAACTACTTATTTTGAAATATTTTTCATGACCTCAAATAAAGTTCTAACTTTGAAGATCAGATTTCTTTAAGGAAACATTTCTCTCTCCAACATTCTAATAGGAAGGTGCCAAGATTTTTTTAATTTTGCAAATTACAAAAATACAAAGAGCTCAATGAAAATCGAATCTGCGCCGCTTTCATACATGCTCTTTGCTCTTGATTAATCTTAAACAACGGTATATTTCAAAACTCCCACGGACGCCTCCGCCGGACCCCTCCCCCCGTCTGTCACTTCTTACACGTGCAATATTCTATATACTACTTGTGAACGTGCGTAAATGGCAATCAACAGCATTGGAATGCGTAAAAATCCGAACTTTGTAGTGCCACACAACTATTGACAACTACCAGAACTTCGAGTATTTTCGTAGAACTTCTAGACCTCTAGTATCTGCATAGTGCTGCCACTCGTCTAGTGTCGACGTAGAACTGTTTACGCCTCATCCAGGATTTGCTGCGAATGCCACTCCAGGCATTCACGCTCACGACCTCCAAGTAAAGAACGACTGCTGCTATCCTGACTGCATAGAATAAAAAAAAACAACTTTTTTTGACTGAACATCTGGTGAAAGTTCAATAACTAAATGTCTCACATAAATATAATTTGGACTGCAAATTTCAAATACCTGGTATTGTTCAGATAAAAATCGCACCATAACAAAACAGAAGTCTATCAACAAACAACTTCATTGGTGCAAATAAAATAACAAAATTTCAGCTATCTTTATTTGTCATTGATTCATTGTATATTCTCCATTGCTGCTCTTCATTCATCCTCATCTAATTTTAAGTTTTATTATTGTATTGTTTTGCATTTCAATCCATTAAATTAATGAAAATATTTCAATACATTTCTGAGGTACCAATATCCATTTGCTCATCCGTCTGCAATCAGGTCCGCTGAGCAGAATCAGCTGTCCAAGGTAAAATATCACTATTTTCGAAAAACATAAAGAAAAACTTTGGGGCCATTTTTGAGAAATTTTTCAAATGCCGTTGATTCTTCATGTAAAATACCTCCAAGAATCACAATATTAATTTCAAATTCAAGGAGCCGTGATCAGCCGTATCGATCGTGCATTTTCAATTTTGGTGAAATTCCTTCCTATAATTTATCCGCTAGTGTTTTTCCCTTAAGACCGGACAGATGGATAGAGTATTGCCCTAAACCGATTTTTCTGTGTCAAGGGCACACAAACAGAGCCGTGTTATCGCACGAGCCTTAAGGGTCCGGGTCCAGGGCCCCAAATGTTCAAGGTCCCCCTATAGATCTTAAAAAATGTATTTAATACTACATTTTCAAAAATAAAATACGGATAATAAGTTATGTATGATTAAACTGAACGCAAAAATCTGGCATAACGGAGTAATGTGTCGCGCATCATTGGATAATATTTATAATATAGAATATTGCTGGTTGATGCATTTCAATTTTATATAATACAATTCAATAAAAATTAAAACCTTAATTTGTTGTCTTCTTAGATATAATTATAAATGTTATTCTTGCTTATACGGAAGTGTTTGTTAGAATAATGATAAATTGAAAAACTAAGAAATATTTCAGCATACAAAAATACAAATTACAATGTAAATTGATAGGATTTTCTTTATATTTCAGCATCGAAATAGGGTGGAGGGCAATCTGTGCAAGTAAGAATAGGGGGCCTAAAAATTATCCTAGTCCCAAAGGCCCGCAATGCTGCTAAATCAACCCTGTACACAAAACATGAATTCTCACACGACGTGTTAGAGATAGTATTGTACTACATGCAGGAAAAATTATTATTCACTTTTCGGTATAAGGAACCTACAGTAAGAATTTTTCTTCTAAAGAATAGCCGTTTTTCGTTCTTGCATTACATTACTATTTCTGTACGGCGTAAGAAGTATACGAAAGCATAAAAAGTAAACTGAAGAACGTCATGTAATGTCTAAATCCAAGCATTGTAAGATAACAATCCATGAACGAGACAATTATAAATACCTGGACCTTCCTGCAAATAGGAGATAAGATGTGGGACACCAATGAGAAAAATAAATGTAAACAGTAATTATATGAAATAATTCTGAAAATAATTCTGTGGTTATTATTTATAAGGATTTTGTTGAAGTTCAAACTGACAAGCATCATATTGATTGGACACAGAGTTATGTATCCTCTTATCAATCTTGTAGTACATATGTCAAATATCTAGAAGTTATAACTTTTGGATGATCGAAATTCCTTCTGCAGAAGTTTTTTGTACTAATAATTCTTGCACTCTCTTAATACAGAAGTTACGAATCGGCGCAACCACTCCTTCCTGACCTCTTAACCACTTCTTGGAATTCATATTTTCTGATTTAAATGAAAACTTACACAAAAATCTAAGAGCATATTCTAAATTAAAGTGCAATCGTATGGTCATTACTTTGCTAGTTATTACGCGTTTTCAAGTTACATGTCAAATTATGTCTCCTTTCAATACTTTTTATTAATTCCGTTACTGTTGTAACTACGTGTTCCACACCTTTACGGTGTTGAACACAGATAATCCACTTTTTAATGTAGCCTGTTATTATATTCTTTGTCATGTCATTGCCCTTTATCCCTATTGCCGAAGGACGCAGTGTCGCTAATATCCAGGAAGTCTCAGACGGTCATCAATCCCGGGACCCGCGGTGTACCGAGCTACCTTAACCACAGAAACTTCACGGCGCGTGGATAAGCAATTTGGCTAACAATCTACTTCAATAGTATTTTTAATATACTTCAGTACTTTCATAACAATTTACTTCAGTACTTTCATAACAATTCACTTCTGTCAACATTGTTTCTGCTACTGCAATATCAATCAATGTCATCTCTGTCTTACCTCGTTGCTGTAAAAAGCGATGAGGATAAAAGATATGAAGCTCGGTACAGTGATGTATTGCAACATTTTCTTGCGTCCAGCAGTGTCTGATAACATACCAGCAACAGGCGAAACTACAACAGCCCCTACGGCTACCTACGAAAGAAAACATGAGTTCTTATGCTCCTTCCGTGAAATATTACAATATTATAGCTGATCACATTAGGAATATCTCTTGCAGAAACTAAGTTTATGGCAGTTTAACTGCCTTTTAGCATTAAAGAATGTTCTATTTAGTCCAGTCGTTAGTTACTGAAAAAGGGGATTCCCTGAAAAAAGATCATAAAAACGTTTTCTTCGCGTATGATGTATGTACCTAGTCACTAGTTAAAACACCACGTTTTCGACCTCCCAGACCCTGTACTGTATCCGGGAGGCCCGAAAAACCGGTATTTTTCCTGACTTTTTTTCAGATTAATCTCTATAGCTCTTCAACGTTCAGTCGTGTAGTGAAATGACTCAAATGAATTTTAAAGAGGATAAAATTTCCTACAAATTTTGTGTAACCCATTTTTACTTTCCCGTATAGGTACGTATACACGGAGTGATATACGTAGTATAGGGAAAGTTATGTAATGCTGCGCGAAAAAATGGCTAATTTGTGGCTGAAAAAAATTAATTGCCGGGCCGTGAAAAGGAATAAGTGGATAAAACCAGTTGCTAAATTAAGAAAAAAAATCCCCTAACACGTGGTGTAGCCAGAAACCCTGTTTTCTAGGTCCTTGATACCGAAAACCCAATTGAAAGGAAAACGTCCGTCTGTCCGTCCGTCTGTCTGTCCGCCTGTGAACACTGCTAGCGCCTAAACCATACATACGATTTCTTCCAAAATGGATATTCCCCGGTCGATCTGATTCTAGTCAAGGCTTTGAGATTTTGAAAAAGATTCTTCAAAATTTGGAGGTGCTTTATATGAAGCCCCCCGGGGATTTTCAAAATTTTCTCAAAACGGCTCAAAATTTTTTCTTTAAATTTCTTGTATGAATAGAGTAAAATACACTTTTTAACATGGCATAGGTCCGATTTTCACGTACAGCTCTGAATTTTCGAAAATTGTGAAAGTTTGAATTTTTTTCGGCGTCTTTCTACAACTACAAAATTGAAGATAGAGATTTTTTCTTCAAATAAAATTTGTTCTGCATATTGAGTTTTTTAATAAACGTCATGTAAATGTTTTTCAAAATTTTGGTAGTTTTCGTGTAATATTGCGTGGAATATGTGCAATTTTAAAAAAATTACAAAAACAAGATTTTCTCAAAAACGGATCCAAATTTTTTCTTTAAACTTTTGGTAGGGATAGTGATAAAAGTACTCTATCAATGACATAAAAGCTATTTTGGTCTATCGGTTGGTTTTTTCAAAAATTACAAAAATGTAAATTTTTTTACTTGTCTCTCTCGTCATTAATATTTACATTATCAGCGATTTTTTCACATTATTATATTTACGAGTATATATGCTTTAAATAATGTCAAGTAAAGTTTCTCGAAAACACTACCGTTTTCTGTGAAAAGTAGCTCAAATTTCGGCATTTTCAGAAATGCTCAAACGCCATTTTCTCGTATATGGCTGCAAATTTTTCTTGAAACTTTTGTAACGGATAGTGCTAATTACACCCTTTAATATGACGTAAAGTTTATTTTGAGTTATTTTTTTGTTTTTTTCAAAAATTATATAAATGTAAATTTTTTGAAAGATCTCTCACATCTTTAATATGCAAATTATCCGCAATTTGTAAAGATTATTATATTTGTGAGTGTAAATGCTTCAAATAACTTCAAATAAAGTATTTTGAAAACTCAAAAATTTTCTGTGAAAATGAGCTTCAAATTTCGCATTTTTAGTAGTGCTAAATCGCCATTTTCTCTTAAACGGCACATAATTTTTAAAAGAAAATTGCCATTTACAGCTAGGTTTTTGTATTCTTTAATATTCTAAAATTGTTTCTGTTCTACCAATAGGAAACCGAAAAATTGAGAAAATGACAAAAAAAATGTACTTTTGACGATGATAGATGGTAGCTGGCAAGAAAGAGTATGTGGCAATTCCGAAGAGCTAGCGAAGACCCAAGAAAATAGAAAACTAATATGGGAAAGTCTGTGCCATTCTATAGCACCACTAGTTACTTTCCCTTATACGGAGTAATATACGCAGTATAGGGAAATCTTTGTAATGCTCCGCGAAAAAATGGCGAATTTTCGGCAGAAAAAATTCGTTGCTGGGCCCGGTTAACGAAAAAGTGGATAAATTCAGTTGCTATATTAAAAGAAAAAATCCTCTAACACATGGTGTAGCCATAATCACTATTTTGTAAGTCCTTGATACCGAAAAAAACATTGAAAGCAAAACGTCCGTCTGTCCTTCCGTCTGCCCGTCCGTCTCTCCGTCCGTCACTCCGTCTGTTCGTCTGTCCTTCCGTCTGTGAACACTACTAGCGCCTAAACCATACGGACGATTTTTTTTCAAATTGAAGAAACACCTGTTGATCTGGCTCGAGTCGAAGGTTTGAGATTTTGAAAAAGATTCTGTAAAATTTGGGAGTACTTTACTGGAAGCTCCCCAGACATTTTCAAAATTTTCTCAAAAATGGCTCCAAATTTTTTCTTCAAATTTCTTGAAAGAATAGAGAAAAATACACTTATTAAGGTGGCATAGGTCCGAATTTCGCGGTTAACTCTGGATTTTCGATAACTGCAAAAGTTTAAGTTTTTTTCGGCTTCTTCCGGCAACTGCAAAATTAAAGATAGAGATTTTTCTTCAAATAAAATTTGTTCTTCATAGTGAGTTCTTTCTTAAGGTCATGTACATTTTTTGAAACTTTTAGTAGTTTTCGCGCAACATTGCGTGCAATATGTGCAATTTTAAAAAATTACAAAAACAAGATTTTCTCAAAAACAGCTCCAAATTTTTTCTTTAAACTTTTGATAAGGATATTGCTTAATGTACTCTATAAGATGGTATAAACGCCATATTGTTCTTTTCTTTTGTTTTTTCAAAAATGACAAAAATATAATTTATTTGGTTGGTCTGCCACGTCGTTAATATTTGGCTTTAGCAGCGATTTGTTTACATTATTATATTTGAGTACATGTCGTTTAAATAATATCTAGTAAAGTTTCTCGAGAACTTAACCGTTTTTTGTGAAAACTAGCTCAAAATTCCGCATTTTCAGAAACGCTCAAACGCCATTTTCTCATAAATGGCCCCAATTTTTTTCAAACTTTTGGAACTGATAATGCTAATTGTTTTCTTTAATATGACGTAAAGTTTATTTTGTGATATTTTTTTGTTTTTTCAAAAATTACACAAATCTAATTTTCTTGAAAGATCTCTCACATCTGTATTATGTACATTACCTGCAATTTGTAAACATTATTATATTTGTAAGTGTATGTGCTTTAAATGACTAAATTAAGTTTCTTGAAACTCAAAAATTTTCTGTGAGAAAGAGCTTCAAATTTCGCATTTTTAGAGGACCTTAAACGCAATTTTTTTAAAACCAGCTACAAATTTTTAAAAGGAAATTGCCATTTAGGACAAAGTTTTCGTGTTTTTTAATATTCTAAAATTAATATTTCCGTTCTGCCATTAGGAAACAGAAAAGTTAAGAAAATGTAAAAAAATGTAATTTGGGCGGCGATAGATGGCCGCTGGCAAGAGTATGTGGCACTTCCAAATAGAAAGACCCAAGGAAATAGAAAGCTAACACGGGAAAGTCTGAACCATTCTGTAGCACCACTAGTTTTCGAAATCAATTACCAAGCGAGCTACAGATTTTCGAAAAGCGCAATTTTTTCAATCAACTAGTTGTGCTAAAACAGCACATACTTTCCCGTAGTATTGGAAACAGCTACGTAAGATTGAAATATTGCACTTTCTACCCTAAAAACATCTTAGCTATTATTTGGAAACGTCCAATTTAGCCACGAAGCAAACAACGCACCGTTTTTTTCGCAGTGTTATCGAAATTATGTGAATTCTACAACTGCATAAAAATGCAATAGAAAAGTTTTGTAAACTTGTATTGAAAAAAGAAGCCTAATTCCATACAGCTATATCAAGTCACTATAATTAAACGTAATTCACAGAAATTCGCGTAATTCACAGAATTAAACTTGATTCACCGAAATTCAGCGGAACGGAATTCAATTGTTGCATTCCCTGCATTGTTGATACTCCCTTAAAGAACTAGCAATTTTTATTTCAAGTATTTGAAAATAAATATTTTCTTTAAAAATTAATGTGTAAATGTATTACAAAAAGTCGAATGTAGAGACGAACAAAGAAATGATATACAAAATTGCAAATTCTAATTTACAACGCATCGGGCTATCCAAGCGCAGTAAATTTGCAGTGGGCTATTATGTTTGTCACGAAATTATAGAAAAACTACTCGTATTTTCAAAAAATTAAGCATGACCTTATTTGAAGATGTATTTATGTATTTTTGATAAATACGTTTCATTGGGAAAACCAGCCGCTATCTATCGCCGCCCAAAGTACATTTTTTGACATTTTCTCAGTTTTTCGGTTTCCTATAGGTAGAACGGAAATATTAAGTTTGTAATATTAAAGAACATAAAAACCTCATCCAAAATGGCAATTTTCTTTTAAAAACATGTAGCCGTTTTTAAGAAAATGGCGTTTAAGCGCTATTAAAATTGCGAAATTTAAAGCTCTTTTTCACAGAAAATATTTGAGTTTTCATAAAACTTCAATTGAAGTCATTTGAAGCACTAACATTCACAAATATAATAATGTTTACAAATTGCTGGTAATGTGCTTATTAAAGATTTGAGAAACCTTTCACAAAAATTACATTTGTGTAATTTGCGCAAAAACAAAAAAAAATCAAAATGAACTTAACGTCATATTAAAAAGTGCAATTAGCACTATCCGTTTGAAAAGTTTGAAGAAAAAAATTGGAGCCATTTATGAGAAAATGGCGTTTAAGCGTTTTTGATAATGCGGAACTTTGAGCTAGTTTTCAAAGAAAACTGTTGAGTTTTCGAGAAACGTTATATGACTCTTCGAGAAACACATGAACTCTTAAATAAAATAATGTGAACAAATTGCCGCTAATTTAAATATTAACGACGTGAGAGACAAGTCAAAAAAATCATTTTTTAATTTTTTAAAAAAAAGTATGGAGCAAGCCGATGTTTATGTCATCTAATAGAGTACATTCTCCACCGAAAGATTTAAGAAACAATTTGGAGCCGTTTGTTAGAAAATCTTGTTTTGTTACTGTTTAAAATTGCACATTTGGCACGTAATTTTGTGGAAAAAATACGACATTTTTCAAACAAGTGTACATCACGTTAATAAAAGAACTTACAATGGGGAACAAATTTTATTTAAAGGTAAAATCTCTATCTTCAATTTTGTAGTTGTGGGAAGACGCCGAATAAAATTCAAACTTTTGCAATTTTCGAAAATTCAGAGTTTTCCATGAAAATAGGATCTGTTCCACATTAATAAGTGTATTTTACACTATTCTTACAAGAATTTTGAAGAAAAAATTAGAGCCATTTTTGAGGAAATTTGAAAATGCTTCATTTAATGTACCCCCAAATTTTGAAGAATATTTTTCAAAATCGCGGCGCCTCGAGTGGATCCAGATCGGCTGTGGAATATTCATTTTGGATGAAATCGTACTTATTGTTTCGGCGCTACAGTTGTTGACAGACGGACGTTTTGAAAAGAACCACTTTTTCGGTTTCAAGGGACCCCAAAACGTGTATTTCCATTGAAATCTCGAAATCGATTTTCTGCAGCATTACGTAACTTTCCCTATACTTCCGTATATAGTATACTCCGTATCTACGTACGTATGCGGGAAAGTAAAAAGGCGAAGGGTGAAGGGGAAGAGGAGGTGGGGGGGAGATGTGACGGAACCAAGTACCCAAGTCCAGAGCGAGGGTATGATAGCTAGCCTGCCAAAAACAGAGGGACTTAAACCTTACTATTATCAATATTGAAGTACCGGCAGACAACTTACGATTAATACGGGGGGAGGAAGACGAGACAGAGAGCCACTATTGATTTTATATATTAGACCATCAATCTTACTCAGAACATGATAATATACTTTAGTGAAAATATTATTTTACAACACTAAATCAATAGTATTATTTATTTTGATATGCAGTGTTTTCAAAATTAAACGCGCATGGTATCTCTGTTCTCCGTCTAGTATTTCAAAATTAAATTTTTGGGAATTCTCTATTCTATGTTTTGATACTGTATTTAATCTTTCCCCACTTTTTCTTACATTGTTCTTGTGTTCTTTAATTCTAACATCTACTTTTCTCTTAGTCTGACCTACATAAACTTTTTCACAGTCATTTCATTTACAACATATATACACAACACACATCAATTGTTTTAGTATATTAATACTTTTGGCAATGTGCGTCTGGGAGGTGGAAAACGTGGTTTTTAACTAGTGCCTAGGGGCATACGATATACTCAAAGAAAAATATTTTATGAACCTTTTTCAGGTAAAATGTACATACCGACTGGACTAATTATAAAATGATAGATTGAAGAACGAATCTAAGTCCTCGTCTTTGCTAGGTCTTCATCTCCGATTATTCAGTTCCATTTGTCAATTGAAAATTTCATCGCAATTGTGAATGAAACCCTGATGTATAACTACATCACCAATTGAATCAGATCAAATCAGTTAGATCAGATCAATTGTCACTTATAATATGTATAACGTAAGATATGTTAGCCTTTATGAAAAGTGGAAAATTACGTTCCTGTAAAATTGTTATAGTCTTACATATCGTGCAAAAATTAGTGAATGATCTAAGAGAATTAAGTCCCGGTCATCTAGTTATACCTTACAGTACCTTCTGGTATGTTAGACATCATAATTTTATCCTACTGACTTTTTTTGTTCTGATTGGTTTTCAACTGCTTTTGTTTTTCGCTATTGAAGAAGCAAAATGGTGAGTACTTTTACTTACCAACGATGATGCCCACTCGGCTTGGCTTTCAGATAGGTACCCTATCATTGCCGTAGTTGCGTTAGGGCTGCGAACAGTTCCATTTGTACCATTTATTGCTATGAACTTTTCGTATTGTTGAATTAGAAACGGGAATGCATTCGCCGGCCATCCATCAATGAATCCCACCAAAACAGCAAAAATGGACACTGTACAATCATGAAACCATTTGTAGACATTACAGTCAGGCTATGGCTTATTGAGTCAATGTACTCAAGTTTTTGTTTATTCACTTCATTGTGATAATTTGCGAAATCAGACAGATCATTCGCAGTTTCTCACTCTTAAGATAAAAAAATATAAATATGAAATATTATCTGAGAATAATGTGTAAAATTTATGACAATAACTTTCAGACAATATTTACGTAATGAAATTCCAAAATTATTTTACATTTCAATTCATTAATGAAAATAAAAAAGAAATTAAATTTAACTTTATTTTTCCTTTAGAATGTAAATTAAAATATTGTATTTTTTCATAAAATATGATTAAATTAAAATCCACTTAAGTATTTTACAAATATTTCTATCAACCAACTCGTAGATAATGAATTATTTCTATGTATAATATGTCCTGTAATACGTTTATACCATATTGTCTATAGTATTACTTATTCTTGTTCAGAAAACATTCACATATATTTTGATATGAATACTTTTTTAACAATACAAACAACCTCTCAATAAAATAGAGTTAAATATTTAACAGATATAAATTTTACTAATGCAATATTTATAAAATGTTATTACACTTACCTAACATGACAGCAACGATTCCATTATCTTTGGGACGTCCATTGCATGAATTATCTATTGATAGCAGCCACCAAACAGTGTCTTTGCATTTTTTCATCATCTTGTGCCTTCCTTCAGGTTGGATTAGGTGTTCAGCTCATAGAACACAACAAAAATGTGTGTAATACTGGAAGCAACCCTTCAGAAATGACGGGACGAAATTAACCTCCCGTATTTATAACTCATTTAAATGAATAGAATGACAATTTTTTTTCCATATTGAACTTTAGGTTTCTGCCATTTCAAACTTTCCTTTATTATCCGTAATAGGGTCTAACTGCAATTGTCTAGGGTTCTGCGAAACGTTTGTAGGAAATCCCAGATGGGAACACCAGGTGAAATTTTGTGCTATTTGCGATTGTTGTCACTGGTTGTTCACAAAGGAATCGAATGTCACTGCTCTGGTATTTCCGTCAGTCGTTTAGACACTGAGATCTTGGAATCCCGCAGCATGCGTATCCACTTGCGTTCCCAATAAATGCAGGTACGTGGGCTCAGTAGGCCCATAGCAGGACATAGCCCTATCCTCTACCACGGAAGTAGGGTGCTCGGTCTTTCTCGTCTATTTATTATATTTGATATGTTTTTCTCATTAATTGTTTTTTTTTAATATTTGAACTATGACATATTTTCTTCGTAATAAATATTTCTGGCTTATTTTATTAATTGGTAGTTAATTTATTTCAACTTGACAGTATCTTTATTATTTAGCTCCTGTAGATTTTCCCTGATCGACATCTTTGTACAACCCTGGTGCGCAGTGGCGCAAATTCCATAGGGACCGACAGGACCACGTCCGGGGCCCCTGAGGGTCCGCGAGTCCCGCGCCATTTTAGTCCACAAATCCAAAATGAAATACAAGTCTTTTTTCTGAAACTGAGTCTGATAAAATCATAAAAGAAATAAATAAAGTGCCGTTTCTTCTATTATAATGGGCAAAACGCATCAAAAGTGTACCAATTAATTTTATTATCTGAAACCACCGAGAAAAAACACGGCAAATCGATTAACGTACAAATAAATTAATCTTACATAGGGTTTAAGAAAGTCAAAGATTAATCACCACAATAGTTGCATTTTGATATTGTTGAGAACATAAAGAACAAATGCATTGATTTATCGAAATGTGAAGATCAAGGATATGATAGCGTAGCAGTTATGAATGGAATTTAGAATGTTGTTCAGAAAAAAATAGGTGAAGTTAACAATGCATTGTTTCTGCATTGTGCTGCTTACATTCTAAATCTTATGCTTAATGATGCCATGAATGGGACATTAAAAAATTCTAACATTTTACCATTTATTGAAACGAATTAATTTTTTTGGTCGTAGCATTAATCATTGAAACATAATGAACAATGATGGATTTAGATAAAAAGCGAAGTGATGTTACATTATTGTGACTTTGTCCTACAATATGGTTATCAAGGATCGATTCTTTAATAAATGTAAAATTAGGATATTTTACTATTTGGCAAGCTTTAACAAAAAAATCCTTTTTCTAACAAAATATCTCAAGCTAATGAACCCTGTAATTGTGAACGAATGAAGCCCCAAAATTTTGAATTTGTTTTCCATGTAACACTACATTCCGTAATACTAATAGTAGCTATCCCTGTTTCGAAATACCTTCAGATCTCTGATTTGTATTTGCAAATCACGCAACATTTACTCGATGGAGCTCACGAAAAATTGAAGTCTGTTCGAAATTGTATGACAATTTGAAGAATGATACAGTAGAACTATCCAGTCCAGAAAGTAGAAGTGAAAGGGTATGATGGCGAACAAAGATATAAACGTACCTGTACTTCTTTACTGTGGATGCCTAGATATTGACATTAACCACTTGAACCAACGATTTGTGTTTGGATTAAAAAATACAGAGGCAATTTTCACAGAGATTCAGCCACACATTTTGATAGCTCTTTCGAACGATGAAATTTACGAAGAAGCACAAAAACTTTAATCAAAATGTTGCGGAAACTTTCTCTCAGTTATTGTTTTTGCGGATTTGTTTAGCGAGTCAAATTTCAAAACTAAGATCTGCTAAAGATCTTGGAAATAATAATCGGACATTGTTCACTGTTAACAAATTTTCCCAATGTTTGTGCAGTATTGACATTCTTTTTTAACACTTCCTGTCCCGGTCGCCAGCGACGAAAGAACGATTTCAAAATTAAAGGTGTTTAAAAATATTTCCGAAGTACAATGGTACAAAATCATCAGAGTAATTTAAATTTTTATCAGTTGAGCACGAAGAAAACGATGTGGTTGAAAAATAATATTTCTACTGTTATTGATAATTTTGTAAATCTGACTAATAACTAATAACTTTCGAAGTTCTGTGTTTGTATCAATGTTTACGTTGCGTATGATAAAAGCAAAACACAAATAGAGATCATAGAATTATGAAAACGTGCACAAAATTCACTTCTCCCCATAGCTCGTCACACACAATTTTTAACTGTTTTTGACGTAAATAAATAAAAATACGTAACAATAGTACAAGAGTCACTCATGCAATGAACACCCCAAATTGCTTCACAATTTCATCAGTTATATTTATGGTATTGAAAATCACAAATTTTTACAGCAGCGGATGCAGGTAAAATGTGTGGAAAGTGTCTTTCCTGACGCTGGCGAACGTGATTTGAAATGGTTCAAACAATAGCGTGATGACAACGTATTGTACTGTGTTTACATGTGATCTTTTAGTGTAAGCTAAGGAAAAAATTCTTTGATTTGCAGGTTATTAGTATTTAATATCATATTTAACGATTTGAAAGCGAAATCTTTGTAAAATAAATTATATTGGGGTCTAGAACGTCTCATAATCTTAACATTTCATCGATACTGAACTTCATGTGCCAAAACGTAGAGAATTGATTGTGGACTTCAGAAAAACAATACATCCTTTACTCAAGTACTTTTCGTAACTCCCGGATAATTGATAAATTCGAGGAATAGAAACGTCTAAAATTCGAAGAATAGAAACGTCTAAAATTCGAAGAAATCCCTTTCAGAATTCAAATACAAAATAGAGGTTTGACTGTACTTTCGCGACATAGATACTTACCACACACACCCAATTGGCAGCAGGAAAAAGCGGGAGATCTGTCAGCACCTCGCATCTCCTTTGTATCCTCTGGGATCTCCATCATCACGTCTAGTGTCTCAGCCGAATGGGGCGCAGTCGAACAAATTGGTTGCTCTGCGTTGGCCGGGGCTGCTTCCGAATCGCCTTTCATATCGCTCTGAATCAAACCTATTTGAGAGCTATCGCATTCGATAGTGTACAGTGGCAGGTAAGAGGACATCAAAGAACTTCTAGGCAAAGGTAAAGCACTGGCGATCACTAAAGCTTCAAAACTTGTGGAATCCAACTGATTTTCATGAGCGTGTTTCAGCTTACGTAGTTGCTCTCGATCAAATTCGAGTACATAAGCCTGGGCGGATGTAAAGGCATCTGTAGCACCAACGGGCACGGCGCTTGTGCTAACATTTTCTCCATTTAAGCTTCTCCCTGTAGTTACTTCTGGTACGGGATATGATTGACTTGTCACTTCTGGACCACATGACAGGGCTGCAGCAATGTTATTTGCAGCATCTTGTGAAGAGCGGTCAGACGAGCTTGAAGACATTGACATCTTCCCTGGGCAGGTTGAAGTTGGATCTATGTTGTTGTCTTGCAAATGTTTGTTTGCATCTTGAATATCTGCTTGAAATTCAGAATCCAATTCGAGGTTACTATCTTGGAGTGGCTCGGTCAAAATTATGTCTGCTCGAGAGGATGTCGGCGCTTGACTGGTCTGAATGGTAGTGTCAGTTGAATATTTCCCTTTGTTATTTGATACTTGAAATAATTGGGAGGAGTTTATGAATTCACTTGTCTTCGCAGGACCTTTGTTTTCTGATTTCAAATGTGTGGAGCTGGCCGCTATATTATTTTTAATTGTAAAGTTTCCTTCATTGTTACACTGAGGCCAAAAATTCTTACACCCATCTAAGACACCTGAAGTCTGCTCTGACAAATGTGTCTCAGAGGAGTTGTGTTCTGTACTATTCTTGAGGGAATCTGTTGATTCAGAAGAACTCGACTCTTTTGATTCTTTGGTTGTTGTGGAGTTTATTTTGCTAATACTACATTGAAAGATAATTTGATGAGTCGGATCTGAATTGACCATAGATTCTTCATTTGTCTTCTCTGAGATGAAATTAGGGCAAAATTCTTTGATATCTCTTGCTTCTTTCGATTCACAATTATTCCATTCTTCCAGCTTAAGAACATCATTGAAGGATTCATTCTCTGACTCATCTTCTTTACCTGTGCACATCAGCTCATTTGTTGTTTTCTCAGTGCGTCTGTCATTTGCATCTGACTTCATGTCCACGATAACGTGCTGAGAAGTAGACGCACAAATGCAAGATTCTCTAAATGTAGATACATGAGATTTATTCTCACTCATTTCTTTCATTGCGCCCGATTTTTCTGATGGCTCTGAGTATTCGCATATTTCAATGAAGGCTCGCAAATCTGTATCTCCAGTTGGTTGCAATTTAGATATTAAATCACATCCATTTTCTTTTGAATTTACACATAGACACATTCGGCTTCCATCTATCTTATTATTAATATTTTGTTGTGTACGTGAGTGTGTAAAGAGAATATTTGTCTCTTCTGAAGTGTTTTCTGTTGCAGAACATTCACTCACAATTGATTCATCAGGTTCGAAAGCACAATTTTCATACTCATTACTATGTGTCTTTTCTCTCTTCATCGTTTCCTCAATAATTATTGTTGGTTCCTCGAATGAAACTTCATCTGAAATATTTGTCTTCTCATCATGAACCATTTCTGCTGATATGCATTCACTCATGTATGGATCATCAGGTTCGAATGCAAGGTTCACATATCCATGGATTTCTCCTACCCCTCTAATTTGATGTTGCATTTTATGAACATCTGGATATTTTGTTTGAGATTTTGTTTCAATGAATTCATTCAAAATTGGTTCATCAGGTTCGAAAGCAAAATTTATATACCCATAATTTTCTTTATTTTTTGTATCCTCGCCCATTTGTTCATGAATATTTCGTAGTTCGACCTGGGATTTAGTTGAGATGTCTGCCTCTATATTATGGACTTTTGGTAGAAGGCGTTCTTCAAAATTTGGTTCATCTGGTTCAAAACCAAAATTGATATATCCATATTTGCCATTATTTTCTTTCTGGTCGCTTTTTTCACTAATAATTGGCAAGTTACACAAGACATGTTTCCCAAAATCTTGAACAAACTCATCTGAAATAGAATTTTTACTGAGTTTGTCAGGGGGGACGGCATCATTTCCGTAAACATTTTCAAATGGTTTTATTTTGTTTGTGAATGGAGTCAATGATTCATCAGGAGGAAAAAGAAATATACCTCTATCTTCTGCGGCTCTAGTTTCTCTTTTCTGCTCATCCCCAATATAATTATCTGTTTTCTCATGCTTCGAAGTTCTCTGTCTATTTATTGCACTTATTTCATCCATAAAATCTACTGTTTGGAGAGACAGTTCAGGATTATGAACATAAGGGCTGATAACTGTTGTCGTCACTTCTTCATTTTCTCTCTTGCTATTTCCATTTTCAAACATTGTCTCAACATGTTTATCATCTAGGTTTTGAATCTGGCATTCCGCTATATTTGCATTTACAGAGCATTCTTTGGACGACTTGTTGGAATCAAAAATGTTCATCAAACCATTAACCCACATTCCTGTAGTTACGGTATTGTTATCCATCCGTCCCACTTCTCTATCAATCTTACATTTTCCTATTTCTATATTTTCCAAATGTTGGCTTTTGTTAGTTTGCAGAATTGACTCTTGTAACTCAGTTTTATTAACAAACTCATTTGTATTCACCTGTTCGACGTTTTGATCTTGAACTGAGTTTGAAAGTTTGAGGCCTTTATCTTCGGCTACATCAACACAAGTATGTTCCTCACTATTTTCAATGTTCAGATAAACCTCATGAATCGTGTTTTCTTCTTTATCACCCATTTTTGCCGATTTTCTATGAGAATTCGTTCCCTTTCAGAATCGTTTTAGTCGAAATACTGAACCTGAAATATCAAACCATGTTCATATTAGTTAATATGTGATATTACTTCCAGATGTTACTGAATCATATAGAGATAACTGTTTATGTTTCATAATTGGCATAGATAATAATTATATTTATCTATCAATAGTATATTTCGGTATTGACATTGATGGAAACTATCTAGACAAATTTTTGACTTATACTTCCGCTGGCTAAGGCATCCGAAGCTTTAATTACATTAACAATGAGAAAGCTGTTAACGACGACAGTGACTGCAGCTAACTCTACAAAGCCACTAATTTCTCATCAATACATCAGTACTGTGTAAAAATGCTTAGTCGCTCACCATCCGTTCTACCGTAATTATTTCACTTCTAATTCATTGAAATTGTGCAAGTTGTTTATCTTTTCTTTTTGAAAATAAGTGACGAAAGTTTAAGACATTTCGATCAATACACCGATTTCAAATAATATAACTACCACTGATATGACGGGTATGTTTTTCTCAGTCTTGTTTTAGAATACAAATAATTTAGAAAATTTCATACAATCGAAATGCAAACTAAAATCTGTAGCCGAGAGAGAGTTAAATGCACCTCCAAGCGAAGTAAAGTTAAACAGTTGAATAATGATAATGCCCCCACCCAAATAAAAATGTTCCAACTAGTTTTCTCTTTCCTAATCCCAGATACATTTCTTATACACCGAAAAACTTGTTTTGACATAATTTTTTCGCGTGTTCTTTAGTTCCAAAATCCCTTCCCAACATTTTAACCATAAGTAACTGAAATATCAATAAAAGGTTTAAAAACAAAATTTATTAATAAAATTTAAGCCAATTTGATGGCCGATATCGCTAAACAGCAGTGTAGTTGCCGTCTCGAACTAAAGGATAGCGAGTTCGAGTCCAGCCTCGGGCATGGTTGTGTTGTGTGTGTCTCTGTATGTTTGGGTGTGTCTACTTCATCATTCATCATGAACATAAATTCACTCCTAACAACCCTGGGGTATAAAAATAGAATCAGCATTAAAATACTGATTTCCCCCTGTAGAAAGTGCACCTACCCCGATAATCAAGTTTGAGTTCCTGTGGGATGCACGTATCGCGTGGCCTCATGATGGACGATTCGCGAAACAAACAACAATATTTAAAAGCGATAAATTAGTTACATTTGAACATGATTAACATTTGAAAATGCAATAATGAATCTTTCATCACAAAATGGATCATCGTGATGTAGTTTCAATTACTCTTAGTTTTACATTTATCTCTTGAATACTAATTAATTATAAAATATATAATTAATACAAGACTGTTCTAGAAAGGGGACTAACTTGTCAACCCTACGTAGAAGCCGCTTTTTATCTTATCTTAGAGAGAAGAACGTGCCCATCTTTTCATTTTAAATTGAATTATTCTGTAGATTGCTATATGGACATTTCAACGCGATTCTCAGAAACCAGTGAGGAATATCTTCAAAATCAATTATTCAAGCATGTGAACCTTTTCGACCGCATATCTGGTCAAAAATATGATGTGAAGTTATACTCCCATCTCGCGGAACTACATTCAGGCGCAAAAGGAAGCATGTACTTACAAGAAAATGAAATTCCGTAATTTGAAATTCTCTACCTTGGGCTTTTTTGAGCACTTCTTGTAATACAAGAAATGTTAAACGAGCACCTTCCATGCAGATCGCTAAATGATGAAGTCGGTGCTAAAAATACTCCTGGTGGTGTAGGGTGACATGCTACAAGAATTCCAGAGTTCGTAGCACCTGAGTCCCTACCTGAAGACTTCTTCCAAGAAAGTTTTCATTTTTAAGGAAATAGCCAACTCGTGCGGTACAAATTTTCCACGATGCAGTAGCACGACAGTACTTTTCTATGTGTTCATTTAATGTACATATAGTGCACATTAAAAACACTTCCTAATTGTGTGATCAAACGAAAAATAAAAATGAAAATGCTCCTAAGAGGAAGAATGATTTTGTTATTATCAATGTTTTCTGTACTCTGATAATCTGTTTTCGGTGCGTTAGTGTTAATCACACCTGCTTCTTAAAACCAGTGAATCAATAAAAGTACCTAATATACATTTCTGAATGTTTCGTACAAGTAATTTCGAATGTACTCTACAAGTTTTACAATCGTTCAGTCATGTTTCTTATTGTTGAGTCGATTCAACGTAAGAAATTGCACGTCAAAGTATACAAATGTTTCATAATTCTAAAATGGCTTAGTATCGAATATCTTCTTATTTCTTGTCCGTACACATTTCTCTGGTGATGATTCAGTAACATTTATATACGTACTTCTATCATCTAAATAACACTATTCACTCAATAATAATATGTTATTTGATAATGTCAAAAATTGAAACAAGTTGACATAATAGGTAGGTGAAAACATTTTTGATGATTTTTCATTCAAAAAAATGTGAATCATCGAAATACAGAAACTTGAGTTAGTATTGTAAATATTTAGTAAACATACTCCTTGCTAACTACAAGTATGATGAAGTTTAACTTTCTTATTTTACAGAGTGACGTGTAGAGAAATAAAAACACAAACAAACTCCAATGTATTGCTTACAAAGATTCAGACGCAGGAAGGCGCAAAGGTTGACTGAGACGAATTTGGAGACCCACTAACTTGTAAGGAGATTTTCATTGGGATGACAACACGATCTGAGAGCGGCTGAACACAAGGCGAATGAGCTTCACAATTTTTAATTTATTAATTTATTAGTGATTCCGGCCACGTCAACTGCTAATGTTATTAGTCTCGTATGTGTAGTGCATGTTTTATCGCGGGAGGTTGCGGTGATCTTTGCCCGCTAGATGTGAGATCCGGTGCCACTCCACCGTCGGCTAGCGGGATTTTCCCAACCAGGTATCTCTCACCAGGAGCGGGGCACCGGCCCAGCCGGGACAAGCTCTAAGCTCCCGACCGGCCTCCTGGCTGTGTAGTAGTGTAGTGCATGTTAGTGTAAAATGTGCGTAATTAAGGGAGGAGGATATGACAAGGAAGAGGAAGATCGCGCGCGTTCCGTGGCCCGTTTGTTAGGGTACTTCTCCGGCATCACCTGGTATTGATAGGAGAAACCACAAAAAACTACCGATCAGAGCAGGCTGCCGCTAGAATTCTCCTCCCAGACAGCGGCTGAACTCAACCTAGCTACCTAGCTAGTGTCAAAAATTCTGACACTGTCGGGACTCGAACCTATGACCTCCCGGTCAATGACAATGCTGTGACATCAATTGATGCTCTGAGTCACCTCTCCCAATACTATTCTTAAAATAATATGTTAATCCATTGAGCATATTCAGTCATAATATTGAAATAAGTGTCTCAATGGTTATTTTGTTGTGTGCTAGCCTAGATGTATTATGTTATAGACACGTTAGGTCTGGAACTCGATTTTTCTTTATTAGGGAATGTTAGTTTTCGTATATTTGAATTTACACATTCAGTGTGCATATGTAATATTGTATGAACTGATTCAAGTCTACTTCTCAATTCTCTATTAATGTATCTCTCAAAACACACGCCCAAATTCTTTCTGATAAAAAGACCATACGGAGGGTTTAAAAAATGAAGGATGGTGGCGCAATTCTGGCTTCAGATTCGAATTCAGCGCATCGACATACTTGGAGAAACACGTGTCAAGTCTTTGAGTCTGACAACTTTTTTATTTTGCGAGACTATGTTATAGTCGCGTCAAGTACTTAGGTAATTAATTCCGCAAGTGAGATTTGTTATATCCCGAGAGGTGGCGGTGTTCCTCCTCCCTGGGAACGAGAAATCCGACCCCGTACGTCAGCTCGCGGGTTTTCTCCTCAAGTATTTCCCTCAGCCAGAAATCGACCCTGCTGGGAAAAGCTCTATGCTCCCGAATGACGCCCCCTAGAATCTCTTCCAGATACCGGCTGAATTCGAACTATCTACCCAGCTAAAAACGAAAATCCACATCTTTCGGGACTCGAAACCAAGGACATCCGGATCAACACTATTTTACAAAATGCATCAGCATCAACGGCGGCTTCACGACGTATCAATCGATCATAAAACCTATACTCGACATTTCATTTCCGTCCGGTTATCATATTTTTCCCTATTGAAAAACTTTTTGGGAGGCAAATGATTTCAGTGAGGAAAACCTCAAAAATAATATCTACTATTACCTTCCACAAATTAGCTTCAGAGGTATATGAAGTATATAATATGGGATCATACAAAAAAACAACTTTCAATTTACATTGTGTGCCTTTCAATTCAACAACCGCTATGATTTTCCCGAAGACTCTCGAGTAATATTCAAGGTTTTATACCGAATAGCCTAGATAATATACACCCTGGCACCGGAAGCCTAAGCAATCATAATATTCTAGGCGGTTTTACTCTTCTAGGTAGACCCACTGTAGAAAGAAGGTAGAAAGAAGCGAACAGAATCTGGAAATCTATTTAAAACTAAATTGAAGATTTGTTATTCTGAGTCATTTACCTTCACGATCACAAGTATTTGTTTATAATAAACGGTTAGAAATATGAGCCTTTTTACCGATCCTATAATAATATAACGCGTAACTCAAATGATGTTTCAGTATGAAGCGTTTTATTGAAACAATAATTTTCGAAGTACAGAATGTTTGCCTAGTCCAAATAGTAATAAATAATAAATCATGAACTTGGCCTTATGGACGTCACATGAGATTCATTTGCTATTTACTGTTTGCGAGAGCTATGCGAGAGCTATGCGAGAGCCATTGCCTCTACAGTGCTTCCGGCAGTGGCAGATTTTCAGGCACTAGCTATAGAGCTGAGTCGAATTCAATCACTTGTCTCGAGGAAAATCCTAGCGGTTTGCTGCTCTCATCGGTAGCTTCCCGTGTTTTCCCCAATCAATCCCAAGCGAATGCTGGAGCAAAACCCTAACAACCGGGCCACGGACCGTGAGCGACATTTTCTTCCTCATACTTGTTCCCTCCTCTCTCCTTACTCTCATGAACGTACACACACACACACACACAGTCTTACACGTATACTTACATGCACTACACCACCTACAATGCCACACGTGTCTAGAGATATGTCGGGGGACTTAGAAATTGAACGACTTTGGTGATACTTCGCTTGGAAAGAACCTGAAAGGGGAAAATTTGCAAGCCGACGTGTAGATCAAATCTCATGTTCCACCGGGGGGGGGGGAGACACCGTCACCTTCCGGGATGAAACATTCAGTACACTTACGGGAATAAATGTTCAATTAAACCACGCGACAGGATCAACATTCATTCACTCACACTAATGGTACTTGTCCCCACAACTCGTGAAAATTCCGCAGTTTCAATCAAAACGCAATTTTCTATGGATAGCCCAAACAGGGTGGACCGGCAAAGGCAGCTCTAGGCATCAACTGATGTCAATGTAGTGCGTCTGGCCGAGAGGACCTAGGATTCGAGTTCCGATGGTGGCAGGATTTTCGGCACTAGCTCGAAACTATTTCGGCACTAGGTCGAATACAGCCGCTGTCTGGAGGAGAATTCTGGCGGCCGGCTGCTCTGATCGGTAGTTTTTCGTGGTTTCTCCGATCAACGACACGAATTCCAGAGCACATCAACGGACCGCGCGCTATCTTTCCTTTATCTTCCTACCACACATGCCGGGAGTTCAGACCGGAGCTTAGAACTTGTCCTGACTGAGGTGGTATCCCGTTGGTGATAGATACCTGTTTGGGGAAAATACCCGAAAGCTGACAAAGATCGGCACCAGATCTCGCCAGTGAGGAAAGAACACCGCCACCACCGGCGAAAAGCATGCATTACAGTTACAGTACGAACGACCTTAGCCGTTGACGCGCCCGGAATCACTAATCAATCAATAAAAAAATTAATTGGGTGGCGCAATCGAGGTAGCTCTCCTGGAATGCTTTAAAATATGCAATTATTCATTTTAGACTCACTCCTTAGCTTTATTTTGTCATAATTTAAATACTCCTCCCGTTGATAGTTTATGGGGGAAATTGGATAAAAATGTTTCGCAAAAGAGTTTTGACTTATCGGACATATAAATCATGGTGTTCTTGAATACAACCTGATATTTAGTACAAATGATAAAATAAATAATTACAAAAACCGTCTAGAGTAAAATCACTCGTTAATAATTTAGCATCTGTTTTAGTTCAAGTAGAATTTTGTATGGTTTTTAGGATGTTTACAAACTGATCTTTGAAATATTGTAATTTTCGTATTTAAAATGAAATCACAGAAAAGTATTGAATGCAGTTATGTTTATTTAAAAAATCTATTTTGATTGTTTAAAAAATCATTTTACGGTAATGTTGGAGTTCGTAACTCAAACACTCATTTAACAACCAGAGTTTTAAATAAAACTTAGCAATTACTGAAGCTATGCAGCTAAAATATAAACATAAAGACAAAATATTAAACACAGCACTGGCGAATCCAGAGCAGATGCACTTTCAGAAATTGATTTTCTTAATAACATTGTTTTATCTCATAAATTACACTTGAATTACACCATATATTAATTTTATTTTCCGTTCCATTAGTACAATGAACAGGAATGGTAATGTGAACAGAGATTTATGAGTGAAGGAGGCTTTCGAAATATTCAAAACAAAATTTATTTTCAAATAATTTGTTAGTGTGAAACTATCATATTATTGGATATCATGAAAATCTCTGGATTCTCCGGCACAGGAAAGCGGTACAAAATGAATTGAACTGACCTGTGATTGTGTCGTTCGGTGTGGCAGCTTATGCTGAACCAGTCTTGCAGGAGAATGATGGAGATATCTTCTCACAAGTCTATTATAGTTTGGCACTTGAGCAAATCACTAAGCCATCACAGTATCATTTTCAAACGAGACTAGCAACTACTAATAAATCACAGAGACAACAATAAAGCAGTTTATCACGCACAGCCTCGCTCCGCCGGTTGGGACCAGGTACGCAACTGCGTCTGAAAACTGCGGCGTGGAGCTGCCGGACGAAGCACTTCGCAGATACCGCCGGTGCGAAGACGCACGTTGCGACTAACTTGGTGATTAAGAAGCGACCAAGATGACGGTGGAAGTGGTGGAGGTGGCGGTGGCGAGAGCAGTGGCGGTGGCGGGAGCGAGCCGGAGGCGGTGGCGGGGAGCGCCGGGGACGGGGGCGGCGGCAGCAATGGAGGTGGTGGGGGTGGGAGGTTGAGGTGTGGAGGTGGGGGGATAGGGGTGGTAGCGGCGGAGGCGGCGGTAGTGGCGGCGGTGGCGTTTGAAAAGGATACTGTGATGGCTTCGTGGTGGCGGCGGCAGGGGCGGTGGCGGTGGCGGCGATGACGGCGGTGACGGTGGCGGCGGTGGAGGTGGTGGAGGCGGTGACGGCGGCGACGGCGGTGGTGGCGGTGGCGACGGTGGTGGTGGTGGCCGGAGTGGTCGCGGTGGCCGCGGAGGAGGCGATGGCGACGGTGGCAGCGGTAGCGACGATGGAGGCGGTGACGGCGGTAACGGCGATGGAGGCGGTGACGGCGGTGGCGGCTACGGTACCCGTGATGTGATGCTGCTGGTGGCGACGGCGGGGGAGATGTTTGTGGCGGAGGAACTGACGGTGACTGTTTTGGTGACTGTGATCAAAGCGCTGGCGACGGTGGAGATGGCAGCGGTGGTGATAGTAACAAAAGTGGTAGCGTTGGCGGCATTCGCAAAAGAGTTCGAAGAAGGTCCGTTCGAGCAGCGAGATGATGACAGTGGCAACGGCAGAGGCGACGGCGACGGTGGCTGCGACGTTGGCGCCGCCGTACGTGCACGGGTATCCGAAATTCGGGTACAATTAGCTCAGGTGCCTATGAGAGCACCGCTGCAAGTCAAAGACGAAATTGCAGTGCTTTTGGCCGGGAGGCCCTAGGGTTCGAGCCCCGACGTTGGCAGGACGTTCGTCACTAGCTAAGACAGCTAGGTCGAATTCAGCAGCTGTCTGGAAGAGCTTTCTGATCAGTAGCAATGAGAACATACACCACATTTACAGGACTAATGACATTAGCAGTTGATGCACCCGGAATCACTAATTAAACAACCAATCAAGGACGAAGAGACACACCCGGCCCTCCTTGAACTTCACGCGCAACCCGCAATGCAGGGCTGACCACCCCCTCTCTCTTTCTTTCTTCCTTTCTTTCTTTTTCTCTCTCTCTCTCTCTCTCTCTCTCTCTCTCACACACACACACACACACACACACACACACACTCACACACACACACATTATACTTCTCACATGGAATTTTTTCTCCTGATTTCTTCCCTTTCTTCCCTGATTAGCACCATTGAAAAATTAACACTGTCGGTCTTGGTGGCTTCATCATTCCTTGTCATAACCCCTTGAAAACCCATCCTTATTACTGTTGAATAAAATCTGAAATTCTGGTCATTGTATGGTGCTTACGGAATAGCATGTCATATTTAAAACTATCTTCATTATTATTATTGTTATTATTATTATTATTCTACATTTGCCACATAATAGCAATATTAATAATATTAACATATCTCGATTCAGAATTTCTAGTTCATTAATCCGATATAGTAATAAATTATTAGTAATTAATTTTACGTCAATACTCAGTGTGAACTGTGACGATGCTCAGTTACGAGGAAAACGACAAAGCAAATTGATAATTTTGCGCAGACACGTTTCCCGGTATAATCTAAAGACATTTTATAAAAATGAAGACATTACCAAAGTATTACAGTACTACTTTACAAAGTATTACTTTTCTCGAAAACATGGTTTCAACATTGTGTAGAGTTTGAACATACGAGGAGCAAAATCGAAAGAAATTTTAATGAACTATTTAATTTTTATAAAACTGGTTTCATGGAACCCAGGCTTTTTCTATATCATTCAATATCATTCAATTATATACTGAATTCATCTGATTAATATGCGTATGTGACAAATCAATTCTAAAGTTGGCACATAATAATACAAAACATTTAATTACAACCTTTTTGTTCATATACCCATTTGTTTTCAATAAAGGTTGTCATGACTCATGAGATTCCTTGTGCCCCATGCCCATTAACGTGTGGTTGTTAAAAAGGCATACATTTCTCAGTGGCGCTGAATGATCTCAACAGAATCCAAAAAATCGTTAAATGAAATGATGAGAAATTTTGTGTTTCTCACAATTGAACAAGTTGTTACCGATGTCCTGGATTTAAACGTGTATGACAAATCAAACTTATGAAGTGACTGGGAACTGTGTAACGTTCAACGTTGAGATCACATAAAAAAAACTGTTGTACCAGGATATTCTACAGACAGTTTAATTTTTATATAACAATGTAGGCTTTCACGGCCGGAGTTGTAATCAATGTTTTCTTCAAAGTTTTATTTTTGTTTTAGTTGGGCGCACATCTTTTAGAAGATCGATTTAATTTGAAGAATAATCATGTTATTGCTAACACAAGCAGCTGTGAAACGTACCGGTGATTGGGAAGGTACCGGTTAGATCCCCACCATGGGCCGGATATTTGCGTGATATATTCAAGTGCTTTCGGCGAGTTTGGGATGCCTAGCGGGTCCAAAACGCTTCCAGACGAATATTGGGGTAGCTCCCTATAATATGGGTCACAGAACCTGTACGATCATTTCTTCTCTACTCTATTTCTACTCCCATCCTTAGGACCGAGCGCTGACTTGATCACATATCTTCATAGCCACTGATCTAGGAAACCTCTAACAAGCGTCGGAGGTGGTTTTGAAGTGAAGTGAGCAGTAATACCAGAAAACAAGAACTATTCATGTTATTGCACTATAATTTTGAAAATATGAATTTAAGTTAAACCTATTTTGTTTTCCACTTTTTAACGTGATTATTTTAATACACACATCCATTTCAAGTGACTCAAATTTTGGAAATTAGGTACAACTCTAGAAATATAAATAATTGCCACACATCATTTTACATTTTAGTGAAAAGTCAATAAAATATTTTTTGCAGATACTCTTTAATGTAAATGTTTATGGTACATATTTTTCGTTAACTCTCTATGCTAGGAACATAATCATTACATTAAATAGTCAGTTAATTAAAAAACAAGTATGCTGATAGATTTCTTTTTCAGGTCTTGAATTTACATGTATACTGAACTCAATCATCGTGGTTGTTCAGAGTATAACAATCTTTTATATCAGTATTAAATACTCATTACTTACTTTTCTTTCATGCTATATTTTCTTTAAATACTGTTATGTTACTTAGTACTTAAACATCAATAACTGAAAACTATATAATATTATATCTATGTTATCTAAGCTACATTTTCGCGTTGTTTGGAAATGTTACACATGGGAGTAACTTTTAAACATCTGATGGACGATACAAGTACGACACATTCCCTTCGCTGTTTAGGAACTTTCTTTTCTCTTTTTATTCTTCACATTACTAAGAAATGTATTTCAGAGTATTAAAAAAATACCAGGCAAGACAAATTTTACCTAATATAAAATAATTTCAATACGGTGACCTAATGTTTTGATTCTATCAGATTTATCTTGAATTTCTTTTAAAAATATCGAGAATGATTTTAGTGGAATCCATAAAAAATCAGTGTACAACTACCCAAACTAATGTTTTGAAGAATTTTCTGTGTAAACGAAATTATTTTACCTTATGTGATAATCCGCTGTTTGTCTTCCCGAGAACAAGGTTTCAAGGGAAAATGTATGTAATAAAAACAATCTGTACAAAAAACACACATACACTTAAAATTGAGCAAGTAAATATTCAAATATATAAACATCTCAATTCTTATAAAGTAAAAAGAATATATGTACTCAAATATGTACATCTTTGGAATCTTGAAATCGTTTTGTTTTCATGTTTCTAAATTTTTGACTGCAAGAATTCGAGATCTTTAATGATAATGTATTATTCACAACATTATACATTTTTCAATTGCCTCGAGATTCGGCTATTTCGTTTTGAATTTCTTCAAGAGTTTTCCCTTTTGTCTCAGGAACCCAAAAGAACACAAAGAATGAGGCTATTAAGCAGTTAAGAGAAAATATGCCGAAGGCAACATGCTCTCCCAAATACGTAGTTAACGTAGGGAATACCTTTAAAACAAGAAACATTGAACCCCAGTTTAAAAAACCTGTCATCCCTGCAGCCCAATTTTTGTGTTCTGAAGGCGTCAGTTCTGCCATCATGAACCATGGCAAAGGTCCAAACCCACATGCACAGTTTATTATAAACAATGCAATAAACAACAGAGGAAGCCAAGAAAGGTTATCCAGGTCATATCCAAGATGCAAAAATGCGTAATACATTGCAAGAGATGCGTGGCATACGGTCGTGCCCACAGCAGAGGTCAGAAGCAAAAACCTCCGACCCCATCGGTCTACAAGTACGCTAGCGAGATACGTTGCTATTACTTCAACCACTCCAATAATGATGGCCGCATATGGGGCTGGCACGACACTCTTCGCATCCTCGAAGATCTCCACCTGAAAAATTAATATTTTGGGGTAATGCCTAAAATTGTTTACTTTTTAGGGGAGTTTGTTACAATATTTGTATTAACGTACTGTAATATAATATTTTGAAAACAAGCAGAACCTTGAGGTCTGTGATATATACTTGGAAATGTAACGGATGGTAAATTACAATCGTGAAAGGATTACCTTGTGCATAGCTTTTCTAGTGAGATTCTGGGTTGACGTGTGCGGACCAAATAAGTTTGAGACGTACTAGCAAAATACCCAACATTGCCCATTCTTTATCGTTGTCAAAGACGAAAAATATCTATTTTACATAAACCACGATGTTTAAGATTATTATTTTTAATGTAATTGGTTTAAATTTTAATAAAATACTGTACTATTATTTCATTTTAATTTACAGTACATTGCTATTAGATTATTTTATTTTATTTTACTCACTGCTACTGGCCTCTAGCGAATCTATTAGGAACTATTTTTGCTGCAACGCCACTGGTATCGAGGGGAATGTATTGATCTGCTCTTAGCGACAGGCAAAAAAATGGTTGTGATCTACAAACATTCAAATTATTTATTTTTCACTTTTGGGTTGTATTAATCTTTACAAGATTTTACAAGGACCGAGAAGTGTCTCCTGCAGGTGGTGGCTCGTATGTCCTTGGCAACGCTTAAACTTTTGATGGTGACTACTGGTAGTGCAATTTGGAAGCAGTCACGTAACGAATGGCATAAATTCACAATATGAAGCTTACTCTCCTGGATTTCAAGCAGGCACAGTCATGCTTCATAAACATGCTCGAGTGGGGAGAGGACTGGAAGGAAAGTGTTAGTAAGGTGCTATTTGGTGGATGGGATAAAACCCTGCCACCGTAAGCACTAAGCCGCCCTAAAGATTGAATATTGGCAGTGTTCTTTTATATGCCACACGCGTGACAATGTATGTGAAGATTTACCGCACTTTGAAAATACATCTCCAGGCTGTATTGAAGGGGTTCCGGCAAATCAATGAAAACTTTATTTTCTGAAATTTCTGTCAGAAAAAAACATGGTTTTATAGATCCAGACATGACAATCTGTGTATACACTTTCTGCTTCATTTACATAAACAGAAGTATTGCGTTTACGTAATAACATTTGTATGGAGGGGGTGAAAATTTGAGATCATTTTTTTAATGTGAAATTAGTGTAATTATAATGTTGCCCCGATCCCTTCAAGAGCAGTACGCTTTCAAACGGCTACGATCTTACTTTCATCCTTCCTCTTTTCATACACACCGACACACGAACACATGCATTATACTATCGGACGTTGCGGGAGACCAACCACGAGCCTAGATATTGTCCCATTGGAAAGTGGTCTCTGGGGAGATACCTTGAGGGGGAAACACCGCAATCCTCCATGAAGGCTTGCTTCAAATCTAACGTTCCAACGAGAGAGGAACATCGCCACCTCGCAGGACATAACATGTACTACACAATCAGGCAGTTGTTCCGGCCGAAAACATCAATGAATCAATTCGACCACTTCCATTAAAGGAACGATCGTGTGTGCCGGCCTGGATAGCTGAGGTTGTTGAGGATGAAGAGCCATAGTTGCCTCGTGCCTGAAGGGTCGCGGGTTCGAATCCCGCCCGGGGTATGGGTGTTGTGTGTGTTCGTATACCGTTACCGTTACCCCGCAATGTTATTTACAGTGGTCTATATATGAACATAGTAGATTAAAAGCGACCTTAAATAGTTTTTAAAAATAAAACTGATGGTGTGTCGGCCACTCACCGTATAGAAATCCACTGCTTGGAAGCCCATGGCTTAATTACAGTGGTCATTATATGACCTTAGTAGTTGAAAGCGACCTTAAATAAGTTAAAAAAGCAAAGTGATCATGTAGAAGTCACACACCGCATAGAAGACCACTGTGTGATGGCCCGTAAGCTTACTTATACTGATCGCTATTTGACCTTCATAGTTGAAAAGCGACCTTAAATAAGATGAATAAAACGGAAACGATTGTGTGTCGGATGCTCGCCGTATAGAAGACCACTACGCGGAGGGCCATGAACTTGTTTACAGTGTTCGCTATATCACCTTAGTAGTTGAAAAGCGACCTTAAACAAGTTTGAAAAAACAAAGACGGTCGTGTGTAGGATGCTCAATGTATAGAATACCACTGCGTGGAAATCCTTGAGGTTAAAGTGCTCGCTATTTGACCTTAGTAGTGGAAAAGCGACCTTAAATAAATTTTTGAAAAACAAAAATGATCGTGTGTCGGCCGCTCATCATATAGAAGACCACTGCATGAAGGCCCTTGTGCTTACTTACAGTGCTCGCCAAATAGCCTTAGTAGTCGAAAAGCGACTTAAAATAAGTTTTAAAAACAAAATACGATCGTGGGTCGGTCGCTCATTGTATAGAAGACTGCAGCGTGGAGGTCCTTGAAGTTACAGTGCCCACTATTTGACCTTAGTTGTTGAAAAGCGATCTTAAATAATTTTAAAAAAACGATCGTGTGTCGGACGCTCACCATACAGAAGACCATTCCTTGCAAGCCCTTGCGCTTACTTACAGTGCTCGCTGTGTGCCCTTACTAGTTGAAAAGCGACTTAAAATAAGTTTTATAAAACCAAAAACGATCGTGCGTCGGTCGCTCACCGTATAGAAGACTCCAGTAGGTCCTTGTAGTTACTTACAGTGCCCACTATGTGACCTTAGTTGTTGAAAAGCGATCTTAAATAATTAAAAAAAACGATCGTGTGTCGGACGCTCACCATACAGAAGACCATTCCTTGAAAGCCTTGGCGCTTACTTACAGTGCTCGCTGTGTGCCCTTAGTAGTCGAAAAGCGACTTAAAATAATTAAATGATCACAGGTGTTGCCATTGCCAACAATGTTATTTATTTCAAAAGCAGCTTTCGATGGCTTAGCCATCATCATCAGTTTTCTGCTGTCTGGAAGCCACGAAACGACTACTGCTGCTGCTGCTGCTGCTGCTGCTGCTGCTGAAAAGCTGCTCTTGAAATAAATAACATTGTTGGCAATGACAACACCTATAATCATTTAATTTTAAATGCCAACGACATTTCACCACTAAACCAACGACTTCAAATAAGTTTTATAAAACCCAAACCGATCGTGCGTCGGTCGCTCACCGTATAGAAGACCACTGCGTGGAGGCCCGTGAGCTGCCTGAAGACCATGAGCATGAAGACGACCCAGAGCGCGTAGGCGCTCGGCTGCTGCGTGAGGGCGCGGGCGATGCGCTGCACCAGCAGCGGGACGGGCACCAGCTTCCCAGAGCGAGCCCTGCGCGCGGACTCCGCCACTTGGGTCACGTCCGCGCCTAAGTCCGACTTCCCGCCGCGCAGCCACCTGCGCCATCGCGTGCGCGCTTACCGTCATGCTATACTGCGATTATGTACCGAGCATCAAAAAGGAAAGTAGCATTAATTTTAACAATGATAGTTAATGTAATTGTTTATCATTTGGGCTGTATAATTCTAAAGAACCTGTAACAAGTATTGTACCATAGTTTCTGGGTTGATGGCCCCCATCTCGATCAGGTTTTCCGTCCAGTTTCCCTGATCCTTGAGCAAATGCTGAGATGGTCCCTTGTTTTGCTTCTGGACATAAATGTAAATTCATTATTTGTGCACGTCTTCTGAATTTCAGTGGGAAATATAGTTATTCAAATTATCGTTTTCCATATTATCGCGGCAAAAAGTATTATTCTTTCATGAAGAACATGAGGGTTCAGGGCAGGAATTTATAGCTAATTTACCTTTGAAAATATATATTATTATATAGAAGCGAATATTTTGTCAAGAAAACTTGAAAAAAAAACGCTTTTTTCTGTATTCAAAATTCGACTAGAATATGGTTTCGGATAGAGATCACAGAATTATGAAAACGTGCACAAAATTTACTTCTCCCCATAGCTCGTCACACAGTTTTTAACTGTTTTTGAAGTAAATAAATAGTAGTAAAAAGTAGATTTTTATAACTTTGCTCCTCAAGTCCTAATCGCCACGATGGAATATCACACAGCATTTCACGTCTTTCTTGATCGTGCCGGTAGATGCTGCATGGTCGCAAAGCACTGCTTGATACGGTCACGATCATGCGATATCTAGCGGCACGACTGAGAAAGACGAGAAATACCGTGACCTATTCCATCGTGAAGACGGGCCGTGAGGGGCAAAGTTACAAAAATTGCACTATAATTAGAAAATCTCGTTACTCCATGTTCCCTCTACTACTTTCTGTTTACTTCACAGTAAAATATAATTACGAAAGAAGAGTAATAAATAAAAGGAAAATTACAAATCGAGCATCTTAAATAATTGAGTTCTCCAGTATTGATAAGTTCAACATGAAAGGAAACTAAAATTCTGCTTCCCGGCTGTTTATTCTCTTAATTGCAAAACTGTCCATTCTGGAGTTACGAGATATGCTAACTAGTATGACGTTATTTTTTTGAGCGCCGCCAATTTCAGTTACGTCAACAATTCACAGATTAACTGCCTCTGTTTGTTCATTCATTTATTTACATATTTATAAATTACTTTATATTATGTTTATATTATTTGTATTATATTATTATTTGTATATTTATTTATTTAACCACAAATTCACCGGCTGTGTCTCAGGACACCAATTGATGTCATTGCAGTGCCTCTGATCGGGAGGTCTATGATTCATGTCCTGACAGGGACAAGATTTTTGACACTAGATTGATTGATTAGTGATTTCGGGTGCGTCAACTGCTAACGTCAAAGTCCCGTGAGTGTTGTCCCACGGGAGGTGGCGGTGAACTTTCCCGCTGGACGGTGAGATCTGGCGTCGACCTACCGACGGCTTGCGGGGATTTTCCGCAATCAGGAATATCCACCAGTGGTTGAAGAAATCTCAGGAAGCTGGCGTGTTAGTCGGTGCCAGATCTCATTATCCCGAAGGGGAAAACACCGCCGCCTCTAGAGAAAAAACACGTACTGCACTTACGGGAATAATGGCCATAAATCTTTCCGCACTCGAAAACAAAATAATCAATTAATTAGACACAAAATTCCAATTGGATCAGTTGGGGGTCGGAAACTGTCTCCAGCGATGAAAAATGATGAGTCAATTCCACAACGGGTCGAATGCCGCTTGGCATTTAATAACACATACGGGTAAAATGTGACACTGAAGTTCCAACAATTTCATTCATTTGGACCAACTGCATTGAAGATAATCTCTTTGGTATTCTAAATTATAATTGTTAAGGACTACTTTTCTCTAGAAAGTTATTTAATTAGATATGGAAATATTGGGTTCAAATTTGTACTTGCCGTACTATTCTCGCTTAGTGAATTAGTGCTCAATCGACTCAGACTTATGCGCTCTCCACCAACGACATAAAAATAGTGAATGCTACTAAAAATGGTCAACTTAACGAAGCTTTTGGCTCACGCTTTTTGGTTAAGTGGAAAACCAACGTATCCGAAAAAGAACAGGAAGATTTGGGCCATGTCAGTTCGAAGAGAAGTATTATAAAAATATAATACGAATTTATGAGAATAATTTCTGACAGACTGCTCGTCCAAGTATGAAGTTGAACCGCAATCTGAAGTATCTAAAATACAGTTAAACGGTTATATTAATACTTGCATTTAAATCTTCAAACGGTTACAACAGCAGTAGCTGTGAATAATATTAATTTTCAAGGGTACGTGTTTTCTTATACTCATATTTAAGGTACACTAGAGAATTTCTCAAAGCTACGGTGAAGAATAACAGTCCTTTTTACTTATACATTTTCCTATTTATATTCTTATATTTTGGCAACAATCACTGAATCACTTCGTACCGTACCGTTAGTCATTCAGTTTTGCATGGGCGGCTCACAAATATTTATTCAAATGAAATACTATTCCCAATGTCATTGAATGCCATGGAAGTTAAGAATTTCTTGTTGATTTTCTGAAATGGTCCAGTGATAAACTAAACTTCGTAATGATTCAGGTACATCATTTGTTGTCAGAAATAGGAATCAAACCACAAAAATGTGTTAAATGATATTCTTTAATGACTAATACTATTGATTAGTTTGTTATATATTATTATACATTACGTCACAATACACGTCATTATACGTCATCCGTACATTCATTACCCACAACAGATTTCTTCATATTTATACCATCGTTGTTACATAAACAACTCATGCTAATTTCATTATATAAATCTCATCTTCTGTGTTCCCTTTCTTTCAACTGCACAATCTCTTAGTCAGAGTTTATTACAAAACTATCACATATTATTTGGTAATGTATGAAACGAGTACATAAAATTGAATTATCACAACTTGTACCCTACCAATGTTTCAAACACATCTTAAAACTTTTCACACAATAAGAGCAGGTGATTCAAAATAATAAGGTCTTTAAAATTTAAAAATTCAAAAGTTTTAATGAATTCAGTATATAGTACTCTAATCAAACAAAAAATATTGGACCTACAACAGCATATCCTCTTTTTACTTTCTCGCACTTCGTAAGAAGAGAAAGTTATGTAACCGTGTGCCGGAAAATGGCGAACTCTCGGCAGAAAAATTCTTACTGCCGGGCCCTGGCCAATTGACGGGAAAACGTGGTGGGGAAGACTTTACATGAAGCCCCTGGGATATTTTCAAAATTTTCAAAAGAATGGCCCCAACGTTTTTTATTAAACTTTGTTACTAGCGTAAAGGATGTTTAAGGTTTCATGTTCCTTGAAAACCTTGATTTTTTGAAAATTGCAAAAGTTCAAAAATGTTTTGGCGTCTTCCTACAACTAGTATATTAAGAATAGGGATTTTCCCTTAATGAAATCTGTTCCTTCAAAATAGATTTTGAAATAAGGTCATATACAATTTTTCAAAAATTTTAGTTTTACAAAACATTATGACATGAAATTCGGAGAGATTTTGCGGTATAAATAGTATTTTGTAAGAATTACTAAGAGTGATAAAATATGTGTTGTTTCAGCGCCACTAGTTTACTTTCACGCCCTACTTTCTAAGAAAGGAGGTATTGTAATCGTGCATCGGAAAACAGCGGTTTTTCGGTAGGATAACTGTTTTTACAGGGCGTTGGTAACAAACAAGTGGAGAAATTTTGTTCCTATTTACAGTAAATTACTTCCTCTAACACAATGAGTAGTCAAAATCCGTGTTTTGTGGGTCCTTGATAAAAACTGATTGACGGCAAAACGTCTGCCTGTCCGTGCGCCCGCCTGTCCGTTAGTGGTCAACCTAAACTGTTCAACCGATTTTCTCCAAAATTCATATTCCCCTATCGACTTAAATGATCTAGTGGTCCACTGAGTTTGAAACGGATATTTTGATTTCAGGAATATTTTTACAATAACCTCAACACCATTGTCTTAGTTTTCTCAAAATGTCACAATTTTTTTTATTAAACTTTGTAGCTGAAATAGCGTAGGGGAACGCTTAAGGGAATGGTGGATTATCATTATCGTAGAATTTCCTCATTTGTCGACAATTGCAAAAGATCTTTTTGGGGGCGGCGTCTTCCTGCAACTACAATGTTCAAGATAGAGATTTTTCCTGAATGAGATTTTTCCTGAATAAAGTCTGTTCTTTAAAAACTGATCTTGAAATAAGATTATGTACAATTCTTCAAAAATTTGTAGTTTTCGAGTAATTTTCCGTAAACTGTAGGCAATATTTAAAATTTTTAACATTTTTTCTCAAAAACGTCCCCATTTTTTAAAATTTTTCTCCTCGTATGTATCTAACATATGTAAGGACGATAAAAATTGGTGCTTTACTCAGCAGCCACTCTGACAAACCAACTGGGGCCGACGCTTAAAAGTATAATTGTCTCAGCCCAATACTTCCAACATGCAATGTTCGATTCAGAGGGATAAATGAAAATGAGCCCTCAACGATTCTGTCTCCACCATATGCAAAATCCACTCTGAATAATTCCCTCGTTAGTCCACTTTATAGAACATGATTCATTTTTCATTGCCGCTACTGAACCGAACATACACACACAGAATGAGTGAGTGCGAGAGTATGAGTGAGTGAGCGAGCAAGAGAGAGAGAAAGAGAGAGACGCGGCCACTGTATTGCGAGCCCGAAATGTAACATATTTTACTACTGTCAACGTAAGTTACTTGCGTGTTGACTTCTTTTTCTATTCCCATGAAATTTTTCATGATGCTGAGCTTTTGAAACTCATTCTTTTTAACTTGCTCATTCTTTTAAACTGCTTCTCTAAGGTTTCTCAAACTCTTTAGCTCTCTTTATATGTGTAATACTCTCGAGGTGAAAATCTTCGAGAGAAGTCGAGGTAAATATCTTAAAAACGCCAGAGCTTTCTTGTTGGCTTTCTTCACGACTTCTTCGTCACAAACTTCTAGTTCTTCAGTGCACTCATTTTTAATTCATTAGAGTTCTTTACAGTACAGAATTGTGTGAACTTAACACAACCACGTACAATAGTTTCCGTTTCCAAGTTAAGTACTAGTGTCTTTCTCCGCCTTGTTGGATACCGCTCGCTCAAAATTCATTCAGTGACGATTCAACTAAAATACTTTCGCTACTCAATTGTCCAGTCGAAAAACGTCTTGGCGCCATATCCTGTTGTTTGACTGTGATTGAATGAATAACTTATTAATTCTTCTTTACGCAGTTTTATTTTTTCTAAAAAAATAACAAAAGTAACGCAATGCAATGGCTAACCATTATGCATCACCTCAACATCTTCGGCAACGCGGACGTTATGACTTCCACCACCATAACATAATGTTCTACGAATATGTATTGAATGGAAAGTAATACCAAAACGTTTAATGGACATATCAAAAGTTTTAATTTATTTTTCGATGATTGTTATTTAAGGAAGATCACATTACTTAACAACAATTCCCCTGTGAGGCTTTGAAGAAGTTATTCATAAGTGGATCAATTAAAATTGCATCCCAATTGAGATTTGACGTTATATATTCTTTCATAGGGTCCAATATACGATTTAAATTAACAATTTTCAAAGTTAACTAACCTTTAAACAAACAATTAGTCTTTTTAATAAAAGTATCTATCACTACATTAGTCTTATCTGTATTCAAACATTACTTTGCATTAAAGAGTTCTATATGTAAGAGCAGCCATCTTCAAGGATTTATAAACATTTTATTTAATACAAATATTCTAATAATGTATCGTTCATCTTGTCAAATGAATTTTTAGAACATCAACGACACTTGATAAAGAGAGAGATTAAATGAGCAAATCTATTTCCTTACTTGATGACTCTGTGCGCATCTCCTCCACGGGCCGATGCTGATGAGATATGTAGGGGATTCCGGCATCCATATGAATGTCAGAAACATGATGATTGGAATGACACAAGGAATGATGGCCGTCCATAGATAAGGTACAAAAGCTCCAACAATATAGCCCATTAATATTCCAACTGTGACCATCATGTTCTGATAGACACCTATAGCTCCCCGCACAGACACCTGCATCAAACAAAACCGGAAGAATTACAATGGGTTGCATATCAAGATTTACTAAAATAAGCCAATAAAATTATTATGAAATGACCGTATAAATTTTAGTAGTCAGTCGTTATATATAGTAAATAGAAGTAGACAAAATAAATTGATATTGCCAAATAACAGATGTAAAATGCATATGACATAAAAGAAAGATAAATTTAAATTCCTTACAAAAAAAATCTGACGTCATATTTAGTTTGATAGAAAATTAATTGGTACAATTTCATCTTACCTTCTATTTGAAGAAAAAATTATAGATTTTCGCCAATCCCTACCTCTGCAATTTCCTCGTTGTAAAGCGGTACCACTACCAAGACAATGCCCATTATAAGACCAGCGATGCCACGAGACAGGTACAATAATTCAACCTGTGCAAATTGTTTACTTCAGTGTGACAATGTTTTCCATTTTTTCTCAAATCGGCAGCGTCAGCAAAATTCATAAAAATAATTCTGAAGTGTTAGAATTTGTCTGAGCTACTGTTTGAGAGAACTGAAAAACAAAGATTAATTTTGCATTTACTAATTTTGAAAATATAGTTCTTAAGTATTAAATTTTCAAACCTCTTCAATGAAACAGTAGAGAGAAGTGAGTGGATCCAAATTCATCTTTAAGAGCACCAGTTGCCAAAAAAAAAAAAGGCACCCTTCTCCGTATCGTGCCACAGTATCAGCTATAACAATGCAAGCAACTCGTTTCTATGTTACAGATATAGTTTTCTACTTACAGAGTTACTGAAGAAAATGATGATAAGCCATGAAACCAGACAGGGCGCAGTCATTACCAGAAGTGTGGTCTTCCTCCCAATCATGTCAGCTAACATCCCGCCGGGAATTGATCCCGCCATGGCCCCAATTGGAACCTACGTAAATAAGTTTACTTGTTTGTGGTCGATTGTTTAATGATAGAAAATTAATTACCTCAGTCAAGAAGTATTACAATTGTCGAGAATTTTTTCATTAATTGTTCCAAAGTGGAACGAAAAACACAATAAATTATATTATTCAAAACAATTGCAGGTACCTTTGCAGGTGGATTTTCGGTCAAGGTCAGTAATGTATTTATTAAAAAAGAACGAACCGAATTGTTACAAAAGAGCATCTGAAACCATTAATCTTTGCAAATTTCAATTGATGTATCTATATATGGAAGTATTTCAACGTATTCCTCTATTTTCGTGAAATGCAAAAGCCACGATGTAGAAATTCGTATCTTGTCAAAACGCAACAGTACTTGTGTGAACTAGCGCACTACTGCTGTGCGAATTTACACGCAATTGTATATTTATGAACAATTATTCACAATATTTTTTAAATACAGTTGTATACAGACAGTTCACAATTTATTGTTACATACCCAATTCGTATTCCCATTTCGCTCTTTACTCAAAACACAAACAGACATAGGTCAATAGTTTAAATCAAAAATTCTTTACGGAAGGAAACTCTGATTATGCGTATATTCTCAATGTTGTGATGTTTTAATGTGAATTTGGAATGTAAAGGTAAATTGTGCTCTGTGTAAAACTGATGGTCGTTAATAAAATAATATAATTATATAGCCAGGCTTAAACATTCAATAACTATACTATAAACATATTATATAATAAATAAAATTATTATATTATACATTTTATATTTTGACACTGTTGTACAGACGAGAATGGTAATATGTGGAAAGTGCCTTTTATTTGTAGAATTATACAGGTGCAAGAAAGAAGGTTAGAATTGTATAAATATATATCTGTCGTTGTTGCAATTTAATATTTGTGTAAGCTTAATAATGTTTATGTATACCCATTTTCAGACCAAATATTCATTGAACCTGTATTTCTTCAAACATATCTGCACCCTACAATTTCACTCCAACGCAAATGTTTTTGGAGTCTGCACTTTTATGGGGCAGGCGCATTTGATAACGACGTAGATAGCTACAAGAGCCTCGTGGTTTACCTTCAAATGCCTCTGTGCATACTTTCTCGAATGCACTAAATACTGGTCCTATTGTTTAAAAAACTACACTTCTGGAAGTAATCCAATTGATTATCACTTATCATTAAAACTGTCAGTGGCAAGATGCGGTATTTCTGCGTAGTCATAGCAAAACTTGTCGAATACCCGGAACTATCTTTCTGAAGAGATTGATGGATGGGGTTGTAACATCTCAATAATCCGAGAGTCGCAGGCACGTCATCGACTTCTTGTCAATCGCTTCTTCTTATGAAAAATGATAGACTTTCCCAACAACAAAAATAATAATTTAATAACAAGACTTCTGTCTCACAGGTTTACAACTTACATAAGTCCTATCAACTTCTCCAAACAGTAAGAAGTTATCCCTGCTAATAACTTAAAAAAATCATGCATGTATAAAATCCACAATCCGTGGAACCGAGAAGCTCTCGACCAAGTCCACGACCTCAAGACGCATTCTGCTTGTTTATTCAGGGTCTTCTAACATGATATCACCTGGCTAGATAAAGGCAGGTGGCAACGATAACACGCTACATTACATGTGACTTTTAAATTCTCAAACCATGCTAATTTTTCTGGTATTATTTCTCCTCGTTCTTTTCAATACATCTTGAAATTGAAATACCTACAGGATTCTTTGGTTCGATTTTCCTGTAACCACGTACATAAAATGGCGTCTTGTTTGAGATGGGGTTAAAACTAAAATTTATTGGATTGCGATCAATATTATATCAGATATTCTGATTTTCGTGTTCTAGCTCAGGTACGTTAAACCACGCCCGCACGTGTTGCTTTCCCACCTGGGAAGCCCGTCGTTTCTGCGAGCACAGGCAACTTCTCCTGACTCCACTCTTTTTTCGCTGGATTTCCCCTCCAAATCCAGAAAGGGGTGTACTCGCTCAAGTTGAAGCGGCGCGAGTCGTGGAATAGTGGATACCAACGATTATCTGTTTACCGTATTATCTCTAACAAACAAGCGAGATTTGAATTAAAATTGTATTACTTCCTATCTATTACTATTTCATATTTACTTATTAATCTACAATTAAACCATTCAGTTATTGATTTTATGTAGCAATAACATGAAGTAAATTAAGTCTCTATAACTTAACAATTCTTACTTATTAGACAGCTCTTTTAAGACAAGAATATTTTGCTGTTAAACCTCGTAACTTGAACTCAGGAAGTGAATGTAATAATTGCACTATTGCTTAAACATGACTACAAAATCAAGATCTTTCGATTCCCAATGTTTACTTTTACTATCAATTGACGATTTGAAATCTGGTTGATGTACTATTTTTACATTTTTTATCATTTCTTTGTTTTAGTAGATTAAATGGTAGTTAATATAGCTAAATTTGAGGCAAAAACTGTCAACTGACTTCTCTAAAAGACTTGGATTGGGCAAATCAGAAAGAATGGATCAGGTAACCCGTGATGAACCGCCACTCCTAAGCAATTGGTTCAACCCTTATTTTTAAACCTCGTGGCAGTTGCTCTGAGCACAGAGTACTAGTAAGCTACCTTGCCCGCGACCTTGACATGCCTTGTTTACGTGGTCACTGAACAACGGAGCTTTAACAAGTAGCAGTGCCGGAGGGCTCTCGGTGTAATGACTAGCGACATCGCAGCAAACACCACCAACATCCACCGCTATAGAGCGTTTTAACCTTAGATTGCAGTTCGGCGGAAACAGCCGACAGGCGTGCCTGATTTCCGTTACTACGTGGCGATAGATGAGCATAGTTTTGAACACTCCAAAGCATAAACACTTAATAACTCAATTGACCCAATAATGGAATATTCATATTTGTAAATTATTGTGTCATATTATGAATACAATATGATGTATTTATAGAAGACATTTTTACTGCAAGATACCTCATACCGTAATGTAATGAAATGTATTTCAGTGCCTCAATTAAAAGGGAATGACGATTGATAATAATATTGTTTATCAGAATAAATATAGCGTTAACACAATGCAAATGTAATGACAAAATTGTGTTAATAGCTAATAAATGGTGACATTCCCCTTTTCACAAATTTGCGACGGAAGACTAGACGTGCGGAGCTCAGACTGGTTTGAAGTAGAAGACGGGTACATAATTTTTTTCTTGCAATGAAAAAGTGATCTTGAAATCATGATTTCAAATATTAATATTTTTATTATGGATGAGTTTACACAAATTAATTCAATGATGCCTTATTTTAAGTGGCGAGACACAAGACATCAGGCCTAGTCTTCTGTCTGACCAGCCAAATTTCGCTATGCTTTTCGCCACCTAGCGAAGAAACACTTCTCCCCATAGCTCGTCATACGCAGTTTTTTAACTGTTTTTGACGTAAATAAACAAATAAAACAAAGTAACACTCGGGCGACGAAACAGGTGATTTAGCTCAGAAGTTTCTTTTATGCTTGAGGATCTTTTACATGCAGTAAATCTATAACATGGGACAGGTGGCATTTCTTCCCCTCCACAGAAAGGGAAGGATATCCTTCAAAATCTACTGTTTCGATCGGGCTTCAATCCACAAACTTAGGTATAACAACCCAATACGCTAACCGTTGTACAACCGAAGCCTCAAATTAAGGAGAACGGAAAAGTTCACGTATGATGGGTTATGAGTACCTTTTATTACTCTATGCAACTTGTTTCTGGTATGGAATTATATTAAATTTCTTTTAGATTGTGTGTAAATGTAAGATATTATTTATTCTCAAATAATTTTGTATTTGTGTTTCAGTTTACATAAAATCCAGTATCCCACGAAATTGTCAAAACTCTCCTGACAATTTTGTCATGTGTGTGGTGAAATAACATTTGCTTTCCAGAAATGTCCAATTACTCCAATCATAAAGACAGCATATCACTTCTACTTTGGGATGCAATTAGGAGATCTGGATAAACTCTGGGCATCTCATGCAATACGCAATACATGCGCTGTGACCCTACGTGGACAAACAATAAAAGTCCATGCGTTCAGCATGCCTTCAAGCATGGTATGTCTAGAAAAAAGAGGCGGGCCGCAGAATACCCCAACATCCCATCAGACATTCGACAGCATGGAGACGGTCTGCCTGTAACACTCCCTCCTCCATCAACAGCAGTCAGATGAAGACGAAGACTGTGATGGGGAGAAATCACCTCATCCTTCATCTTCATTGTATAAACTCCATTTTCTAAATTCTCACCTGAACCCCACGATTACGGTGCTGTAACTGACGAAAATGGAGAGCGATTCCATTAGGACATTTCGCAAATGGAATGAAGGTATAAGAAGAAATGTAAAACTGCTATTCTCGCGGACAACTGTTGGACTGTCACAAGAGAAGACATAGAAGCAAAGCGGCCTACAAAGTACAAGCGGCGAGCAAAGAGAAGACATTCACATGATGAAGTCCTTTTATTTGAGGATAGTTAAGATAAAAAAACAGCAATCCTAAACAATATCTAACGTCACATTTATTATTAACGACCCCAAATTATGGTACTTTGGCTATTTTTAGAAAATAAAGGGTTCTAAGTTTACTTTTAGCATTTCTATTTGAAATTAGTATGTGTTGAAAACTAGATCTAACAAAAAATTGTCATATTCGTTTTTATCGATCACAAATTACGGCAGTTTGGTATTTTGAGAAAGGAAAGAATTCTGGATTTCTGTTGAACAGTGTAATCACATGTGGATGACGCCACATGATATTATAGATACTACGCTAACTGCAGTGCCACGTGACCCCGTCCATTATCTTTTGAGTGATTTAAATAATTATTTTATAGCATCCATCAGCTTGAAATGCTTCTTTCACTACACTACCGATGTTCAAACTTTTTAAGTGAAATATTCGAAAACATTTAAAACAATTCCCCGTTCTCGCCACTGCAGTCTGTCTGTGCACGTCCTCTGTAATCGATCCCTGATGGCTTTTAATGTCAGTTTCAATAATTCAATTATTAGCAATAAGTAGTTAACCATTTTTTCTATATGCTTTGCAAGAAAATTACTAAGCAATCTGACATAATGTTTTGCACATCTCCATGAGAACAACTTCAACGTCCAATATAACATCAACCAAAAGACGTCAGTACGTTTATGTACTATATCGTAATTTGGCGTGGACGTTACAAAATCGTTTCAAAAACAAAAATAGTCCCCAGCCGGAGTCGCTAGACGCATTGCTTAATTACGCTCCTTGAAATCACGAACGTTACGCAACTCGAGACACCTCGGTTTCTGGATGGGTGACCGTTGGGGAACCCCGGGGATCTAACAGCGCCGTGCCCCTGGCCAAAGGGTAAGCAACGACTGACTGCGACTGACGATGACTGGCTTGGTTGAAGGAGGCTTACTCCACTCCCCATTCACGCCAGTGATAGTTATAAAAAGAACATTGTAACGAATTAAAGCAACAGAGCTTTGTTTTAAAAAAATCCATTTCATAACAAACACGTTTCGAAGCTTCGACCGCTCGCAACCACGTTATTAAAACAAACTTTCACAAGCTGCACAGATAGGCAGTCATGCCGCGCCGCGTCGCATTCGCCTGTGACCTGCTAAAAGGCAAAAGTGTGAAAAAAAACTAAGTGACATTAAATTCCAATCAACTTCAAAAATAATTTCAAACTCTTCTCTAACTTTTCCTCGTTTGCACCCTCTAGATTAAATCAGAGAGGAATAATTTTTTCACATTCTGACTTGTTCATGTTTCATCGGTGAAACCCCGTGCAGTCATTTCATTCTTTATTTTCATAATTAATAATTCTATTCATTTGAAAATTTGCAGAGATTCCATAGTCTAAAGAAAGAAGCTCCAACATTTTGTTGCCGTACTATATATTTTTTAAAAGATATATGATGACAGTATTGACAAGAGTTAAAAAGAAACCTTTGTGAACATTATAAATATTTGTTTATTGAAATTTTTTATAATGATTTTCAATCTGCAAAGTACGTTGTAGAGTAATTTTCTTAGTACTCTATCAAACAAACAAGCCATTTCCAAAAATTCCGATTTTTATAATCGTTCAACACGAGATTGAAACAACTGTGCTGCTAGACCCAGCAATTTGGAACAACCAACATATGAGAAAGAGACAACTTGCTCAAAAAATGGTTGACGGCAAAGCGTGTGTCTGTCCGTCCACCTGTCCGTCCGTCCGTCGTTCGGTCTCTCTGTGGTCAACGCCGGCGCCTAAAACTGTCCAGACAATTTTCTCCAAATTAATATTTTCCCATCAATCGGGGCGAAATTGGCCATGCCAATTTGAAACTGTTATTTTTATTGGGAGGGCACTTTACATGAAGCCTCAACATTTTCAATTTTGTCTTAAAAATAGCTTCAATTTTTTTGTTTATTTGAATAGTGTGCAGACCCTAAGAAGCTGAGAAATATATTTGCTGGTTGGAAACACTTTTACAGACTCGTAGAGTATTATAATATTGCGCAACAGTTACAAATTATGTGTTGTTGTCGCTCTACTAGTTCTGTATCATGGATCTTCAAAACATGGATTCTGACTACACAACGTGTTATCGAAAATACGAAAATACTCGTAATTTACTACATATAGAAACAATGTTTATTAACTTTTCCGATAATAGCGATCCACAATACGCGTTTTCTAGCGAAAAATTACCACTCATCTCTGCAGCATTACAATATTTTTGCTACGTAATTACGTAATAGACAAGAAAGTAAGAACGTTGCAGAAGGGGTTCCTTGTATCAGCGTCTGCTAACAAATAATAACTTTCAGAAGGTCTAAGAAAAAATGAGTTCCGGTAATCCTCGTAAATGCGACAATCAAACGCGTAATTAAGTCAATGAAAAGAACAATACCCAAAAGAAAAAATAATGGAAACACATTTGACGTAATTGCAGCAAACAGAAAATGATCGCATAAAGTCGACTTTCACGTTATCCAAACCACGGAATTTTGAAAATTGCCTTCACATTAGCAAATGAAATATATGGTGCTGCAACAGCACATACTTTCTGGCAATAGTGGCTTATGATCTTGTCTTTAGATCGTGCAGCGTCTACTTCTCATTGTTAGGCAACAATATTTCTCGTTGTATGGATCGCATTTTAGAATTGGTGAATTTGTGGAGATGTATTAAATTAAATAAAATTAATTTTGTTGATAATAATGCACTACGATAGGTAATGAGTTTTACAAGTGATGGCCGAGATGTGTTAGTATGGACACCACACAAATAATGATGAAATAAAGGAGAAAATAGAAATTCAAAAGGATATAATAGATACTGTAGAACGAAAACAGCTTCAATGGTACGGCCATCTGCTGAGAATGCCAGAAGAGAGGTTGCCCATACAAGTATATAAATGGGTATGTACACTGTATAGAAGGCAGAGGGGAGACCATCAACCACATGGAAACAAGGAATACTGACTGCAATGGCAACAAGAAATTTGACAGAGGAAGATGTAATGGATAGAGAAGGCTGGAAAAGAGGAACCGAGAAACATCACCAGATGTAAACCACTCTTCCTGTAAATTACTCTTTTATCACATCAGTTCTTACTCAATGCTCTTGTAGGGTAAGACTGCACCATCATCTCCAAGAGCTATTTACTATCTCTACTGTTCTTCATGTGTTTGCCTCAAGTCCAGACTTCTACTCCGTATATTGTATTTTTCAACCAGTGATTTAAATACATGCTTCTTCATTTCTATTCTTATGTTTTTGGTCCATAATACAGAATTTAATTAAGAAACTATCATTAGCTTTTTGTTATTTTTTTGTATAATATCACAATCATACCTATTTTCTTGTGTTAATATCTCTTGTATATATTTGTATTTAGTAGTATTCTTTACTATTTTCCCATCAATATTTAGATCTCGACCCTCACATCCCAGTACTGTATAATGAATTTCTTCCATGTTGATTTCTAAACCCCTTTCTTTATATACTATTTCACAAGCTTTCGAATCATGTAGGTAATATCTTCTTCATCTTCTGCAACTACAACTTGGTCATCAGCAAACAGTAAATTAAAAATATTTTCTGATCTGATTTGGACTTCCATTTTTCTTCCCTTTTGATCAATTTCTTAAGGATGTATTTAAATATATTTTGAACAAAGTCGGTGACAAGCAGAGACCCTGTCCTAACCCTTTATTTACAGGGAAGAATTCCAAAAAATAATTTTCTTCACTCTTTATACAGCTCATATTTCCATCACAAAAGCATTTAACAGCACTCTCATACATTGAGTGGATGACATTTTCAGCTATTGCCTACCACAATTACTTCACTGTCAAATGATTTTTTTAAATCTACAAAAAGCAGGTGGAGTTGACTGCCATGAACTAAGGTCTTTTCCATTAAGTGTTTTTAGACAAAATGCGTTATTATTTATTTATTTACGTAAAAAAAAGTTAAAAACTGTGTGTGACAAGCTATGGGGAGAAGTGAATTTTGTGCACGTTTTCATAATTCTGTGATCTCTATCCTAAACCATATTCTAGTCGAATTTTGAATACAGAAAAGAGCGTTTTTTTTCAAGTTTTCTTGACAAAATATTCGCTCCTATATAATAATATATACATTCAAAGGTAAATTAGCTATAAATTCCTGCCCTGAACCCTCATGTTCTTTATGAAAGAATAATACTTTTTGCCACGATAATATGGAAAACGATAATTTCAATAACTATATTTCCCACTGAAATTCAGAAGACGTGCACAAATAATGAAGTTACATTTATGTCCAGAAGCAAAACAAGGGACCATCTCAGCATTTGCTCAAGGATCAGTGAAACTGAATGAAAAACCTGATCGAGATGGGGGCCATCAACCCAGAAACTGTGGTACAATACTTGTTAAAGGTTCTTTAGAATTATACAGTCCAAATGATAAATAATTACATTATCTATCATTATTAAAATTAATGCTATTTTCCTTCTTGATGCTTGGTATAGTCTCGAATTGTATAGAAACAGTTATGCAGCAGAAAAGATTTTACTTGTGACTTGAACTTTTCTATTGAATTTAATCGTTTAACGTCTTCTGGCAAAGTGTTGTAGAGTAATGTACATGAATTGTATGTGAATTTCTTGTAGTGAGCTGTTGATACTGCCACATGGTGAATATGATTACTACGTCGTGTGTTATACTTATAGACATCAGTGTTTGCTGAAAATATATTCCTGCCCTTAAGTAAGTCATTATTGACAAAAACTACTGATTCGTAAATCAGGAGATAAGGTAATGGTAAAATTCCTAGATTAATAAAGAGAGACTTACAAGAATCACGTGGGTTGGATTTGCTTATTATTCATACAATTCTTTTTTGTAATCTGAAAGTCTGGGAGCTATAAGATGTGTTTCCCCAGAATATTATGCCATATCTCAGGTGGGAGTGAACATTGGCAAAATATACACAACTTATGAAGGCTGTCAGAATTTGAAAGAATTCTGAACGCGTAGCATAATGAACTTAATTTTGTGTTCAATTCATTTAAGTGGGCATTCCATTTGAGGGTTGACTGAATTGATAGACCTAAAAATTTTGTTTCATTAACATCAGTCAATGGCACACCGTTCATTTTCAATGGAGTACAGAATTTTTTATTTGATATGGAAACTGCATTGAAACAGTTTTCTTTTCATTTACTATTAATTTGTTATTACGGAACCAATTTGAAAATCTGATATTGTACTATTTACGGTTTCTTTGTTGCAAAGAATATTTGTATCATCCGCAAAGAGAACTGTTCTTCCGTTTCGAATCGCTAAAGGCATGTCATTTACGTATAATAGGAGGAGAATAGGGCCTAAAATCGATCCTTGTGGGACTCCACGTGCAATTGGCAAAGAACCGGTAAGGTGTGTACATAAAGTTCCATCATTCCAGTAAGGTATTTCTACTCTCTGAGATCGTTGTTTAAGGTACGAACATAGCCAATCTAGAGCAATACCACGGATTCCATATGGAGGTAATTTTGAAAGTAAAATGTTATGATCAATGACGTCAAAAGCTTTTGAAAGATCTAAAAATATTCCAATAGTTGCTTCGTTTTGATCCAATGATGAGGCAACATCCTTAAGAAAAGAAAAAATGTCTGTTTCCGTAGATTTTGATTTCCGGAATCCATGTTGGCAATTTGAAAACGCGTCGTGTTTATTGAGAAAGGTTCCATTCGCACATAAAAGTCTCTCTAATATTTTTGAAAAAACTGACAAAAGAGAAATTGCCCGATATTTTTGAACTTCATTTTTGTTGCCTTTTTTGAAGAGCGGCTTAATCTTAGCTGTTTTAAAAATATCTGGAAAAATTCCGGTGCATAAGGATGCATTAAATATGTGAGTTAACGGGTGTATAATGGCTGGCGCGCACGTCTTTAACAAACAATCCGGAAATTCATATAAACCGGCCGACTTTTTATTTTTTAATTTACCGATTATTTTGAGAATTCATAGGAAGAGGTTTCGGAAACGAACATAGTGTCTAAGATTTTTAGGGAAACGTCAGATGTTGAATTTTGTGGCTGAAAAACCCTTAGTGAGATCGACAGCAATTCTCGAAAAGTATTGGTTAAAGAGACTAGCCACTGTTGCCGGATCGGTTCACAATCTCTATCGTTATCTTTTAAAACAACATTCTCTACAAGGTTTCTAGTTGGTTTGGTCGCATTTTTTAACTATATTCCCACATTGGTTTTGTTTTGTTATTTCCAATGATGAGGCAACATCTTTAAGAACATCTTTCGGTGTTATCCACACAGGAACATCCTGTTCTAAAACCACATTGTTCTTCTGCTTCTTTCATCTGCTTTTCAGTTTTCTTTCTCAAAACTTGTCCATATAGTCTACCCGTTGTAGATGTAATTTGTGCATTCTTTCTTATTACCATTTTTATAAATGAAACTTATGTATGCAATTTTTCACTCTCCTGGTATCTGTTCTCCATTCAGGTTCTTGTTATACATTCTACGAGATGTTCTACAACTACATTTGGTGCATTTTTGTAGAGCTCTGTGGATATACCTCCAGGATCAGGTGATTTATTATTTTTCATTATTTTAGTTCTTGTTTCTTTCCTGCAACTGAAATCATTATCTGCATATTATTTAAGTCTTGGTTTGGCTATATTCCACTTTATAAAATTGTTGGTGGTTTTCTGTAAATAACTCATTGTAGTACTCTTTCAATTTCAATTATCAAATTGATCTTTTATCACTTTTTCTCTCTTATTTTTATTTAGAATTTTTATAATTTTCCCAGCTGTTCTTGATCTAGAGCTACCTACCAAACTATTTCTGTTCCCAAAACCTACTTTTTATTCGGGTGACTCTTCTTTTATCAAGTAGAATATCCTCCAAGGTATTTATTTATTTATTTTATTTGTCAAAAAAACAGTAAAAACTGTATATGATGTGTGGGGAAAGAAATTTATCTGCGCACATTTTCTTGAGGGCCAGAATTCTTTTATCTTCAGGTTTCTTTGTACTCAACCAATGGTTGAATAGGCCTTTCTTTACTTTCACTATTTCCTTTAATTTTTCATTCAACCTTGTATTTGTATTTGTTTTATTTATCTCTTTTTCTCCCAAAGCTTCTTTTGTTGTTTGATGTATGTTGATCTTCATGTTCTCATACATTTGTTCAGTATTTCCATTACGTGCACTCTTCATTTTCTCTGTGAATTTTGTTTTGTAAAGAAAATGCATTGATTCAACTTGAAAGTCCTTCTAAGTTATATTATGGATTAATCTGGATCTTGCTTTCACTTACTTTTCTTGTTTGTATAATGATGTTTTTTTTAAATGTACTCTGGCTTTTAGTAGATGATCTGATCCACAGATAGCACCTCATTTTACTCTAGTATGAATGATTTTTATAGTATATATTGTCTGGAGATAGGATAGTCTAATACAGATGTCAATCCCTTTGCATCTTGGGACAAAGTAAACTTTTGTATTTCCTTCTGGAAAAATCCATTTTGTACTCTCAGGGAATAGGACCCATTGCTGATTTACTTTGATTAATCTAATGACATTGTCATTTAATACATCTTCTCCATATTTTCCTATCACATTATCATTTTCTTTAGTTCTCACTTGTCCATTAAAATCCTCGAAGACTGCAATATCTTTCCTATTTCCTGTTTTATCTAATGTTTCTGTCATAGAATCAAAGAAATTTTTCTTTATTTCACTGATTGAATCATCCATGGGGGCATATATTCCCATTATTACCAAAATATATCAAAATATCTGCAGTTCTATTGTAATAATTTTTTCATTTATGTATGTCCAGTCTATTATATTGTTTTTTTTCCAGCTATGGAGACACCAGTTCTGGCACTATTTTCCTTCTTTAGTTCACTATAGAAGTGTACATAATCTTCTTCCATTTTGTTTCAATTTCATTTTTTGAAGTTTATTTCGTATCATCAAAAGGTACCCATTGAATAAAAGGACATAAAGCCTCTAGAACAACAAACTCCAAAACTAAACAAATCTGACTAGCTGAGATAGCTCACAGCCAGCACTGCTATTGTCTTTACAACAACTCAGACCAAAAGGGGGAGTTGGGGCATGGATCTGGGAGTAAGATTCAATTCCTAACTGAGGCATGTGTTCAACACTAGCTAATAGATTCAATTCAGCTGCATCTGGAGGAGAATTCTAGTGGCCAGCTGCACTGATTGGTAGTTTTCTGTAGTTTCTCAAATCAATACTTGGTGGATTTGTCTCACTCAGCACTGCAATGTCGTGATTGTGAAGAAAAAACTAAAACCCTCTTCTTCTTTTGTTTTCATACCTTGAATCTTTCAACATCCAACATCCAATATTCAAGTAAAATTTCCTTTGCTGGATGACCTAGCTCCCTTGGTTTGCAAGACTCCGATCATGTCTTCATTGTCCCTAGCCTGCATAGATGTGCAGGCTTGAAACAATGACCCTTTCCCTATCCACCTCCTTGTGGACCCATCCAGTAGCAAAGCAATACTACTGGGAGAAACTTCAAAAATGCATCATCATGATCTCACCAAAACATCAACTGTTTTTTATAGAAATTATAGTAAAACTTCCCTTATAATACTTTTTCAGGGGACTGAAGGGAAAAAATGTATAGGTGAGAAATTGAATATTATGAACAAAACAAAATCTCAATATTTTTAAATTGGTGCGCTCCACTCTTGGACAAACATTGATTTATTTAGTCAAAGAACGCCTAAAAACTGTATGTGACATATGGGGGAAAAATACCATCTGCACATGTTTTCTTCAGTTCGAGAATCTCTTCCCAACATCTTAACTATAAATAGTTAAATGATGAATAAAAGATTCAAAAGAAGCAAGAGAGTATATCATACTTATATAAAAATCGTATTAGCCATCATTTGACAATGAATTTACCAAGCATTAAGATAGAAGAAGAATGGGCAAATATAAAAAGATCTGTGGAGGTGGCAGCAAAAGAAGCCCTTGGCTATAGGTATAAAAACTATAGAAAAAGAGGCATCAAAATCTGGACAGAGGATCTTGAAGAATCTGTAAAAGAAAAGAAAAATGCCTACAAGAAAATGCTCCAGACTCCGTCACAAGAAAAACAAATTTGATTATAAAAAAAGTGCAAAAGCAAAGAAAAAGGTTAGAGAAGCTTATAGGAAAAGCTGGGCTTATTATATAAGTTGTATTGAAGATGATGCTCATGAACAGCAAGAATGCACATACAAAGTGTTGAAACATCTTAATAAAGAAGAAAAAGACACAGCCAATATAATGTTATCAAAGAAGAAGATTGGTTGCAGTACTAGAAAGAACTGTGGTGTGATGTAGAGGACAATGGAAACATCTAAGAAAATTACATCTCAGATCATATAGATCCTAAAAGTATGAAAGAATTAGAATGTGCATTAAAATGAATAGAAATAGAAAAGCTGGAGGAATAGACAACATGAATATTGAATTATTGAAACATGGTGGCCCTGCTTTGATATCGAGACTGTTGTACTTCATTAATCTATGCTGAAACTATTGTCAAATACCAGAAGAGTGGAAGGTGGCTATTGTGAAACCATTTATAAAAGAGGTGATAGATCAGTCTGGAAATTCTAGAGGAATAAGTTTGCTAACTGCTGGTTATAAAGTATACACTAGAATACTCTGCAAAAGACTGAAACCAATAGCTGACACCATCATAAGTGAACAACAAAATGGATTTAGAAAAGGATGATCTTCTTCAGATAGCGTATTTACACTCGAAATACTTATAGAAAAAGAAGAGAATACAATCTTAAAACACACATAGCCTTTATTGACTATGTGAAAGCATTTGATAAAGTTAGACCACTCCTGTGGGAAATTTTAATAAAGAAGGGGATACCTTACCATCTCATCCAAGTAATTAAAAGATTGTATGTTGGAACAAAAGTATGTATCGACACTGGTTTCAAAATCGGCAAAACATTTCTGAATATAAATCTGGGAGTACAACAAGGTTGTAGCTTATCAGCAACTCTGTTTAATCTGTATATAGATGAAATGCTGAATGAATGGAACTGTTATGCCTCTTGTGGTATTGAGATTGCAGAAAACTGTTTTATAAATTCCATCTTATATGCAGACAATCAAGTTCTGATTGCTGAAACAGAAGATGAACTTCAGCTCAATATCTACAAGTTCAGCAAAATAGCCAGATATAACTGTGAAATATCCACATCAAAAACCCAAATTATGGCATTTTGCAGGAAGGATCCAGTGAGATCTAAGATAGTGGTAGAAAACCAGTTTCTGAACCAAGTAATTTTAATTATCTAGGAAACAATATATCATACAACTATGACAGAGACATAGAGAAGAAACTCTCATGATTCCAGTTGATGTGTGGAACCCTTGGTAAGAAAACCCAAAAAGAAACACAATTAATATTCTATAAGACAATGACCATACCAACCCTACTATATGGTAGTGAATGCTGGATTTTGAAACAAAGAGAAATGGCATCAGAGATGGCACAGAGCATCAGAGATGAAGTTTCTGAGGGCAGTAAAAGGTTGTATGAAAGCTGATCACAAAAGAAATCAAGATATTCAAAAAGAGTTAAAAGTTGTATCTGTCCTCGATCAATCCAAAAGTATAAAAGAAATTTGACCCAACATCTATACAGAATGGAGAAGCAGTGCTTTCCTCAAAAAGCCTGGAAATATCGACCTCTTGGAAAACGAGATCCCGGGAGACCAAGAAAACGGTAGACCATCGAACCGGAACAGGCTGTAGGGGCCTAGACAGTGAAGATGATGACGATGATGATAAAAGAAGCAAAGTTAGCAACTTTTGAAAACTAGGCATTTTCTCTCCTAAGTTAAAGAAAACTTATTTGTATCAGTAAACAAACTGCAGCTTTTATTTTATTTTATTTTATACATGTATTGCTAACAAAATAGTGTAGATAGAATAGTAGAAGGATGTGTGAAGTTCTACTCTATGATCTTGCAAACAAGCTCTCTGTTGATATATTAAATCACTTATTTCTAGTATTTTATCTACAGATTAATAGGAATTTTAAGGATTGAATTGAGCATCAATATGTGCCGCCTTCTTGGTGACCTTCATGGCATCTTACATTTATTTCTGAGATCATTACTTTCTATTTATAAACAATAAGTGATAAGATGAAATTGAATGAATGTTAATGTTCCTCCAAATGTATTGTGAATGGAATTAGAAAACCACACATTGAACACTGAACACTAAAAACTTAATAGCTAAGATAAAAGTAGAGATTTAATTATCTTCTTGCATATAAGTATTTTATGTCTGATTTATGGACAAATTGATAAGAACAAGAATTTTTACCCCCTAATCAGATGTATTAATTTGAAGGGACTACACATTTTTCTTTAAACAGACAATTTCAGTTGTACTGGTAGGTGCAAGGTACATTGTGCGATGGTTGTGATTGTGGAGTAGTGGTGGCGGTGGTGCAGTGATGGTGAACAGTAATCGTGAAGAGGTTTGAGGATTTTACATACCTGGTTGTGCTGATTGAGGAAAGAAAATCATGTTTATAGCAAAAATATTATTTTTCCAGAAGTGTATAAACTTCATCTTTACTGTTTCACCAATTACGGGTTCTGGTGTAAGAATGTGTATTGTAACGTGGGGTTACTTTGCTCCTTGGGGTCAAACTTTGCTCCATTTGCATTAAAAATTTTCATTGGCTTTTATATATAATCTGAGCAGCTGTACCACTATGTGGGTTTTCTTTTGTGAAGTTAAGCACATTTTTAGTCTTGGCAGAACAGTTTCTTGACATCGGACATCAGTAGGAACTGGATGTTTATGACCTAAAAATGTTAGAAATATGCAAGCATTTGTTACCTAAAAAAATACAAAATATGACCATAAATATGACTTAAAAATTTTTTGGTTGCAATTTTGACATTTTCATAATCTTGCCGCTGTTTAAATAACCATTATATTAAAAATATACTTTTAAAGTCTAGTACATTCACAACTCACCCTTCTCCTTGGGCGCTCCATGAAGACAATTCTACCTGCTTAAGTTATTTACAGAAGTGGTTGACCTTTGCACAAAACCTGACAAAACTAAACCAACTCTTCCTTCGCATCTCGTGCTTACTACGCTTTCTTTTCTCCAGTATATTTTACCTTCATGATTTACATACATATACATTTATAGGAAATTGTAAGACATTAGATAACAATTAGGAGACTGAAAAATCGCTTTGAGACGACTGCAAGTAAATATGTGAAAATGGAATCTAAAAGATAAGATAAGACAAATATAATGAGATGTGACAAAAAGTACAAAAATGTATGGAAAAATATGATCATAATATGAAAAATTAATGGAAAATGACAATAGGGTTTAAAAAAGCCAAAACATGACTGTATATGACATGTGAAAATTGCATAATTTTAGTCATTGTAGATAAAATCATGATTAACTTATATTTTCCATGAAAATAACACAAAGAAAAAAAAATGACATATAAACATCTGAGCCCTGGTCATCAGTGTCAGATTTCTGCCTGCTAAAAATAAGGCTTGCTTTCAGAAGGAGAAACAGTGTCATTAAAAATCATTTATAAACTCAATAAACTGAAGACAATCTATAGATAAATTGTACTCATTTTAAGAATTTGTTATCTGTGCCTTCGTATCATATTTTAGTTCTGAGCTTAGTTGTGTTTTATGAGTATGAGAAAGCAATTTTCAAAAGAGGTTACACATTTCCTCACTTTGGAGATACTTTGCTTCACAACAGAAGTGGAGCAAATCCCCAGTGTCAAATATTGTTGTTGAATTTCTGAGTCAGGAATGTAGAAAAGAAATGTATAAAATATATTAAGTCTTTTCTTCCAATTAAGAGTGACTTACTTTTACATACGTAGGTACCTTTTAGCATTTTTGGCTATTAAGTAATATTTAATATTTTTTGGCTCATACAAAAAATATCTTGTGATTTTTCTTACTTGGATTCTGATGAGAATTGTATTTTCTATTGCAATAAAGGCCATTCAATGCTTTAAACACAAAAATCTGTAACTTACTTTTGAAGGCTGGTGAACAGTATCCCCATCTTATGGTAACTTTGCTACACACATTTAGAAATTAAATAAAAAAGGACAAGTATATTTTGTGGCATATAGTAACATCAATAGATACTCCTAGCACTAAAGTAGCTAATAAAATTTTGATTATTAATTAATTTAGTAACTATTATAATGAAAAATTCTTTAAAAAATGTCATTTTTTAAATTGCTCAGGAAATAAACCTCAAAAAATGGAGGAAAGTAACCCCAAGTTACAGTACAGATAGTAGAATGCTGATGTTTTAGAAATTTATTTTTCCTTCTTGAGAGGAATGGAAAGGACATATGAGCCATTCCACGTCAAATAGCACAAGAGTTGACACGACATTATTTAAAATGTACGATATTTTTTTCTTAAGTCTGGACATCAAAAAAGAGACACATATTTTTTTTTTGCCTGAAAATTTATTATTTGTATAGTTATGGCTATATTAAATTTTGGAATTTATAGGTACTTCACAAAATAAGATCAATTATCTCTCCGAATGTACTAAATATAAAAATTTGTGATTTGTGTCATTAAATACTTTAAAATATGTATTTTATTCCTCTGTAAATAAATTTTTCAAAAAATATTTTTTCATTTTAAAAAATGTATTTTTTTCAAAAAAAAAAAGTAAAATTTCTATATAAACTCGATGAGATAAAAATTTGAAAAAATATAGGCGTGTTCTTTGTTCAATTTTCTATAAAATACAATAAAAAAAAGTGGGCACTCCACACATACAGTTCTAAAAAAATCAGTTGTAAGTATGAGGGCGCACTCTGCCTACCCATGCACTAACGAATTGTGTTCGGCCAGTCTTTGATGCAAGTGCTGAAAAACTCAAAAAAGAATGACTGTCTGCCTGATAAGGGTTTAAAGTTATTAGTATTTCAGATGTTCACTCTGCCCCCAGAATGTATGACATTGTGTCATACGTATTTTTGTGGGTAACATCGTGGGTGACTTGTGGGTCACCTTTGTTCTTATGGGTGAGAGCAAAACGAATTGAAATACGAGCCATTCCACGTCAAATCTCACTCGAATTCACATGACTATTTAAAAAAATAAATGACATGAATATATGGCATTCATTCTGGACATCAAAAAAAGAGACACGTGTTTCTTTATTTACCTGAAAATTGTTTATTTGTGTAGTTTTGCTTATATTAAATTTTGAAATTTAGGTGTACTTTGCAAAATATGATTAATTGATGCTCTGAATGTACTTAACATAAAAATTACTGGTTTGTTTCATTTAATTTTTTGATATGTGTATTTTATTCATCTGTAAATTACTTTCTCAAAAAATAAACATTTCATTAAAAAATTGTAATGATTTTTAAAAAAACGAAAATTTCTTTATGAACTCTCTCAGATTAAAATTTGAAAAAATGGCATATTTCTTGTAAAATTTTCTACAAAACATAACAAGAAAAAAGTAGGCACTCAACACGTATAGATAAAAAATCAATTCTAATTATGGTATTCGGGCGCGTGGTTCCTGCCCCTGCACTAATAAATTGTGTTCGATCAGTTTTGGATACTAATGCCGTCGAACAATAAAAAGAATAGCCCTCTGCCTGATTTGGGTTTCAAGAAACATTAGTAAATCTATGTTCATTCTTTCCCCAGAAGGGATGGGTGACAGCAAAACAAATGCTTTTCCTCGTGTCAGTGAAACAAATTTTACTGCGAGTCCCTTTGCGTTCTAGGGACGGGGTGCCCTCCTGACCTTGCATGTGAAGTACAATCGTCCACTTGTCAAGGGACATGATAAAATTTTCTCAACATTAGTAGCAATACTTATGAAGACAAGAGTGCTAGTATTTGTTCTGTTAATCGTGTGTACACTGTGCAACATGAGTGGCGATCAGCGTATGAAATAGATGTTTCAATCCATTGAAACTTTCTGATCACGATTTTGAAAAAAGAAAATCTCCAAGACGCGTAAACCACGATTTGCTAGTGAATTTACAGGAGTCATTAGATTGGCGAATTTGTGATTCATTTCGGAAGAAAGGGAATCGGCTTCCAAATGGCCTTTTCTTAATAAAGATAGCATCGAGATCAGTAGCTCCCGTGGCATTAACGAAAGTAGCGGAACGTCCAGTGAAAAAAGTGGAAATCAAGGAAGTGACAACTTAAACTCTTCAGATAGTTCAAGTGTCTGTGAAACGAATAAAGAGAAGATAAAATGAGTTTAATTGCAATAGGAGAAACCCCGCCACAAAAAGAAAATTGGAACAAAATGGCACCTCCATGAGAAATTTTAGAAAATACAAAGTGCCAACACAGATAAATTTTTTCACATTGAAGATCCTTCGACGTCCATCGAAAAATCAGACAAAGATACTATTTAGTAACTTATCGAATACTTTCACTCAACAGATGACATGACGTTGAAAATTTAAATTTTGACAATTTTTGAAAGTTGGACATACAATAAATTAAACGACTTTTTGCAGCAACCAAACGCATGATAAAAGTGTCTAAAATGTTGGCTGAAGAAAATGGAATTTTGTCCAGAACTGAAGTAAATTCGGTAGGGCATTAAAATTGTGCATTGTGACGAAAGTTCAGGAATTCTATGGTACGCGAGTACTTGTATTTAATGTGAGTTTTGAGGGACCAGAAAATTTCAAAATGTCAGTCAAAACCTGAATCAAGAATCCGTCATTTAATTATTTATAATTTATAAATTATTTATAAATATATTAATATTATTTATATGTATATTAATACAGATAATTATTATTATTTATAAATTCAATCATGAAGTTTCACCACCTCAAGAAGTACTTAAATTACTGCTTCATCCAAAGACACCAACGACCAGTAACGCAAAAAAACGTGTCTATTGCAGCAATCTATTACACACTGGTTGGTAAAATATTAATATCTTTTAAAGTTACTGAGATCCCACTTTGATTTTTTCTGGGCTTATTATCAATACTCAAGTGCGTTTATAAATATATTTTTAAAATTTTTAGCTCATCGAGTTTACAAAAATATTCAATTTTCAAAATTTCAGTTTTTTTAAAAAAATTGAAAATTCAAAAAATTAAATATTTTGCAAAATCTTAAAAATTAAACATGTTTTTAAGTTTCGAATGGAATTTGAACAGAATTTCTATAATTGGTGTATTCAAATGTATAATATTTTAAGTTAGTGATGGGCGTCATTTTAGCAAATTTCATTATACAATATTTCCGAAAATAATAAAGTTAGAAAAAAATAAAAATGCACGTGTTCACTTATTTGATGCATATAACAAACAGAAAAAAATAGAAAATAAATAAAAATATGAAGGTCAAATTTTGGTCTATTTTGTGCGATTTGACGTGGAATGGCTCATATATAAATTTAAATGTTAAACATTTTACCTTACTGATGAAAATAATATTTTAGATGGGGCCAATATTTGGCCAGAACAGATTTTAGGCTTGAACTGTTAGCCTAATTCATTTTGTACATCACTCCGTAACATCAGAGAGGTTAAGCAAATCGACTTTATGTGTTCCTGGTTGGGTGATCACCTAGAAACCCTGGGATCTAACAGTGCCAAGCCCCTGGCTGAAGGGTTAAAGGGCATTGACTGACTGTGACATGATGAGACTTGACAAAGATATTAAGGGGGGATTACCTCTTGGCAGATGTTTAACACCCAACAAGGATTAAGAGTCGCATTGAGTCAAGGAAGATGCAACAAAATAAATTTAAAAAAAAGACAATTACAAAAAATTTGATTCAATAAATTTACCTTTACAACATGAATGAATTAACATCCATCAACCTGTAACATGCTCTTTTATTAATGTCATCGTAACTAAGATGTTTTGAGATAAATAAGTTTCAATTCATTAATGAAGTTGATTAATGTATGTTTCAAATTCCTTAATCAGTGAAACAATGCAGTGGTGGGGTTCTTCATTTTTCCTAAATGACAATTTTCTTTGAAAAATTTGGAGCCATTTTTAAGAAAATGCCATTTAAGCGTTACTGCATATTTGAAATTTGAATCTCTTTTTCACAGAAAATTTTCGAATTTTCGAAAAACTTCATTTTAAGTCATTTTAAGAAATTTAACTCACAAATACGATAGTATTTACAAATCACTGTAAATGTGCATATTAATAGCATGAGAGATCTTTAAAAATTTACATTTGTATAAATTTTGAAAAAACAAAAAATACCCCAAATTGAACTTTCCCTCATATTAAAGACTTCAGTTAGAACTATCAGTTCGAAAAGTTTGTAGAAAAATATTGGAGCAATTTTTGAGAAAATGTTTAAGTGTTTCGGAAAATGTGTAATTTTGAGCTACTTTTCACCGAAAACAGTTGAGTTTTCGACAAACTTTACTTGACATTATTTCAAGCACATGTACTCATAAATATAATAATGGGAACAAATCGCCGCTAATGTAAATATTAACAACGTGAGAGACAAGTAAAAAAATACATTTTTTAATTTTGAAAAAACAAAAGAATAGAGCATTATGGCGTTTATGTCATCTCATAGAGAACATTAGGCACTATCGTTACCCAAAGTTTAAAGAAAAAATCTGGAGTCGGTTTTGAGAAAATATTGTTTGAGTATTTTTTTATTGCTCAAGTTGCACGCAATGTTGCGTGAAAACTAATAAAATTTTCAAAAAATTGTACATAACCTTAGTGAAAGAACTCACTATGAAGAACAAATTTTATTTGAGAAAAAAATCTCTATCTTTAATTTTGTAGTTGTAGGAAGACGCCGACAAAAATTAAAACTTTTGCAACTTTCGAAAATTCAGTTTCAACCAACACGAGACCTACGCTATTCTCTTAAATGATATCCAACAACAAAATTTAGTCAAAATGTTGGCGCCATTTTGTTGAAAATTTGAAAATGTCCCAGGGGTTTCATGTAAAGTACCCCCCCCCCCCAAATTAAAATATTGGTTTCAAATTCAAGGGGCCACGAGATCAGTCAGATCGATAGGGAAATATCAATTTTGGAGATAATTGGCTGAACGGTTTAGTCCCTAGCGTTGTTCACAAACTGACGGACAGGCAGACGTTTTGCTTTCAATTGGATTTTCGGTATCAAGGGCCCACAAAGCAGGGATTCTGGCTGCACCACGTGTAAGGTTTTTTTTTTCTTAATTTAGCAACTGGATTTATCCATTTTTTCATTATCAGGGCCGAGCAATGAATTTTTTTCTGCCGAAAATCCGCCGTTTTTTCATGCAGCATTACATAACTTTCCCTATACTACGTATAGGGCAAAGCAATAACATTGTGAAAGTACAATATTGATGATAAATATTGTTTCTCTAATGAAATCTGCACTAAATATAATCAATAATTGATATCATGTTCATTTAAAAAACGAATAGTTTTCTGGTAATATTTATTGGATGTATAAGTAATATTAATTTTTTGTCAGCAACGTTTCCAAATTTGTATTTTCTTGACATTCTACGTATTTAGTAGTAAAGAGAAATTATGGTCACGCAACGGAAAAAATCGCAGGTTTTCGACAGAAGAAAAACTCACATTATGGGGTGCCGGCTGAGTTTTGCTCAGAACCTGCTTTGTTGCTGTCTCTGCAGTGACTTTAACCGGGTGATCCTACGGTTCATGTTCCGACATTGGTGGATTTTTGAAACCAGTTTGATAGGAAGGTTGAATTTAGCCGCTGTCTGGAGGAGAATTCTAGCGACCGGCTGCTCTGATCGATTGTTTTGCGCGGTTTGTCCGGTCAACATTAGGCGAATGCCGATGCAGTACCCAAACAAACGGGCTCCGGACCGCACGGGATCTTTCCTTCCTCGTCCTTGTCATATCCTCTCCTGTTACTTACAACACACTTAGATTTACATCCACTACCCAACTCTATGTCGGGAGACCAGTCGGGGTCTTAGAGATTGTCTCGGCTTTGGAGACAATCAGGGTATACAGTTCAGGGTATACACCTGGAGGAAGAATTCTTCCGACGTGTAAGTCGAATTTCATCATCCAGCAGAAAAAACACCGCCACATCCAGACATTCACCACACTACCGGAATACAGTAATGGCCTTAGCAATAGACGTGCAAGGAACAATCAATCATATTGTGGGGCCCTGATTTCGAAAATATGGTAAATCTTTTCCTTTTTTGTAACAAATCACTTCCTCTAAAATATTGTCTAGCCAAAATACATATTTAGTTCGGTCTTAAATCTTGTGGTCCAACATTGAAAAAAGTCCCTTGCGATGATAAAAGTTTTGATGATAGAGATTTATTCTTACGTAAAATATGTTCTAAAAAATTAGACCTTTAAATGAGTCGCCCACTTGCAAAACCTGTTGAACGTCAATTTAAAAAATCGTGTTATTGTGCTCATTGGAAAGGTCTCAGCACCTTCTACTAAGATACGTATTTATCAACTAGAGAAACCCACTTTACTCGCTTCATAACGCGACTAGAAAGTCTCGTCCACTAGCAAAACCTGTCAAAATTGCCATGGCTACACTTTCAAAACCTGTTAAAAATGGTCCGATTGCAATAGCAGTTAAATCACAGACTCAACATGGGCACATGGAGCAATTCACATGCAAAACCTGCTAATATGTATTTCAGCACTTTAACATTGAGAGGATTCAAAGATAGTACTTTTCTCTTTCTTTCTATACTGTTTGTTTCCTCAGCGCTGATTTTCAAGGACACCGCTTTGACACCGGTTGTTGACACCGCTTTCAACTGCTTTGGTGGTTAGAATCATCAATTGCGTTGTTTACTTACATCGTGAAATTGAAGCGTGTGCTAGTCAGCGTTCTTGCTTGTACGTATAAACTTAGTTTACGATGAGTGTCACTGAAAACAATGCAAATAGCATTGAAGTAGTATCCAACGAGGCTGAGTTAAATGTTCATGCAGAGACAAACGATACATCAGGAAGTCTCAAGTCTAAAAGAGGTTGCAAGGATACGGATGTTCCACGAAAGAAGAAATTACGTCCAGAAACGTGCACAAAATAATTTTATCTTGCGACACCTCCACGTTTCAACGCCAAAAAAGCACCGAAAACATTAAAAGAAAATTCAGCACAGATTCTGCACATTCAGCACATTTTGCCAAAAAGAAGAGAAGGCGTCACCGAAACATCCCAGTCTGCCGAGAAATTTTACGTCAATTCTTCAAGTGGGAAGAGACAGACTACAACTTTGGGTTCAAAGATTCTGGAAAGACCAGTAACCCGCCTCGAAAAGAAAGGAGGAGAACGCACAACTCACAAATTTTCTGAGAAAAAACAAAAAATTAAAGACCACATAGACAAATTCATCCCACTCGAAACTCAAGAGCTAAAGAATGGTTTCTGAACGAGGCTCCCACTAAAATTCAAGAAATCCAAATGTGGTATCCAATTGTGGACCATTCCTTCATTCCCCCTGACAGAGTGTTCGTAAAGAGCGAGCGTCCTGGAAAATTGACGTGATTGAGAAGCCAGAAATATACATGGACGCGACCGTCATCCAGCTGGGAGGAGAAGACTGCCCTGTTCGAGTTCGGAAGATGCATGTAGACGGACACATTAAAGAAATGGGAACAGCATTTTCATTTCCACAAGGCATACAAAAAATTATCATCATCAAAACCAAGAATAAGAATGCTTGCCTAGTACAAGACGAACTATTCTACATCTTCGAAGGCGGGGAGCCAAAATCTATAAACAAAAGAAGAAAGAGTTTTAAGTACCAGAAATTACCAATTTTCATCCCCAAAGGTGTTATGCTGAATTCAAAGAAGGTGGAAGACATCAAAACACTGTTGAAGAAAAACTAGGAAAATGAATGGGAATACTCTGGAAATATAGCATTTTTCTCGGACATTTTTAAAGACCAAGAACGCCTGGATATTGCAGATGAAACCAACAATCTTGTCCCTCGTTTTGAGCTTTAAGACGAATAGGATGTCGAAATTTTGGAAATCCACTATTAATTATTGCTAACTTTAATGACCAAACTTTTTAAACTTCGTACGTCTGAATATTTTACTTTTATTTTTTTGTTTGCTTAATTGGTTTTTATAAATATGTTTTGGAACTTCCAATATTTTTAACCACCATTGTGAAAACGTTATGTAAAGCAGTCGAGCGTTATTGAAAATATGAATGACCACAAAGCATCATGTGTACCTGCAACCAAAAAAGTTTTCCTGAAGGAGAGAAAAAATTTGGAAATTGTTTCCAACTTTACGGTTTTGTTACAAAATTTACGGCAGAGTTTACATATAAGGAAGCTAAGTATCAGGTGCCAGCAAATGGCTAATTGTAATAAAAATTATTGGAATTATTTTCCTCGAGTCACTCACATGTTGCTAAGAGTTTAATATTTTTTTATAAAGCATAATTTGAAAAAGTCATTAAATTTTTACCAGAACTCTCGTTTCTGATTGTTTTTACCCATTTGTCAAATTTTACTAGAGATTAGCCCCCGAGAAGATACTAGCTTTATCTCGTGATGTTATTGTGAGCATATTAATTTAGCAGGTTTTAAAAGTGTCAGAAGCATTTGGCAGGCTTAGCAAGTGAATACGTTCGCAAGATGGCCGAACGTCAACTAGCAAAACCCGTCTTAATTGCTTTACACTTGCAAAACCTGTTAAGTGTAAACTACAATTTTAAATATAAAAGAAACTGTTATAGTGAGATTATACAGATTTTAACAGCCAACTCTCGGATTTTTTGGTGAAAAAAATCGTTGTTGGGCAAAGTGGAATTCAGCTGTAACATGTTTTCGCCAATTTCCTCGGTTGCGCCTAAGATGCATTTAACAGATTTTACAAACAGACGACTCAAATAAGGTGATATACATTTTTACACGAGTATTTCTCGAATCTCGAATCGCGAGAGATTCTAAATAAATACTTATCTTTAATATCTTTCAATACAAAGTAAATGAAAATGAATTTCAGCCACTTTATTCAGTGTTTTTCACTGCATTCTTTTTAAAAACGTTGAAAGAAAAAATATTTGCTCGGGCTGGGGTTTTAACTCGACTGGGAAATATTCAGTTTTGGGAAAAGCATGTGTCCGATTTCAATGCTAGTGTTGTTCACAGATACAGGTTTTGAAAAAGACAGGATATGGGTATCAGGGATGCCCCACGCTTGCATATTCCTCGAAATCTGGACATCGATTTTTATGGCACTTTATAACTTCTTTTAAATTACGTATTCGAGAAAGTGGAAATATTTGTCATAATTTTTGTTAATCTCCGATATTTTTATGATTCTTCAAATTCAGTTGATTCGATTGTTTCATGAAATGCATGTTTCCTTAAACTACTTTACAGCCATTCTGAGTCAAACTGAAATTCATGCACAATGTTCAATTAAAAGATTAGTGCAATTGCTGGAAATATTCTACTTACCATGGAAGAAAGCCAAGACGCTTGCTCAGAAGTAATTCCGTGGACCACACCATCTACAACATTCAATTCCAATGGTGAAGGTAAATCTGTAGCCGCCGTGGGACTGATTGGTATGTCTACGGAGAAATTTCCCTGCCATCCTTTTGCGGGTGCTGTTCGAGGGGATGCCCAAAATTTGCGGTAGAGCGGAGTTGAAGGTTGGCCATAGATGAAAGGAGAAAGAGTGTCGGGCCGCCGTCTTATAATTTGTCTCGTTGGGGACTTCAGCCGGTCTTTCCAAGAACGGAAGAGCATTAGCAGTCCACGCGTCCACGTAGCCAACCGACACCGCACAGAGGGCAGCTGAAACAAAAAGTAAAACTTTTAAAAACTTTTGGATCCTTTTTAATTCTCATCAGTCTAGCCCGACATTTTACAAACTTGCGTATGGAGTTCAAATGTCCCTTAGAGCACCCGTCAAATAAGGAGGGTGAGGACTAGCTTGGAATGATTGCGCACATTCCAAAGCATGGGTGCAATTCAAAGATGGGTAGATGTGTTGGAGGAAAAATAAGTAAACAAACGGATAGGATGATGATTCATGGATTACTGGAGAGATATACGGGAGGTGTTTGGAGAAACGGACAAAAGAGCGGACGGAAGGCTTTATGAACTTGCGAGAAGGATTCACCGAACCTAGGAATCGAAGATTCGACGGACTCACGGGCCCACAAACCGACGCACCGACGGAACTGGCAATTGGTAGGTGAATTGATAAAAATGTTGAATAGTCTTTGAGCACAAATAGAGTGATACGCAGGTGAAACGGTAAAAATCTGCTTCACTCCCGCTTTCTTAGTTAAAATGTTTTATGGAATTGCCTGAATTTGAATCGCAGGGATACAGGGATACAATTCTGAACCAGTTCAAAACCCTTAAAATATGATCAAATACATATTACAATCAAAATAGTTTGTTTTCTGTTGTAAATGGAATGAGTGAAGAAAATTGAAGATGCAGATTATGTAAGGTTGAAATCAATTTCCAAGAGTCATATCTTTCATGGGTACAAAATGACACAACTCGAAAAGAATAATGAAAAATTTGTCATTACTAAACTTTTTACCCATTATCCATTTTACCCATTAAAATTATCTGAGGATTAAAATATAGCTTTTTGACATTCAAAAATGAAGACATGAACGCTCGATTGAGACTACCTTTCTTTCATTGTGGCTATGTAACCTCTCTTAAAGATTTTATTAATTCATTGCGTAGTTAAGAATAAAGGAAAACGTCTTATATGAGACAAAAATACACGTACGAATTTCCAATAGCAAACCAATATTATTATTTCTACCCGCCTAGCAGTTTCTATTAGAGCCGGGCAAAACGCATTCTATTATCGATCGGTCTCGGCAGCTTTGCTGTCGCAGACTTGAGCCTCGAAGGTCGCGCGCGCGCTCCTACCCTGCCTATTGAAATCTACACGTAGGTCTCCCTCAAGAATTGGAACTATCTGAACCACTTCAATCTTATTTATTTATTTATTATTTACGTCAAAAAAACAGTTAAGAACTGCGTATGACGAGCTATGGGGAGAAGTGATTTTTGTGCACGTTTTCATAATTCTGTGGTCTCTATCCTAAACCATATTTTACTCGAAATTTGAATACAGAAAAGAGAGGTTTTTTTTCCAGTTTTGTTGACAAAATATTCGCTCCTATATAATAAAATATATTTTCAAAGGTAAATTAGCTATAAATTCCTGCCCTGAACCCTCATGTTCCTCATGAAAGAATAATACGTTTTGCCACGATAATATGAAAAACGATAATTTGAATGACTATATTTCCCACTGAAATTCAGAAGACGTGCACAAATAATGAAGTTACATTTATGTCCAGAAGCAAAACAAGGGACCATCTCAGCATTTGCTCAAGGATCAGGGAAACTGGACGAAAACCTGATCGAGATGGGGGCCATCAACCCAGAAACTGTGGTACAATACTTGTTACAGGTTCTTTAGAATTATACAGTCCAAATGATAAATAATTACATTAACTATCATTGTTAAAATTAATTCTACTTTCCTTTTTGATGCTCGTATAGTCTCGAATTGTATAGAAACAGTTATGCAGCAGAAAAGATTTACTTGGGACTTAAACTTTTCTATTGAATTTAATCGTTTAATGTCTTCTGGCAAAGTGTTGTAGAGTAATGTACATGAATTGTATGTGAATTTTTTGTAGTGAGCAGTTGATACTGCCACCTGGTGAATATGATTACTACGTCGTGTGTTATACTTATAGACATCGGCGTTTGCTGAAAATATATTCCCGCCCTTAAGTAAGTCATTTTTGACAAAAACTACTGATTCGTAAATCAGGAGACAAGGTAATGGTAAAATTCCTAGATTAATAAAGAGTGACTTACAAGAATCACGTGGGTTGGATTTGCTTATTATTCGTACAATTTTTTTTGTAATCTGAAAGTTTGTGAGCTATAAGATGTGTTTCCCCAAAATATTATGCCATATCTCAGGCGGGAGTGAACATTGGCAAAATATACACAACGAGCTGTATGAAGGCTGACGGAATTTGAAAGAATTCTGAACGCGTAGCATAATGAACTTAATTTTGTGTTCAATTCATTTAAGTGGGCATTCCATTTGAGGGTTGACTGAATTGATAGACCTAAAAATTTTGTTACATTAACATCAGTCAATGGCACACCGTTCATTTTCAATGGAGTACAGAATTTTTTATTTGATATGGAAAACTGCATTGAAACAGTTTTATTTTCATTTACTTTTAATTTGTTATTACGGAACCAATTTGAAAGTCTGATATTGTACTATTTATGGTTCCTTTATTGAAAAGGATATTTGTATCATCCGCAAAGAGAACTGTTCTTCCATTTCGAATCGCTAAGGGCATGTCATTTACGTATAACAGGAAGAGAATAGGGCCTAAAATCGATCCTTGCGGGACTCCACATGCAATTGGCAAAGAACCGGAAAGGTGTGTACATAAAGTTCCATCATTCCAGTAAGGTATTTCTACTCTCTGAGATCGTTGTTTAAGGTACGAACATAGCCAATCTAGAGTCATTCCACGGATTCCATACGAAGGTAATTTTGAAAGTAAAATGTTATGATCAATGACGTCAAAAGCTTTCGAAAGATCTAAAAATATTCCAATAGTTGCTTCGTTTTGATCCAATGATGAGGCAACATCCTTAAGAAAAGATAAAATGGCTGTTTCCGTAGATTTTGATTTCCGGAATCCATGTTGGCAATTTGAAAACGCGTCGTGTTTATTGAGAAAGGTTTCCATTCGCACATAAAAAAGTCTCTCTAATATTTTTGAAAAAACTGACAAAAGAGAAATTGGCCGATAATTTTAAACTTCATTTTTGTTGCCTTTTTTGAAGAGCGGCTTAATCTTAGCTGTTTTAAAAATATCTGGAAAAATTCCGGTGCATAAGGATGCATGAAATATGTAAGTTAACGGGTGTATAATGGCTGGCGCGCACGTCTTTAACAAACAATCCGGAAATTCATCTAAACCGGCCGAATATTTATTTTTAATTTACCGATTATTTTGAGAATTTCATAGGAAGAGGTTTCGGAAACGACATAGTGTCTAAGATTTTTAGAGAAACGTCAGATGTTGAATTTTGTGCTGAAAACCCTGAGTGAGATAAGCAGCAATTCTCGAAAAGTATTGGTTAATGAGACTAGCCACTGTTGCCGGATCGTTCACATCTCTATCGTTATCTTTTAAAACAACATTCTCTACAAGGTTTCTAGTTGGTTTGGGTTGCATTTTTTACTATATCCCACGGCTGTTCTCGTCAGTATCGGCCGGTACCCGCAGTATCGGCTGAAGCGGCTGCCGCCGGGCGCTCGGCGCGGGCTCGGCGGCTCGGCCACTCGACGCAACTGCGGGATTTACGGTCGCCAGGCATTGTGATCGCAGAACTCTTTCATTTAATTGTAATTGATTAATTATAATCGCAAAAAAATAAAATTTTAATTTATCAATTAATTGGTTGAAAATTAACAATCACTTGAATAATTGCAAATAATTTTAGAGAGAAAATAATATAATTTTTGAAATAATTAAAACAAAAGAAGGTGTGCAATAAGTAATTTAAAATCAACTTTTTAGTAAAATCAATAAAACAGAATAAAAATAAAATAATTTTCATGAATTTTTTTTAAATTGTCAATTATTACACAATATTGAAATTAAGGTTATAAACTGAAACCTCTAATGATGTAAATGGACCTGCATTTTATTTTCAAGTAAGCAAATAAAATAATGATATAAGTTTACATTCCATAATAACATATGAAAGCACAAAAATATGTGTTAAGGGAAACATAACTCATTTCATACCTATTGTTATGTCATTTAAATTTATTACAAATTTGAATGTAAGGCATATTTATTAAACGCAATTAACATTTGGTATTAATTTCATCATTACATAATGAAAACGCATATGCGAAACAAAATTGAGATGGGTACTGTTCTTCCCTGCGTGAAAACGTTTTTTCGTCACTGGGCACAATTTATTGTGTAACAGTTAATATAAGCCGCCATGGCCTTTGAATTGGGTGAAACAATTGGCGGCCAACAACGGTGCCCACTGCAAATAAGCCTATTCAACTCCTTACCCTATCGCCATACATGGGTAGAGCTTTCAGAATTCGAAATACATAATTATAATATAGTACATTTATACACCATATGAAATGAGGGAAAATTAATAAATTTATAACATTTTTGCGCCATAGAAAAATGTTGTAATTTACTATAAGCCTAGAAATGATAAAAGTAAATGTTTTAATTGGCTTTAATTCTATCACTGGCATACGAAAGAGACCTAACGCGTAATTCTTTCTATTAACAGAACCTTCCTTCCATTATTTACCCTCCTGGAAGAACATGTGGGACGGTGAGATATAAACGTCGGGAGTCGGGGTTATCGACTTGCTCCCTGAGACGCGAGTGATGTTTACATAGCGAATCTGAGCCTAGCGATCACCCATAACTAATCGGTCACCTACGATAATCTGCTTCTTTTATTTGTGTAAAGAATTAGGAGGAAAGCGAGCTTGTCGTATCTAAAGATACAGAATGTCAAATTCAAAAACAAATGACATCCTCGGTCTAGATCTAGATAAAAAAATAGAGGTTCTTTGCCAAGTGGCTGGGATTAGTGAAAGTGGAAATGATTTAAACATACATTTTTAACCAAATTAGAAGAAAATAAACATACATTTCAAGAAAACAAGCTTAGATTTTTAATATGTCTTAAAATGTATTTATGTGAAAATAGGCGAAATAAATATTCGTCATAATTGTTATTTTTTCATTATTTTTATTATATAATGTCAAAAACCTAAGGCTATCTACAAATATTACAAATGCCGCTAGACTGCGTGTGCATTGGACAACGTAAAAAATCTCGCAAATAGCAAAAATATTTTGCCTTTTTCAACAAGACATACCTCCAGACTGCCTCGAGTTTGAACTATACTAAACGGTGGCGAGAGCTCCGGTGACGCCTCCAGCATTTATTCGACGCGGTCGGCGCACACCGATAACAGGCCAAATTTCGGTATCGTTCGTTCTCGTTAATGGTAGTTCCGTAATTGGCATTCTTGGACACAGTAGTATCGGCGCGCCTTGTATCGCCGCCGAGAACGAATAGAACTGAGGGCGTTTTTGTCCGGCTCTAGTTTCTATACAATTAATGTAATGACCATCAAAAAGGAAACTAATATTTACTTAATGATATTTAATGAATTAGTTAAGTGTTAATAATGAATTAGTTAAAAGTTTGTAATGTATAATTTTAAAAGATTAAATATTCGTGTTGTAAGTCATAAACTTCAGTCTCTGGAACAATGATCCTTTTCTCCTTTGGTTTTTACTTTCTCACATTAGTGCATACTAATGCAATTAATGAAAGTATTGTAATTTTGCGGCAGAAATTGTCAATTGTTTGACAGAAAAACTCGTATTGTGGTCCGAGTATAAAAAAGAACGACGTATCTTGGTTCTATTTGTAGTATATTAGTTTCTCTAACACGTTGTGTAATGAGAATCCACGTTTATACCAAAAAATTGATTTGCGGCGAATAGTCTGTTCGTCACTCTGTAGTCAATGCTAGCGCCTAACCCGTTTAAAATATATTCTCCAAAACTGATATTCCCCGATCGATATGAATGAAGTCAAGGCTCTGCGAGTTTGAAAAGAATAGTTGATTTTGGAATGTATATTACATGAATAAATAATGTAACTTAATTTTACATCATGTTCAAATGAACGTTTTGAGATACCAGAGTTCTTATTTAAAATTAGAACGGATAGAAAATATTATTTTAATTTGAGCTGCACCAAATTCTAAAGCGAAAAACAAACAGCAGCGATTTTCTTAGGACCTTCAAAACATTTATTAAAGGATACAAGAAGAAAATACAGAAATGAACAGCTAACCAGAGAAATACACTGTTGAAGCGATCTGGAGTGATGTGTAGTCGAAGGGTCACCCAAGAATCTACACGAAGTTGTAAATAAACTTTAAACTTGAAAATTCCTGGGATTAGATGGTCTACATAAATATAAGTTCAAAAAATTCACCGCTCTCCACGTTTTCGAGTCATGAATTACGATAATGTGTTTCAGCGTAATGTGTGTTGCAGGTTGCATGCGAACCTGATCTTTTCTCAATTCCTTAATGTGTAACCTTTCATTTATTTTGTATGTCTTAAATCTATTTGATGCAAGGATGGTAAGTAAACGAGTAAGTCATTATTAAATTAAAGATAAAGATATATATATATATATATATATATATATATATATATATATATATATTTAGAACCTACTACTATTAAAGTACGAGAATAATAATATTCTTCTTCCTCTTATTAATATTATTATTATTATTATTATTTATTATTATTATTATTATTATTATTATATTTCCTCTACATCACAACTAAAAATGTTACGAGTTTGTTTTGACTAATTCTTTTATTTCATATTTGGAACTTGAATAAAAGAAATTCAGAGGAAACATATGAAAAGAATCCCGCTAAAAGCGAATAGCTGGATTGTCGGTTACTTTTCATCGCAATTAAATCAAATACTGTTTTAATTTAATTGTAAAAAGTTAATTTATAGTGAAGTATATGTTACGTTATTGTTTTCATATTGTATGTGTATTATAGTAACAAATTTAAGACATCTGAAATCATAGTGAATAGGAGGCAAAAGTGATTTTAAACTTTAGATTCTTTAAAATTTATTTAGAGTCAAAAGATTGGCATTGCGAAAACGCCTTTTGTATTCCAAATTTTTTTTTTCAAGATTGGAGGATTCGAATGTATGATTCCCTATATAGTACATAGTGAGTTTAGGAAATATGACGGCTTTATAACCAACCATCGACTCAGAACCTCGTAAGAGATCAATAGCTGGAGAGAGAATTACTTCCCAGTCCTGCAAGCAATATATTTAAGAAGTACAAAATAAATGAAAGGTTACACACTACGAAATTGGGAAAAGATCGGGTTCGCATGCAACCCGCAACACACATTACGTTTGAACCCATTATCGTTGTTGATGACTCGAAGACGATGCAACCTAGTCCTAGGTATCGATTCATGCGTTCTCGACATTAGGTGTTATGTTTCGCATGGCGTGATCTACAAAATCGGTCTTTTTTAACATCCTATTAAATTTTCGGTAAGTATCCCCACTCCATAGTAAGGTTCGTCAGAAAAAGTGCGAAGTTAGGTTTTGATATGAAGCTATTTTCACAGTTAAAACATTGATTAACAAAGTGCTGAATATTTGCTCTGGTCTAACTAGTCCGTAAAATTTACCCAGCAACGCTGCCATGTGTTGCCTCCAGCGACTGCCTGGTGCGGGGGGAGCCCCTGCCTCTTCCGCAGTAATGGTGGTCGTTGTCCCCATGGAAAAGCTGTCCTCAGTCTCCGCGTCGCCCGCTGAACACTCCCCATTGACTGAGGGAACGCTTTGAAGCTCCTGCTCTTCTGACTGGAAGCTCTCGTTCATCACGGTGAAGATTCCATCTTGCTGGGCCCTTCGGCAGCTTTTGCCACGGCCGAAGCCAGATTGTAGCGGCTTGGCATCCCTGTAAGATGAATCGATTTATTCATTGTCATGACAAAGTAATAATTGTATGTGACGTATGAAGAGAAGAGTACTATCTAAGCACGCTTTCTTGAATTTTGTAATATCTATTCTGTTTATTTTGCTATAGTTAATTGATTATGAATAATTGTAGTAACTTGCGTTGTTACCAGTACTGATAGGGATAAAAGTGATGAGAAGTAGTTAGAGAAAAGAGGAAGAACTCCCATGCAAAGGAAACTATTTCCAAACGAGAACTGTGAGTCACGACGATTCAAATACAGGATAGCGCGTGAAATGAGTCAACATTTGCTTCTTGCATAATTTATGAATCGCGTTCAGCATCTCAACTGCAGTAGCAATAGAGCTTCGAGAGACAAAAGAGACAAATGAGTTACGAAATAAAGCGTAATTCACGATATTGCCGCCAGGAGACTGACTAGTTAATATAACAATCGCGGACAAAGGAAGACTGACGATGCAGTACCGATCGACGGTTGGGATTCTCTTCTATGAAATAAAAAGTCTTGTTGTGACTCAAAGGCATTTTCAGTTTGACATATGATGGACCCCTTGCAAGAGAACCATCCATAGACTGTATAATTAATTTGGATTTCTTACACGAGCGTTTCGACAAGTGGATTATATCACTCAGGTTTCCATGTCGTTTCAGTGACGGATAATTTGGCCCCCAAAGTACAGATCTCAACCCATGTGACTTCTTTCTTTGGAGGTACCTAAAGGGGGAAAATCCCAAAATGTCCACATGAGTTAATGGAGCTCAGAGGAATTATTCTTCAAGCATCACAGAAGACTTGGTCGTAGAATTATCGCTAACGTTAGTATTCGTTGCAAGAAGTTAAGAATCAAAATATTGGACATTTTAAGGATGTGCTACATTAGAACAATTCTCCCAAGAGTGATTTACATTTGTATGTTCCTTTGAGTTTGTATTAACAATAAATTTTTGAGTTAAAAAGAAAATGGAGACGTTTCGTGCTGATGTGTCATCAGTCTTCCTTTGTCGGTCATTGTGTGACCTATTATTTCGTGACTCATTTGTTTTTCCAAGCTCTACTGCTACTGTTGTTGAGATTCTCAACGGGATATCTAGCGCGACTCATAAATTATGGTAAAAACTAATAGTGATTCATTTCGTGCGTCATCCGCAAGTAGTGAACACTTTTTAGGTTACAGGAAAGCCTACAACGTCATCATCCTTAAATTTATGTAATGGTGCCTGTAAGATCAAGTTGAGATTGTTTAAAAACACAATGTACCAAATATTTTACTAAGCTTATTTATTTATTAACATCAAAAACTTAAAACTATTTGACGTATGAAACAGTTGTACAATATGTGCACTATGCTTGAGCTCCAGCTACCCCCTGCTCATTTACTACATAAAGTTGAATTATAAATGAAGGTAGCAGCAAGCAATCTTGGCATGCCTTCGTTATCTCGCTAAACGGAAAAGGAATTAAGGATCTAACCATTATTGCAAATGTAATAGATTACTTTCTCCAATACTTAGTATGTACAGAGTATACTTCTAGTATGCAGGAAGAAATTCCGGGGGCGTTCAGAAGGGAGAAGGGGGGGCAACTTGCTCCAGGCCCCGACGAATTGGCGCTTCGATATGTTTTATTCAAAAGAAATAAAAAATCGTATAATAAATCTCTAATTCAAATTTAACGCTGTAAGTTATTTTTGATGCACGGAGAAATTAATTGTATAAGAATTGGGGAGAACAGAATTTTTGTTTGAAGTTACGTGCCCCCGGGGATTATCTGTCCCAGGCCCCTGGTCTCCTTTGGGCGCCCCTTTGTAATTCGGCGTAAAATATATGCCGAGATCTTGAATGGAAACGTGTTTGCGTCCCCTGATGCCAAAAAAAGTACTCTTTTGTAAAGTCTGTATATCCATCCGTCTGTAAACAACTCTAGCGTCTAAATTTTATATAAGATTTTTTCCGAAATCATTATTCCCCAATTGATGTGACCCGAATCGAGGCCTTCCGATTTTTAAACAAATCTTTTAATTTTTGGGGGTCCTTTCCATTACGACCCTAAGAAATTTTCAAAATTTAAAATAGTTCCAATTTTAAAACATTTTGTTAAATAAAGTAAAAAATGTTAAAAACGATGTCGTAGGTTTGGTTTTCTCTAAATTTGAACCTCTGGATTTTCGAAAATTGAAAAAGTTCTTATGTCATTCTACAATTACACAGGCCAACGACCAGAAAACTTTTTGTGTGTGTTCTCCTAATTCTTATCATTTAAGTGTGCTGATTCCAAAAATAACCATAAAAATGCCGTATCGCTCACCATTTGTTCACATTTTAACATTTTATCAGTATAGCTAGGCAAATACTGCTCTGAGTATCTTGATTTGTATGAGATGCAGGAAGTCATAAGTTTCTATATTTACTATGTGAATGGGATAGTAGGGCACGCGATTAACATTAGTCTAGAAAGAATTGGCCTGTAACAAAATCTTTAAACCCGGGGGGAAAGAACATTCTACGAGAACATATGGTGGATCAACACAAGATTCTCTTGACTCCATTGCACATTATATTAGGTCTCATGAAACAATTGCCTTACCTAAAGATGAGCAGTGTTTCAAGTACCTTTGTGAAAAGTTTACGCAATTTGTCTGCAGCAAAATTATTAAAAGAGGGTATGTTCATTGCGACTGATATTAGAAAAGTGATGTTTGATTCCCAATTTGAACTCCATTTGACAGAAAATGAAGCGTAGAGTGTTTTTAATCACGTTGTTAACAAATTCCTAGCCAACAAAAAGACAAAGATTGTCAAGCAGTTGTTGCCAATATGCTGAAAGATTTGAAGAAATTGAGATGTTTAATGAGCCTCAAGGTTTACTTCTTAAATTGTTATTTACAATTCTTTCCGGGCGATTTAGGTGATGTAAGTGAAGAACAAGGTGCGTGTTATCAGGGACGTTGGAACACCAAATATGATGGAAGATTACTGTTGGTCACTTCACCGAGAGAGTCAGCAAATGGCATAGATGAGAAAGAGCTATTTCAGGAGCTTTAAAGAAAAGACACAAAGAAAATCTACGTCAATGGACACGTAAAGACTGTAGAATGTAATGTTACGAGTATAAAGCCATCTTTATGTTTAAATAAAGTTTTGTTGGTATTTTAGGGGACGTTTATTTTTCACTTGATTAGCATATATAGCATATTTTCCCATATCTTAATAGATCAAATTCTGACCAAATTGTGGGTAATGGAAAGAAATAGAGTCCAGATGCGAATTCAGCACCCAAACAAATATAAAAATCAGCTATTAAAATTTAAAAAGTTTATTGAAACCCTTTTTTGTTGACTTGTGTTATTAAAGATTGAAATTTCTCTCTCAGTTAAAACTGTTCTTCATAATTGGATCCTTAAATATTGACATGTACGTTTTCTGAAAATATGATTATTTTTCACATAATTTGAGTGAAATCGGTAAAAAAAATATGTATATAAAAAGTATTTTCCTCAAAACGACCTCAACTTTTCTTTAATGTTTTTGTATTGATAGATGGCAATGCTCCATTTAAAATATTGTTTTAATTTTTAGTATTTGCGATAAACATGTACAATATGTTATAACGTAATACATTTTTGTCCATAAATGCTTCAAATGATACAGGCCCAGTTGCTCTCTTCCGTCAAGGCTCTTTATTTCCTTAAGGAGGTTGGAAGAGTTGATTGTCTCGGCAGCTCAAGAGGTTAGAGCAACATTGCCAGATGGGAATATACGTATCAGTGCCTGAAAATTCCTAGTTCCACATACACATATTTTAAATTGATTGGATGTGATCCTTCTCAAAGAATTATTCAAAAGGTGGGAGTTTTTTATTATTATTGTTATTATTATTCCTCTAAAGATGATTTCATTGATTCCTCTTAGATTCCATCTAAAGATGTTATGTGTCGGCAGAATATAAAATCTACTCCAGGTTGCAACCAGCTATCTAAAGAACAAATCTAGGGACTGTCGGTGCCTCTACAATGCTTGGCGCAAAATGTGAGCTGTGCCAAATAAAGTAATTTCTTGCACTTACCAGTCCTTTGAATGACCTGGAAGTTTAGACAAGTTCTTACACAAATTTTGCGGAACAAATCCCAGAGCCCCGATAATTATCGGGACGACCTGTGCTTTTACGCCCGACATTCGGCTGATCTCGATTTCAAAACTCTTGTATTTAAGACGTTTCTCTGCCTCCTTGGTTACAACATTTTGATCACAAGGCACAGCAACATCTACATATAGACACAATTTTTTCTCCAAATCCCGGATAACAATATCCGGTTTGTTTGCTGCTATCGTGCGATCCATTTGAATTTGTTGGTCGTACAATATTGTTTAGACTCCAACCGACGTCACCGGTTTTGGTGAGTGTTCGTACCACTTGGGGGATGTGTTTGGAACTTCGAGGGCGGAACAGATCTGTAAGTGAGGTAGCTACACACCCTGTCGTGTCTTTTCATGTATTTGGTCTTTTCTAGAATTGGACAAGCTGAGACCATATGATCAATGGTTTCTACGTGTTCCTGTCATCTTAGGAAATTTTGAGAACTGCTTTATCATAATGTCGTGTTCTCAACGCCTGATTGTGGGCAGCTATTACATGTGTTTCCGATTCTGGCTTCATTCTTCCCCTATTAAGCCGCATAAATGATTGATCTGTATTGATTTGTGCTCTGTCCATCCGTTTCAAATATTGTCCGTGGTAAGATTTATCTATCTACGACTTCTTTAACAGTTCTGTGTCTCATATTTCATGTTCAGTACCATCAGAAGTTCAGTGTCTCTGTCATTCTGCGTGTTTTGCATAGTTTTCTTTGCAATGATTCTTGCTACACTAACAACGCCTCTGTTTCCCATTCTTCGGTCAGATTTCATGACCTTCCTCATTAGAGGATCATCTTCATGGCTGACTACATACTTTCCCATTCCGACTAACGCGTTGTGTCAGGAGGCCTTAATTTGTCTGAGGCCTTTTTCTCCTTCCTTACGTAACACATAAAGTCTCTGTACATCAGCTCGAGGGTGGAAAACACGATGCATTTTAACAGTTTTCTGGTTTTTCGATCCATGATTCGAATTTCTTGCTCAGTCCAGTCCACTAGTCCGGAACTGCACTCGACTACAGGTACTGCCAAACTACCAACTGCAGATACTTTATTCCTGGATTTCGGAGCAGACTGTAGGACAACTCTCAATCTTCTGTAATACTCCCTGCGAATTCTCTCTTTCATTGTGTCGTTCGAGATGGTCTCACATTCTTCAATTCCCAGATATTTGTAAGTTTTACCTGGCTCAAGGTCTTGAATCACAGTGTGCATATCAACTTCAAAGCTCTCTCACGTCAGTTTTCCTCTTTTTAAATTGATTTTTGCACATTTGTCAAGACCAAACTTCATGCAGATGTCATTGCTAAAGTCGTTCACGACAGGCAGCATTTGGGAGAAAATCGCTTCATTCTTAGCAAACACTTTCAGATCATCCATGTAAAACAAATGTGATACTGGCCTTTCATCACCATGGAGCTTGTAACTAAAGTCAGCTTGCGACAACTGTCTAGATAGTGGGGTCAAACTAATGCAAAACAGCAGAGGGGATAGTGAATATCCTTGAATAATACCCCTGCTGATCTGAATACTTCTGGTTTCTACTGTTTCCTTTCCGCTGTATATTAGTAATCTGGTACTCCATGACTTCATACAAGCCTGGCAAAACTCAATAAGTCTAGGATGACATCGATAGATCTCCAGGGTCTTCAAAATTAAATCGTGTGTTACACTATCAAAGGCCTTTTGGTAGTCAATCCAAGCCATGCTCAAATGACGCTTTCGTTTCTTTACATCATTCAAGATTACTTTATTCAGTAGTAAGATTTCCTTACAGCCCTAAGAATCTTCACGACATCCTTTTTGTCGATCTCGCTTCAGATGGTTCTTCTGTAGGTGTTTGTACATTTTGTCAGCTACGGTTGCAATTATAACTTTGTACAGTACGGGCAAGCCAGTGATTGACCTGTAGTTCTTCGCCAAAGAGCTGTCTCCCGCTTTGGGTAGCAAATACGTGATGCCGCGTGTGAACCATTCCGGGAGTTCCTTTGGGGTTTCTAAAATTTTATTAACAGTCTTTGCTAGATGAGAATGTATTGCTGTAAATTTTATAATCCAATAAATACGGAGCCCTGGAATCCAATAAATCAGTCCTGGGTGATTTCCAGTTTCCCTTATTCTTAATTGCTTGGAAGAGGTCCTCTTCCGAGAATTCGTTCGGGAACATTGTTCACTGTTTTCACAAGTACATTGGCAGCATCTACTTCAGATTGAAGTAAGATGCGTCTTTGTTGTAGGATCTGCTTTCCTCCCAGATTCCTCCCAAAAATGCTTCGACGTCATCTTTTGAAGGAGTGATAGCATTGCCATTCGGTTTTTGAGTGAGATTGCGATAGAATCTCTTCGCGTCTGTTTCAAACAACCGATTCTGCACACGGAAATCTATTCTATATTTGTAACGTCTAATTCGTTGAGCCCATGCTTGAGTTTTCTCTTTTAGCTTTTTAACTGCCATTAGCTTTATTGTGTCATATTTAATTTGGTATTTTTGTTCAACATTGAATATCTTTCGTTGAACTTTAGAGGTATGCGTTGATTTAGAAGATGCCTCAGCTAAGAGATATTTTTTGCCGAGTGTCGGCTATCCGTTTCTTAATTCTCTTCATCTTTGAGGGTTCAGGGCTGTTGACTGCGTTTTGCTGTCGGCCGTCGCTGTTCTTGACTGGCCACAAAATCATCTGATATACTAAATATCCAGTTGCATATATGTTGTGATTAATTTCAGTAATATCTAGACTTTTACCTGCGGTCAGTACTATCTCATTCAAGACAGTATTCACTGTCTCTAGCACTCTCTTAACTTTGGCATTTTCGTATATTCTCCTTAACGGTGCACGAGATTCAAATGGAAGTTTTCGAACTCCTTCTATCTCGCGTCGGAGGAGATTTCACATCATGTCAAGCGAAGAACAAACTACGCATTTCAGTAAATGTCAGCAAGTTGTTCTGCTGTGAATTTTCCACTGCTGAGTATGAATCTTCGTTGACTGGCAAGCTTCTTTGAGTCTGGGGTAGGTCTCACATTTGGGTTCCGCTCTCTACATACCTTGAAAACTTCTATTTCTGAGCCCCCATTTTTCTCTTTTGCGTAATAAAAGCACCACATCACCTCTTTTAATTCATCTCGTGTCCATCTGTGACGATGGATTTGAGCTACTGCTGACTCTGGGTCCCTGGGACTAACATCCGTGGGCTGGCCAGATGTGGACAAGGTGATATTAGCTCTGTTTCTGTGCAGGTATGGGACATTGGTAGAACAAGGCACGTTAAGATTCATTACATTTCTTGTTCTATCCATTTTGATAATTGGTTTTAAGTGAAAATTCGCAGGTTGCAATTTCGAATTAACAGATCACACTTAACCCTTGGGTTGTTTCCTGCCATCCGTTACTGCGAATTATAGTGGTCTAGGGACATTCTCCCGCAAGGCCCAGCAAGGGGTCCCTCCGATCGCCCAGTCGGCATTACTGATCCCTACGAGATTTTCACTGACTGCTGAAGGCAGCCTCCTATGCTGGCTAATGCAAGGTTCGGGCCTCCACTCTAATCAGTGCCTGGTGTGTCAACCCAGTTTCTCTCCTGTACCCTCCATGTGCCGACAACACGAAGTCCAATGGTTCATGACCCTTTCCTCTCAACTTACTCCCCGCTCTCCTCAAAATGGAGTACATCTTCGTTTGACCCCCCATCATCAACTTATTCAGCAAGGGATGCCTTACGGGTAGCTAGGCTACCACTGACATAGCTCTCAGGCTCAGTGGGGTACACAAGCTCCACCACCAACTGCAAGATCATGTATTTCCTAGGTGGAGTTATTATTATTATCATTGTTATTATTATGTTGAGATAGATGAAACGCTGGAATAGTGATATTATTTTTATTATATTTATTATTACTACTGTTGTTGCTGATGTTTGTGAGAGAATCCTAAAAATATATGCGACACCATTTCGAGCAATTTCAGGAGCGGATGAAAACACTTTCGTAATTACAAAAAAGGACTAGAAATTTGAAACATGGATTTTAATTCAAGGAAGCGATTCCTCTCAGGAAACAGGTCATAATATATCCAGATGTTTCCCATGAACTTACAATAGAGGAATATTTGATCGTAGTGTAATGTTACGAAGCTGAATCACAATAGACTATTATTACAATATGTTGGGATTTGTGCCAAGTTGCTCTAATCACGGAAATTGAATGCTATCGTGTTTTTGTCATTTCAAACTGACAGGTGAGAATATTTCCTTCTGAATTTCATGAGAGTAATGCTTTCCTGCGAATACTCTTTATTCCAAAATCTTCATTTCAAAAAATGACTTAACATTTATTAAAAGGGCCTGGATGCTTATGACATGTCATATACATTTTTTGCGTTTCTTCCGTGGAAAATGAAAGATAAGCATGATTTTATCTACAATGACTAAAATTATGCAATTTTCATGTGTCATGTGAAGTCATATTTTGACTTTTTTTACCCTTTGGTAATTTCCGATAATTTTCCATATTATGGTCATATTGTGTCATGAATTTTTGTGTTTTTGCCATATTTTATCTTTTTGATTCCATTTTCGCATACTTGCTTGCAGTCGTCTCAAATAGATTTTTTATATCTTCTAATTTTTTATATCTTCTTGTTATATAATTCTTACTATGATTTTGTTGTATATAATTGTTGGTCTTTCCCGTAGAAAGCACCAGATTCGAAGGAAGTGTTTATTTAGTTTTGTCAGGTTTTGTGCCAATGTTAATCGCTCCTAAAAATAAATTTAATAACTCTAGCAAGTAGAATTGTCTTCACGGGACCCCAAAGGAGAAGATGTGAATTGTGAATGTGCTAGATTTTAAAAGTATATTTGCAATACAAGGTTATTTAAACGGCGGAAAGATTTTGATGGTTTCGAAAATGCAACCAAAAAATATTTAAGTCATATTTATGTTCATATTTCCATATTTTTAGGTCATAAATGCTTGCATATTTCTAACATTTGTAGGTCTTAAACATCCAGGCTCTATTTATTATAATATCCAACGAAGGTGCCGAGATATCCGTGAGATTTTTGTTTTGCGTATAAGTTGTTAGTGAATGCGCTAAGTACTCTATTAGACCCTTTACGCATGAGCAATCAACATGTTTACATTGAGTAATTTGAATGTGATATTCTCTGTCGTCGGCCGGGTTCGTGCCGTGCATATAAAATAATCGTTAAATACCGCTTAACTAGAAGTGTGAGAAAACACATAACGATAAAGGAGGTGTAAGCCTGGTATTTAAGAAAAATCAGAATACCCTACTTAAACACTTTCCATTACAATTAAAAAAATTCCAATGAGGAAACTACTTACACTGATTGATTGTATTGTGTTTTCGAAACGCATCAACTGCTACAGTCATTATTACCGTAAGAGTAGTGCATATATTATACCGGAAGGCAGCCGTGTTTTCTCCTGTCAGATCATGAGATTCGGCGAAGACTTACACGTTGGTTTGCGAGGATTCTCCCTCTAGAGACATCCTTCTGTTAGGTATAGTCCCCAGCCGGGACAAGCCCTGAGCTTTCGATATGTGTGGTAGTGTAGAGAATGCAAGTGTGAATGTGTCTCTGTAGGGGCGTAGGAGGGGCCAAGAATGAGGAGGGAAAGATTGTATTCATTCAGTGGCATGCTTGTTAAGATACTGCTCCGCCAGTGGCATGGATCAGAAAAACCGCTGATAATTTACCCATCAGCGCAATCTGTCGCTGGAATTGAAGGGGAGACATGGAGAAGAGAATAAGTGTAACAAAAAGATATTTTCACATTTTAAACGGAATGGACATACAGTACGTTCATACGCCCGTGCATTGGTAAAGGTTGTAAGCCCGCGACGCTAACATTCTAGTTTGGAGACTTCTCGCTATACGGTGCAAGATATAGCTACATCAGCTGCTGCATAGAAAAAAGTATAAGAGCCCTATTCTTCTCGCGTGGTTCAGATCACAGTAATATTCAAGAATTGCTTCCAGGAATGGTAACGAAATAGCCTCCTGTATGTATAAAGTGAAAAACAGCCAGGTCAGCTCTAAAAGGCACATCACAATTAGGTGCCGCAATTGTACGAGCCAAAGCAAAACCGCATGATGCTGCGTATTTGGTTGCAAATCCATTTATGATTTATTGAATTAAAATTCCCGACCACTGGGCACTACATGTCACTGCTTTGTAAGAGATAGTTTGGCATGATTGAAAAACGGAAGAGACGTTGCTTCGCGATAGTTCCTCAAACGATTCCAGATGTAAGAAGTTTTCGGTTAAAAAAACTTTCTACGATCATTATGATGGGAAATACAAATTATTTGACTTTTGTGCTGTAGAAAATCAATTTAAACAGATGGCAAGATCGCAAATTAGCACACTTTCGGCGTTCAGAGTGTAAAAATGCATACTTGATAATTTGTTGGCAACAACCAACAAACTTTCAATGATATGGAAGACTAGAAACAAGTTATAAAAAATTTTTACCAAACAGTTTCTGAAAGTGACTTTGTTATTCCTAGAAATTCACTTGGTGCAGAAAAGCTGAAGGACATAAGAGAAATGTTAGAGCTCATGGAATCAAAATACATATTTTTACAAAACAAGTTCTGCTTCAATAGAACATACTATCTCACAATATTTCTCACTCTACTCTCTCTTCAATATTATACTACATGAACCTGCAAAAGTGTTTTTAACTATCAAAAATGTTTTCGCACCGAGACTCCAACTCAGGTCCTCCGAGTATACTCGCCGTGCGCCTTTACGCTATGGACATGGTCTGATATTCCAGCCGCCACTTAAAAATCTAATTGTATCAACTCAATATTTCCAATACACAATTTTGAAAATCTAGAGAAATCAAAGAAAATGAGACCTACACGAGAATTCTTTCAAGCGTCCCACATGAAAAAATTTAAAGAAAAAATTGGATCAGTTTTTGAGAAAATGTACATTTTATAATTTGCATTAATTTCAACAAGAAATTACGTGAAAACTACTATATTTTTAATTGTACACAATCTTTTTAAAGAGCTGATTTTTTGGAACAGATTTTGTTTAAAGCAAAAATCGCTACAATTTTGTAATTTTGAAATGTTAACTTTTGTGCAATTTTCGAAAATATAGAGTTCCCCGGTAATAAGACTAGTACACTAGTACAATTTTTTACCGTCCACTAATACATACGTGGAGAAAATTTAAAGAAAAATTTGGAGCGCTTTTTGAGAAAAAAATCACAACTTCTTAAAATTGCCTACATGTTGCGTCAAATAAGACGAAAACAACTCGTATTGTCGAAAAATTGAAAATAGACTAATTTAAAGTTCCGTTTTTAAGGAATAGATTTCATTAGGAAAAAAGTTTTATCTTAGCTACTTTAGTAGAGGGAAGAAGCCGATAGAATTTGCGTTTTAACAATTTTCAGAAAATCTGGCATTTCAAATAACATGGGACCTGCGTAGTTATCTTAAATATCCTTTACGCTATTCGAGGAGAAAGTTTGATAAATAAATTCGGTGCCATTTTTGAGAAAATGTTGACAATGTTTTGACGCTTCATGTAAAGTATTCTCGAAAATAAAATATCCGTCTGAAATTCCCAAAGCCTTGAGTTCACTCAGATCGACAGGGGAATATCAATTTGATGAATATCGACAGAATGGTTTAGGCGCTAGCGTTGACAACAGATGGTCAAACAAACGCAGATAGAAAGACAGACGACTTGCCGTCAATAGATTTTCCGGTATCAAGGACCCGCAAAATATGAATTCTGCCCAATCACGTGTTAGAGGGTATTTTTCTATATACAGTCTCTTTTCTGTATTTTTCCTCTTTATCAGTACTTGGGCCCGGCCGGGAATAAGTTTTTCTGCCAAAAATTTGTCATTTTCCGGCGCACGATTATATAACTTTCTCGTCTTACGAAGTACTTTAGTAAGGGCGGGAAAGTAAAAACACATGATTGCTTAACTGTAAAAGATCACAACAACCAAATTTACGTCTATCATTAACTCCATTGACATCAGATTGAAATCACGGATTTCCATCATTAGGATGTTTTTTTCTAAATAGCAAAAAATTGCAGGTTATCTCACTCAAAATTTAAAAAGTATAACAATTAAAACTATACAGTTGGGGTTAGACCTTTAATAAATAAATGGGTAAAGTGCAGTGCCTTTGATGTTGAATTCAATCACTTACTGGTGGTAAATTCTATTGGCCGGATGCTCTAATCAGTAGTTCTCCGTGGTTTCTCCGATTAAATCCGGGCGAATACCGAAGCAGTACCCTAACAAACGGGCCACGAAGCGCGAGCGATCTTTCCTTCCTCATCGTTCTCCTAGCGTCACCTCTTATTACACACACACACACACACACGTATACCCTGATGCACTATATTGCTACACTTGTCACGAGACCACTTGGAGCTTAGAGCTTGTCCCAGCTAGGGCGTTTCCACGCCAGTGGGAGATACGTGGTTGGAGAAAATTACCGCAAGCCAATGTAGGTCGGCACTGGATCTCGCCATCTCCCGGGGGAAGATCACCGCCACCTCCCGCGGTAAAAGCATGCATTACACTTACAGAACTAATGGGCTTAGCCGTTGACGCGCTCGGCATCACTAATCAAAACAGTCAATCAAATGATTCAAGTGATCTATGGCTCCCCGTGCTACCACCACGGATTTTGATGAATTTTTGTATGATGAGTTTCACATGTCTCAAAAGAACTTCTGTGAAATTTATGTGGCTTTATAGGAAAAATAGGTTTAAGTTAGCGGTTTGTTTGACTCCATATAGCGTCGTTGCATAGAACAGTAACAAGAATTTTGCAAATTCGGGATCGAATATTTCCTTTTCCGTTATTGCTAAATAAATGCAACTGCGCTTCCTTCTATATCTTTTATTGTTCTATTCTATCAAACTAATATTAATTTTGATTTATTAACATACAGTACGTACATTGTCGCAAAATCTCCAAAAAATTGTGTTAAAAAACTTCAGTCATTTTTTTAAACATTGAATAGCTTCCTAAAAAATTTCACTACGAAAAGTAAAAGTTTGTTTATAGCATGTCAACATTACAGCCTTCCTGAAAGCTCCTTTTCAACATCGTACCCCCTATCATTTCTTTGTAACTTATGTAAAAATTGATGATTTGTTTTTCAAAAAGACCTCCAAATAATGTATTTTCAGACTTCTTTTGAAGAACTAAGCCTTGTTACGCAGAAGCTTTTAGCATTTTTTTTTCAAAATACCACTGGAAAGAGCCCGATTTTAGCTTGTAAATAAGTTAATTTGATTATCCATCGGAGACATAAAATGTCCAAAATGTAAATAGTGTAGCAATGTTTACGAAGTGTTTAATAAAAGCCGGAGTTTATTTTTATAGTTTTCAGAATACTCAAGAATGAAAAGTAAAATTTATCACACACTGTTTCAAAAGAACACATTTTGTCATTATTTCAACCTCCTTGCTCTTACCATTATTGTAAATTAGTAGTGCAACAACAATATATATAAAATTAAGCGAGAAATAAAAATTAGTTGAATTGTGTAAATTGGGTGCTTTTTTTATTTCTAGCTTAATTTTTCATTCTGAACAAATATATTCATTTCTTTTGTAAATAATAAACAATTTATAGGTTTCTGAAATGTTTCTATGCTGCTATAATGCAATTTTTGCCTATAAATCAAGTTTTCAAACCAACTTTTGAGTGCTCATTGCGGCTCAACCATTCGGAATATCCACGTAGTTTATTAGACAAAATATGCTTAGAATTGTCTTAAGAACTTATTTTTGAACGTACCGGGAGCATAGTACTTTACAGATCAATATAATATGGATTGATAAGGGGCAAGAGTCCTTCCCGTAAATGGGCCCGGGGTACATACCAACTTGAATGAAAATACATGTATTTACTTTTAATAAACACAAATAAACCAAACATTTATTTATCATGAAAATTTACAGTGATACTTGCTTCTGTTACATGATACTGTGCTTCATTATTCTACGCTAGACATACAATTGAATTCACTGTCTTAATTAACCACTCGACTGCCATTTTCTATTTTGATTAGTTTAACGTCATGGTGCATACACCTATCCTGCAATAAGCAACCCCGTTATTCCTCCATATATGCTACTTTCAATAGGGATATTCCCTTTCCTGTTACCTTCCCACTTCTCCAGCTAGTTTATAATACCTGACTAGTAACAGTTCGCCTTCTACGTTGCTTGGCACCTCGCCGCGAGTGCTGGTCGTCCGGCCCCTGGCTGCCCAGCGCGCCACGCTGCACTGTCCGGTGACCTGGGACCGGAATCACTTGTCCGTGATTCTTGTTATTTGTGAATCCCCACTCCGTGTTGAACTCGTATCACCCTCTGCTCACACGGGGGGAAACACCGACACAGTCATCAGCATTATTCTTCTTCAGCACTTCCATCAGCTACGCGTTCGGAGCTGACTATCACCGATTCTACTATTTACGAATGTAGGTTCTCAACTACATACGGTTACAATATTACTGTAGCAGCGTTACCTCGACTATTTACCGGGAGCCGGCATCTCTGTCCCTCCGTGTCGGAGACGCCGTCCGGGGAGAAAAACGACGAAATTTCGAATAAAAACTCTTAAGGACAATTCTAAGCATATTTTGTCTAATAAATAACGTGGATATTCCGAATAGTTGAGCCGCAATGAGCACTCAAAAGTTTCTTTGAAAAATTGGTTTATAGGCAAAATTTGCATTACGGAAGCATAGAAACACTCCAGAAACATATGAATTGTTTATTACTTATTAAAGAAATGAATATATTTGCTCAGACAGAAAAATTAGCGAGAAAGAAGTCGAAATGTGTAAATTGGGATGGAAAAATTGACTTTTAGGCCAAAATTGGCATTACAGAAGCATAGAAACCCTACAGAAACAAAAAAGCCCCTAATTTACACAATTCGACTGCTTTTTTATTTCTCGCTTAATTTTTCTGTCTGAGCAATTATATTCATTTCTTTTGTAAATAATTAACAATTAACATGTTTCTGAAGTGTTTCTATGCTTCCATGCAAATTTTTCTCTAGAAATAATTTTTTCAAACCAAATTTTGAGTGCTTATTGCGGCTCAACCGTTCGGAATATCCACGTAGTTTATTAGACAAAATATACTTAGAATTGTCTTAATAGCTTATTTTCGAAGTTTCGACGTTTCCTCCCCGGACACTCTGTATATATTCTCCCATTATTTTTAAATTATGCAATTTTCAAAAATTCAAAACTTCGAAAAACTGAGACCTGAGCCATTTCTTATGCGTTCTTTGCTATATCACTTTTTATTACTATTTACTATTACTATCACTATTTTTAAGTTACTTACGTTTTATTTTCATAACCACATGCAATTAGTCCCGTAAGTGCATTTCATGTTTTATCGTGAAAGGTGGATACGATCATTCCCCAATGGATGCCGCGATCCGGCGCCGACCTACCTGTCGGTTTGCGGGGCTTTCCCCGGCCAGGTATCACCCATCATCAGGGCACAACCAATCTGGGACAAGCTCTAAGCTTCCGACTGGTCTACGACATGTGCGATAAATTAGTACATGTAAGTGTGTGTGTATGTAAGGTGTGAGGATAAGACTAGGAAGAGGATTGCGCCCGGTCCGCGGCCACTTTGTTAAGGTACTGCTCCAGCATTCGTCTGGTATTGATCGGAGAAACCATGGAAAACTATCGATCAGAGCAGCGAGTCGCTAGAATTTTGTTCCAGACAGCAGCTGAATTCTATCTAGTTATCTTGTTAAAGTTCAAAATCCCGCCACCGTCGGGACTCGAATTCTAGAACCTTCCGATCAGAGGTACCTCGCTGACATCAGTTGATGCACTGAGCCGCCTAAACCGATATATTATTCTTGACAATTGGTAAGATATTTTCAAGATGTTTTTTGAATTTTTCTATTCTAAACTCTCGCCTCATTTTTAATTCTTCACTTGTGGTCCAAGTTGATACATGCTTTAATATTTGTAGGTATTGTCATGTCAAATTTCGGAAGGTTTGTGCCACTCATCACAGTGAAATTGTCATTACCAAGAATGCCCCCCTCCTCACGTGCACCGCAACACATTTATCGTTATCGGTGCCAGACTCTTTTCAGAGTCGTCACAGACCTTTATACTTTCATGCATCGAAATAAGCATGTTATTGTCTCTGGCGTATCAGCCTAAGGTCGTTCATGTCCAATTGATCACGAAAGAGAATTTCATATTTTTTCGAGATTTTATAATATCATCCTTGAAAATCTGACTATCCTGCTTCGAGGCCAGGGAGAACCACAATGATCTCAGATTCTGAAGCTGAAAAAATCCTCGCTTGAAGCTGCTTCTTTGTAATAGAGCTTCTATCAAGAGATACTTTGATTTTGGTACGCCAGATTGCAAAGAAGTTACTTGATTAGGCTGATACAGTCCGGCTCTCCGGCTGTTCGCCTGTCTGACCGTCTGTTTCCACCGTCCGTCCGAATGTCTTTCCGTCTGTCTGTCTTTCTGTCCGTCCGTCCGTCTGTCTGTCTGCCTGTCCGTCTGCCTGTACGTTTGTCTGTCCGTCCGTCTATCCGTCTGTCCGTCCGTTCGTCTGTCCATCTGTCTGTCCATCCGTCCGTCTGTCCGTCCGTGTGTCCGTCCGTGTGTCCGTCCGTGTGTCCGTCCGTCTGTTTGTCCAGCTGTCTGTCTGTCCTCTGTCTGTCTGTCTGTCCGTGTGTCTGTCCGTATGTCTGTCTCTCTGTCCGTCTGTCTGTCCGTATGTCTGTCCGTCTGTCCATCTGTCGGTCAGTCTATCTGTCCGTCCGTCTGTCTCTCTGTCCGTCCGTCTGTGTCCGTTTGTCCATCTGCTTGTCCGGCCGTCTGCATGTCTAGCCGTCTGTCCCTCTGTCTGTGTGTCCGTCTGTTTGTCCGTCTGTCTCTTCGCCCGTCCGCCCGTTGGTCTAACTGTCCGTCTATTTGTGAACAATACTAGCGCCTATACTATTCGTAGTTTTTTTCCAAAATGAAAATTTCCCGGTCGATATGACCTGACTCAAAGCTCTGCGATTTTTAAAAACAATCTTTAAATTTTACGGGTACTCTACATGAAGCCCCTGGGACAATTCCAAAATTTTCTCAAAAATGGCTCCAATTTTCTTTTGTTGAAATTTGTTGTAAGAATACAGTGAAAAATACTTATTAAGATGGCATAATTCGAATTTTCATTGTTAATTCTGAATTTGTAAAAGTTTCAATGTTTTCGGCATTTTTCTACAACTCTAATATAGAAAAAAGTTTTTTTTTCCCTCAAGTGAAAGTCGTTTCCCACAATTAGGTCTTTCGTTTACGTCAAGCATTGTTCGAATATCGTCCTACTCTCCGGAGGTCTTTTTACTCAGGTAATGATATACGAGATGCTTTCGGTAGGGGGATGCCGCAAGCAACTAATGAAACTGATCGCTTTTCCGCTCGACACGGCGGATGTCGCCGGGCTGTGGCAGTCGCCTACTTCCTGTCGCCTACGTAGAACTTTTCGAACTTTGTCACGCGGAATATCAAGTAACACCAAGATTCAAACGGAAGAAGCAATGCGCGTCTCCGCCGCCAGTTGCAGCCCCCGCAGGAGACGGCCTTTGTTTCCGAAGTGAAACCGAGTGGCATAACGTGTCTATTCCCGTTCCCCTACCTTCACCTCACGGGAGACTTCTGTTATGAGCTTTGGCCGACAACATTTTTATCAAACTGCCTAGTGTTGGAATTTGTGGCACTGAGGGGATATATATATATATATATATATATATATATATATATATATATATAATATATATATATATATATATATATCAGTCATACAGTGTCCGGGGAGGAAACGTCGAAACTTCGAAAATAAGATCTTAAAGACAATTCTAAGCGTATTTTCTCTAATAAACTGCGTGGATATTCCGAATGGGCGAGCCGCTATTAGCACTCAAAAGTTGGTTTGAAAAAATTATTTCTAGGCAAATGCAAGCATAGAAACACTCCAGAAACACGAAAATTGTTTATTATTTACAAAAGAAATGAATATATTTTCTCAGACAGAAAAATTAAACAAGAAATAAAAAAGCAGTCGAATTGTGTAAATTGAGTAATTTTTCTTTCTGAACAAATATGTTCATGTATTTTGTAAACAATAAACAATTACATGTTTCTGGAGTGTTTCTATGCTTCTGTAATGCAAGTTTTTGCCTAGAAATTAATTTTTTAAACCATCGTTTGAGTGCTTATTGAGGCTCAACCATTCGGAATATCCACGTAGTTTATTAGACACAATATGTTTAGAATTGTCTTAAGAGCTTATTTTACAAGTTTCGACATTTCCTCCCGGGACATCCTGGGTGTATATATATATATAAAGACATATAACCGAGTTTTATGCTTTTTTATAATATAAGTGAAACGGAACCAGTGACTGAAGTACACTATAACTGAGGATTCACTATATCCGAGTTCATTACAACCGGAGTCGATACTTTTGTTTTTTCAGAGAATACACAAATGTATTTTAATATCTTTCACGTCGTTAATATTTACATCAGCAGTAATTTGTATACGTTATTGCATTCGTAAGTACAAGTAATTAAAAAATCTTATAAAGTTTCTCGAAATTTTGAAAGTTTTGAGTGAGAATGAGCTTCAAAATGTGCATTTTTAGAAACTCTCGAGCAACATTTTCTCAAAAACGGCTCAAAAGTTTTCAATGAAAATTTCCAAATAAAGCTATGTTTTACTCTTCTACAATATTCGTAAAATCATGTTTCTGTTCTACCATTAGGGGACCGAAAAATTAGGGAAAATGTGAATAAATGTAGTTAGGGAGGCGATAGTTGGCGGATGGGATGAAGGTGCGACAAAACCGTAAAACTACCCCGAACCAAATCAATTAGAAAGCTAACTAGAACGAGAATGTCAATACAATTCTGTAACACCATAAGTTACTATCACGCATACTAGTTACAGAGTATTGAGAAAGTATTTTAACCTCTTCAGACCCGGTGACAAATGCGCAATGAAATTCTGGTAGTTTTTGCACAATTATGTTGTTTGGGATGTAAAGGAAGCAAATATATAAAGAATATTATATTTTATTTTCCATGTTTTGGAAATCGTTGGTGCACATATGTGTACCTCAGGTCAATACCGTAAATTTCCTACTTAAATGTTAGCTAGAAATAATCATAAACAGTTAATGGAAATCAGGATATAATCAGAGATCGAAATCTGGAAAAATTATTTATTGCATACTCTTATTATTGTTATTGCAAAATTCCACATTTTCTTTAAGTAAAATCCATGAAGTGCAATATGTATTTGTATGTGCTGAAGCGTAACTATTTTTTGAAATACCTTTCAAAAAATAGTTACGCTTCAGCACATACAAATACATATTGCACTTCGTGGATTTTACTCTTGTTCTTGATTTGCAACCAATCTTTCTTCATTTTGTTTGAAATTTATCATCACAGAAAAATGGTAAATGACTAATTTGATCATATCTTACTTCTTCCTACTTTACTTACTACTTGCCTGGATTTCTTTCTTGGCGTACAATTTTCAGCACTGTCCTTATCATTGCTATCAACTATGACATGTAGCTGTCTGCTGTTATTCCTCCTTTTACATAGATCAATGCCCTTATTATTTGTTGTCTGCTTGTACAACACCAAAGCGTGGAACATACTTTATTCCCCTTCTTGTTTCGACCGTCTTTCACATGTATCCTATTAATTGCTATCTACGCACGAGGACAGTAATGTTAGACATTTGTTGTCTCTCCATTTTACAAGGATTTTCATCACGATCATGAGGTGAAAGATTATCAACAAAATGAAAATTATTCGTAGTTTTGAAACACCTATCTCAAGGCATTGCATCGCTGATAAGCGGAAAATGGAGAAGTCTACTTCAATACATCTCAGCCTGTGGAATATTGAGAGTTCCTATTGTTATCTCAATTCCTACGTAATGTAAAATTTCTGATACATCAGTCGCGACATATACAGAAGAAACTTGCATATATTTCAAATTCGTCTGGTATGACACTAATTTCCAAACTTCCAATGGAAAATATTCCATGAAGGTTTCTAGAATACCTTTCGGGTCGTTGCAATCTTCGTGGAGCTCCCCCCATCATCAAGCATATGTCCCTTGTCAATCATACTTTTCGCATATCATTCCTGCGCTCAGGAGAAATCTTCTCTTGTAGTAGAGTCGTGAATGTTGTTTTCTGATTCAGAATGAGAACTAGGTTTTGCAGGCAAGGGTTCCTTATCAGCAAATAATTCATCATCATTACTTGAGTCCAATGATTCAACATCATTTTGATTCAGAAATTCGAATAACTGTTCTTTAGTCATCGGGGTTCCAACGGAAAAAATATTTCGTAAAGATATAGTCCCATAACGTCAAGTTAACGTCATTAAGGTCGTTAACGTCATTAAGGTGCACATTTGTGTACCAACAAAAACAAATGCATACAGAGCATGCAAAAATGCATTTTTTCGCTTTCCGAGGATAGTAAGCTATTCTATCAACTTTATAAAATAGATACAAAACAGAAAATACGTCATCTAATGATACAATACGCTAACAAAAATACTTTCTTTCACGCCGCTGAGAACGGGCCGCCATCTTCTACAATGACTAACTTTCTTCTCGGCTAATTCAATACACAAGTGCACAGAAACACCACGCTTGGTGAAATTAAAAAGCTTGAAGGTTAATAAACGCGAATCGTCTAAGTAAAGAGAAAAAATCGAAGGTCACACTGAAATACGTACTTAGAAATAGAGGTGCACATATGTGCACCTGTGGACTGAAGAGGTTTGCTGCTGTAGACAAAACAGGGATTTCGTGGCATTGAACTCACTTGTGGGCCTGGCAAAAAAAATGATAAATTTTGTCCTTGTATGTAGCAAATTACTTCCACTAACACATTGTTTAGTCAGAATCAACGTTTTTTTGGTTACTTGTCCGCGAAAAATTAGTTGACGACAAAACGTCCGTTTGCCTGTTTGTCCTTATGTGATCAACGCTCGATTCTAAACTGTTCAGACAATTTCTCCAAACATGACATTCTGCGATTGGTTTGGCTAAACTCAGGTTCCTGATAATTTGAAAAACCGATATTTTTGTTCTGAGGAATTTAATCTTAATATCTTTAGAATTTTGGGTTTGCTTAGAAAGCGGTTTTCCTTCCATGGGAAAACTTAGCACTTGCTAATTTGCTTCCCTTTTTCAAACGATATTCATGTAGCCAGAACCTCTCATGAGTCAATCACATGGAAGTTCGTCCTTTGTAGCATTTTCCCGTAAGGTAATTGATTTCCAAGACAAAACTTGCTTACGATGCGTGAATAAGTTGTTTGCTTTTTTCCAGGACGCGGATTCCCTAAGCAACTGTTTGCTGCAGATAAATACGACCCTAAGGATGGGCTCTCTGGATTTCTAGTTCTCTTTCAATTTTGCACTTCGATTGATGCGGTTTTCTATTCTTCAGAAAACTTAGCACCTGCTATTATGCTTCTTTTTTCCAGAAGATGTTTTAGTTCATGCACCTTAAACATCTCTTTAGTCAATCACTTTGAGGCCACCCACGTCATCCTTCATAGCATTTTCCCGTAAGGTAGTGGAATTCCGAAACAAAATTAGGTAAAATGGATATATTCTGATACTAAATATTTTAACATGGCCCCAAAACATGACACGGTGCATCCTCATGGAAAGTGATATTTTCCGAAACTTAGAGTATAATTTGATATTGGGTTTCAGGTGATACTGAGCGTTAGAATTTTGATATGAGCCTAGAAATTTTCAAACAAAATTCCTTTCCTTTATTGAACTTCTTGATCCCATTATAGTGAGTGAGAATCATCACGATCATCATCATTATCATCTTGACTCTTGTGAAGATTTCGCACTTAGTAAATCATTGTTTTGAGTGTGAAAAGTACCTAGCTTAATATTTGAGGAAACAAATGCTAAACAAAAGTTTATTGTAAATTATTTTTAGACCAATTTTTTGAACTTTTCAACCAATTGGCAATATATAAACTTGTGATAGAATGAAGTACCTACCATTAATTCTAATTACAGCAGGAGAGAAAATATCTTCTTCTTCTTCTTCTTATTATTATTATTAATATTATGCTGATTGCTATTCATTACTTTTAATGCTTTACTCGTATATATTTCAATTTACATTTTAGTTTCCTACAAACTTTCAAATTTCTGCGAAATGCAATTGGTGCTTGAATAGTCAGTATTGTTTCAGTATTGGATAGTTCGCTTGTAACTGCCATCTCTATAAACAGTTTTGTTATAACCTCTTAGCTCCGGGAGTGGCTAATGGATAGCGTGTCTGTGAAGCGGTCCAGTGTTCGATTCCCGGCCGTGGCTAAAATAGAGCTGAACATTTCTAATTGCAAATCGTCTGTTTCTATAGCCGTGTGACAAAAGAAAGCTCAGGCAGGCCAAATAAGCTGGGTATGGTGTTAGTATGTATGTACCTGTATGGGGTTAGTATGAGAATACGTCATACTAACCTCGTGTCTCCCTTACCCGCAGGCATGGATAATAAAATAAAAAATAGTCCCAGGCCTAGGAACACTGCTAACTGTCAGAAGTAAGACTAATCTGATCCTAAATGCCAAATACGTGCATATATTGTGATTTCTTCTAAGATCCGTTCGCTGTAACTTTACTCAGCACGTAAACAAACACACGGGGTCGTCGCTTTTTCTCATTGGCTGACGGACACCACACTGGTTATAGAATTGATCTGTTTGTTCTTATTTATGTCACTGTGGAAATTACTTTTGAATAACAATTTAAATGTTTCGAAATTTAAAATTCAATTGCAAAGAATCAAGCTGTGGTTTGTTATCAAACTCGAGGCGAAGTTTCTTACGAATGTGGCAGGCAGACATTGCATATGACACTTTAACAGAAGAAATAATTATTAATACTGGGGGGTCAGTTCTTCCAGCGATGAACATTTTTCAGACAGTGCTATGGACGAGATTTCTACTGCTATCTTTCGAGTGCACATCGTAAATATAACTACTGTGATATTTAAGCAAATTATCTGCAAGGTTTAGGTGGTATTTTGGGTGTATTAAAGAAGTACTAGTGAAAATAATATCTTATGACAGTTCTGGCTGCGACACGTGCCGGCATTTGAGTATAGTCATGGCGCCAATGGCGCAGCCAATCATGAATTATAGGGCGGAGGGATACACTCAAAGTTTGTTTACATGCGGAGTGAAGTTACAGGGAACGGACCTTAGTATAATTTTTCATAGTTCTTCGATTTTCTCCGCACATAGAATAAAATTCTGCAATTTTGTCTTGGACATATAATTCTCCTTTTTATAATAGTTCAAAACCGAGAGTCTATAGTACGATTTTTGCAATTCTTGCACGAACTTTGCCCCTCAATAACCGTCTTTACGATGGAATATGTCGCGGTATTTCGCGACTTTCTAAGTCGTGCCGCTAGATATCTCATGATCGTAACCGTATCAAGTAGTGCTTGCGATCATGTGACATCTAGCGGCACCAGCGAGAAAGACGTGAAATGCCGTGTGATAATCCATCGTGGCCTTAGGGGCTTGAGGGGCAAAGTTATAAAAATCGCACTATATTTATCTGCTAAGTTTTCGTATTGTTTACCACAACCTTGCATCTTAATTGAATTGTTCCGGAAAAGCCAAAATCGTTTGTTTTGGTGGGTGCAATTTCGTTTGGCATGAGGTGTTTTGTTGTACAAATGCCACAGAGATTGTGTCTACAGAATCCATTATGAAACCGAGGAGAACAAAAATTCCAGAATATTTCACTGCTGATCCCATTTAAAGAAGAATTAAAGATAATAAATAGCTTATTTCAAGAGTCTCTTTCCGTGTTGAAACTACCTTTGGAGTTGTAAGATTGTTACAAAAGATGTCGCATTCGTTGAAAATCAGACCTAACGAAAACTCTCGCGTAGCAGTTAAGCTAGCAATAGACAAAAAGAAAGACTGATTACATTCCTATCATAAAGTATGGAAATCGATTTGACATCCTCAAGTGTTGCACGCACCATTTACATCTGTATTTCTTTAAAAGCAATTTCAAGACTTTCACGATTCTGCAAAGTGACTTACGGCTGTAAAAACTTGTGAAAAGAAATAATCATACTATTGTACAAACATTCATTATATAAAAATGTTTTTTCTCTGATTTGCAGTAAAACTCTTGCAATTGACTATGAACGTAGTTTATATAATGTATGGCCGATAAATTTTTAGTCAGTCTGAAGTGTGAGAATATCGCCAAGAGAATCAAAATAGTGTTGATTTTCAAATGTTGCAAAACTCTTTTGGATGAAGGGTTCAGGTTCCATTTACGACTTGAAATTATCTCCATTCTGAGCAGCGTTCCACTCATAAAACTCTCTGCTATTAAAGAAACGACCCGTCAAAGGGGTCATCTGATAAATGCTTTTAGGACCTTCGACTTCTTTATCACATAATTAGTTCAAATCTTCAGGTAGAACCTTCTTTTCACGGCAGTAATTGCATGCAGCTATCTCCCTGATATTATAACATGAGTAGAAAACAATGTGAAAAACTCCATAGAAGATAAAAAATTCCTGAATGAATTTATTTCATATCTTTGTTTCATTTCTGGAGTACAATTCAAAGTCATATCTATCAAAAAATAAAAAAATCAACGAAATGAATAAATTATTACAAACGGGGTTCAAACTAGTTGAACGCACGTCAAATTTCTATAAGAAATAAAAAATTCCGGTTATAGAAACTTACTTTACGGATTGTCAAATATTTTTGAGATACGTGTTCTTTTTTGTTTGTATTTGCTTTATTCTTATAGCATTAATAAAACTCATGAAAAAATGTCTTTAAGTTAAAATATCATTCACATTTTCTACTTCAAAATGAACTGGTATAATTTGAACTGTTAATTTTCTCGGTAGCTACGGTGAGAAAGATTCATAAAATATCACTACCACTAGTAATAATAGCCCACTAGTAATAAATAATACTATCATCCCTTGGCTAGCATCTGGTACACCAGTAAAATATCTTGGGGTCAACATTGACAGCAGGTTAACTTGGAAAAAGCACATTGAAGTAATAACCAATGCAACATATGCTAAAATATCGAGATTGTATACATTAATTAACTTCCGTTCAGCCTTAAATTTGGAATGTGTTATTTTAATATTTAAATCTATTATTAGGTCATCGCTCACATATGCCTGTCCACTCTGGAATAACACAGCTGAAAGCAACATTGAAAAACTTCAGATAATACAGAATAAATTTTTAAGAAAATGTGCAAAGGCTCCTTGGTTCATCTCGAATACACACTTCAAATAGAGCCCCTAATCGAGCATATAAGAAAACTGTGATAAATTCTTTACACTTCTTCCGTTCTCTCCTTGCTGTAAAAAATTCACAATGGGAAAAACATTAAACAATCCCAAGAGAATACGCTCATGATATCCGAAAGATAAGTTAAAACCCCCATGAAAATAAGTATTTACTAAAATATTGTATGTTAAAAAAAAGTTTATTTTCACTCCAATATAAAAATAATTTTTGAATGTATGTAAAAGTATATAGATTTAAGAATGAATCATGTATCGCAAAAATTTGATTATTGAATGTAAATTGTTTTCATGTGTTAGAAATATAAGTATGAAACCTTGTAAATTCGCTAGTAATAAGGTACAATAGTAAGAGGTTGTTTGCCCAAATATTATGTATTGAAAATAAAAATGTACAAACCCCTGAAAGGCAAAATTGACGAACAGGTAGAAAATAAATTTTGATAAAATAAAATATCATAGAATATCAAGTAGCGGTGACAATAACAATATCAAGTAGCGGTGAAGGAATAAAATATTTTATTGTTGGGGAAAAATAAATGCATTGTAATAAAGCAAATTCGAAACAAAAATATTGCGTTCGATATTGCAAACATCAAGAAAACCTCTCGACAATACGAGTAGTTCATATCCCTGGATGTTAATGCACACGAAATCATAGTGTACTGTTGAAGCTTTTAAAAACAGACTTCTTATGCATGTTCATATACCACAAAACGTACAATAAAAACGAAACACTTAAGTTATATGAGAGTGACTAAATTTGCGAATAAATGTTTTTAATAAAAAGTTCTCAAAGAACTATACAAAATCTTCTAAATATTTCATTATTATCTCACTGGCGGCTCTTAAACTTACTGTGATTTTTAATACTTCTTACTACGGCAGTAAGAACGAAACTGCACCGGAGTTATAATTCGCAACTCACATAATCACAGGTTATTCTGCATAAGGCGAGAACATACCGGGGAAGTCGAAGTGAGGTTCGTTGACGTTGATACGGCCGTCCCAGCGCACTGTCACATCCGCACTTTCAACAACTCAGCGCGACCGTCGACTGGACACTAGTCATCGAAGATCGTGACGACGGTGGCAGTGCGGCTGTGGCGGCGGCGGCAGTGGCGGCGGCGGCAGCAGCGGCGGCGGTGGTGGCGGCGGCGGCTGTGGCGGCGGCGGCGGCAGCGGCGGCGGCGGCAGCGGCGGCGGCGGCGGCAGCGGCGGCGGCGGCGGCGGCGGCGGCCGCGACGGTGGCGGCGGCGGCGGCGGCAGCGGCAGGCGGAGGCGGCGGCCGAGGTGGTGGCGAGGGCGGTGGAGGCGGCAGCGGAGATGGAGGCGTCGGTCACCTGTAGGGGGCCACATCGTTGCCATTTCCCCTGCTACATTTTGCCCGCATCTGCTCGCCAACGCCTCTCCTTCCCCCTCATTTCCAAGGCCCCCTTGTCGAAGGTGCATCTGGTGCCTCCCCGCCTTAACCACCAAACCTATCACGGCCCCCACCCACGTGGCCGCCGCCGCCGCCGCTGCCCAACCGCCGCCCAACCGCCGCCCACGACGCATGCGCGCCAAGACTCGCGGTGCTCTACGGGCAGTGATTTGAATGCATCGAATAACACTCGACACAGAAAAGGGAATAGAATACACGAGTGCCGAAATTACTGTCATGCTAAATGCACACCAGACTATTATCTCAAAACCACTAAGACTTTGAAATTAGTCTTTTATAACCAAATCAAATCAAACCACCGAAGAGAGACCTCGTAAAAGTCTGTGAAGAATACCCGTATATGACCTTTGTTTCGGCACATGCTGGTATCGTTTACGGTTTAATGTTGTGTTAAGAAAATTATCATCTCGTGACTTTATTGAAGATTTTGCATGGAAAGACATGAATCACATTCCAAGGACGAATATTGCAGATAAATTGTTTGCTTGATTCATATGTTATGAGTAATAAAAATATGTGTATTCTTAATCAGTTGCGCCCCGTGCAGGTGATCACCCCGTATGCTGTGTACATCTCTTAGCGAACTAACATTTATTTGACATGTTGATAAAAAACAAGAATGACGACACTTATATCAACTTGCATACTTCATTAATCAATAAATCTTTCATTTTTTGTTTGCCAATACCATCTTTCCTTGAATTTTCAAATTGTATGTTATTGATCTGTATGTTTTCGGTCTCAAGAAACTATTGATAAGTAGACTGGCTCGTAGAACGAACAGTAGATTTCTCCTTTTTGGAACACAACATTTTATTTTTTAAACAAAATAATTATAATTAAACTCCTCCTTGCAGTATTAGTAAATAGATTGGTTTCTAGGACGAACAGTATATTTCTCCTTTTTAGAACACAAAATATTATTTTGTTTTGAAAATAAAAATAAACCACTCTTTGCCATTTCGCTTGAAAATCACATGGCAGTTCCCTATTTATTTTTCACAATAATAATTATTGACACCTCGCGTGAATTAGTCACACCTAGCTTGTGACTAATTGTGTGATATAATTATTAGTCACACGCGAGGTATCCTGGAAATTGATTAATCATACATGGCACCGGAAATTCAGTTGATACGATACCTAAGACAATGAGACAATAGGGATCTGACAGGAAATATTAAATATCTTGTAACAATGGTGATCCTAATACAACAGTGCGGGTAATTAGGGTTAGATGATATATAATATTAAATAAAATAGGTTAACGATTATTTCAAGCCGAGGACAAAATAGACGAATTCCTCATCTTCACGCGTAATCCAGATCTTTGAATAGTCAATATGGCTACGCTCAGAAGTCAGAGTGAATACAAGAAAGAAAATCTAAAAACATTCTTGGAAATTTTAACAATAAAAACAGTACGTCTATTCGGGTGTCAAAGAAACGACTCAAGTTTTCGCCAAAGATTCTGGATTTTGGAAGTGAAAATCTTAATGTGATAGCTGACAATATTTGAATGAGAAATTAGTGGTGCTACAATAGCACATAGTTTCCTGCATTATATGTAACTTTTGCAATTTCCGAAATGTCAGAGAAAAAATCTAAAGAAAAAATTTGAAGCCATTTTGGGAACATTTTTAAAACGTGTTAAGGCTTCAAGTAAAATATCTCCAAGAATTAAAATATCCATTTCAAATTCTTATGACTTTGAGTTCGGCGTATTGATCGAGGAATATCAAATATAGTGAAAATTCCTAAGACAATTTAGGGACTAGTGTTGTCCACAGATGGACGGACAGACGGACATAGTTTTGTCATACACGAACTTTTAGGCATCAAGAACTCATAAATGTGAATTCTGACTACACATTTTAAAAGAAATAATTTACTACTCATTGGTGTGAGAATTATCCATTTTTTCAGTAAAAGAGATTCACAATACTTTTCCAATACAATAATTTTTCTTTCGACAATGTACATTTTCCCCTGCAACATTTCAATACTTTCTCCTTTGTAAATAAATACGCAGTATGAGGGAAGGAAAAATAAAACTGGGGGAGTGAGAGTATGTGAGAGACAGAGAGAAAGAGAGAGCGAAAACGACTGATACGAACTAAGAAAAAAGACGCCAATCCGGATAAAAAACAGAACTTCGAACTCCGGCGACTAAGCAGAAGAAACATGTAGTTGTAAAAAAAACCGAGCCTTTGAAGGGTGTGTGCTGTGTTGAGTTTGGGTGTAAAAATTGCATAGATGACATTGTCATTCGAGTTATCACCTAGTAGTCAGTACGTACTTGTAACCTCTATTGAATAGTGTGATGGAATATGTATAGACGATAAAGAAATCTTTCTCCGTTTTATACCCTCTAGATTCCCGTCATTGGTTACTTGAACCAATTTTTTTTAAGGAACGTAACTCACATTTTTGCTGATTTTGTTTGTTTTTTATTATTTTGACATTTGTTACCATAGATATATCAAATTCAATCATTTTCTCCTGTTTAAAAACAGCACGTATTTCTCGTCCACATTTTCAAAATTACGCGAAATCTACCCGTACTTAAATTTTCGAAAAATTGTTCAGGACCTTATTTCAAAATCAATGTTTCAGGAACATATTTCAATTAAGGAAAAAATCTCTATCTTTAATATTTTAATTGCAGGAAGACACCGAAAACATTTCCAACGTTTGCAATTTTCGAAAAATTAGTTATTAATGAAAATGAGACCTGCACCATTCTTTTAAACTCCTTTACACTGTCTAACAACAAAATTCAATCAAAAACGATGCAGCCATTTTTTGAAAATTTCGAAAATGTCCCAGGGGCTTCATGTAAAGTGCCCCAAAAATTAAAACATTGGTTTAAAATTCAAGGCACTGCGACATCAGCGAGATTGATTGGGGAATATCGATTTTGGAGAAAATCAGCTGAACGGTTTAGCTGGCCTTCCGTTGTTCACAGACACAGTCACGGACGGACAGACAGACAGACGCTTGGCCGTCATTCGATTTTTCGGTATCAACGATGCCCAAAACAGATTCTGGGTAAACCATGTGATATTATTCCCTAAATTTAGCAACTCGATTTATCCACTTTTTCGTTACCAGAACCCCATAATAAGAGTTTTCTGCCGAAAATTCGGCGTTTTTTCGCGCAGCATTACATAACTTTCTTTCTACTCCGGAGTGAGACAGTAATATAGTAATTTTTTAAGCGCCTTTTTCAATTTTATTATTGTTTTTTTTAAATTTTATTCATCTTTTAACTATCGTATTTATAGTTATAATGTTGGGAAGGGATTCTGTAACTCAAGAAAACATGCGTAGGTAATCTTCTCCCCCGTACGTCACGTACAGTTTTTACTGTTTTTCAACCAAAGAAATGAAATGAAAACTCTCCCACGCGACGCGCGTCCGACAGAAGTTGTTAATGTTTATGTGTGTTAATGACCACAGAACATTAAAACTTCTAAATTTATTGCACTTTTTGTCTTGCGTAATAGAGCGAGATGATTTATTCATTTTGTAATGACTGACTCTGGCAATGATTGCAATTGTCAACAAAATATACACAAGAGAAGATGCGGGAGAAAATCTGGAAAGTCACATTTAGATACTTGCTCCATTTGTGAAAAACTTAAACTCAAAATTAAATTCTCACATCCTAATCCGATGGCAAGACAAAATGCAGTAGTTGAACTGATGCGCAGAAGCCAGAAGTTTTATTTTTTATTGAAGTATGAGTCGTTTGATGAAAACAAGAAAGAGACTTTTGTTCTATCCCTGGCATTTGATTTCATGTAGAATGTAAAGGTACCGAAATGGCAGTTCAGGGCATCTTCTATTCAAGACAACTTACTATTAGCGTATTTTGCACGCATGACGTGTCCGTGTGTCTGTCCGTCCGTCTGTGAATAACGCTAATGGCTAAACCGTTTAGCCGATTTTCTCCAAAACTGATATTCCCCAGTCTATCTGGTTGGTGTCTCGTCCCCTTGAATTTGAAACTGAAATTTTAATTATGGAAGGTATTTTACGTGAATCCCCTGGTACATTTTCAAATTTTGATGTCCCATTATTAAATTATTAAATTTAATAATGGGACATCATATTATGATCACATTATTAAATTTTGATGACCGAAAGTGTAAAAGACGTTTAAGAGAATTGTGCAGATTTCATGTTTGATGAAAACCCTGATTTTTCGAAAATTGCAAAAGTTCAAAAAATTTTCAGAGTCTTCCTACCACGAAAAGATTAGAGATAGGGATTTTTCCCTTAATAAAATATGTTCCTTAAAGATATATTTTGAAATAAGGCTATGTACAATTTTTCGAAAAATCGAATACTTTTCGCGTAATTTTGAAAATACGGGCGCGAACGTACGTGCTATTTTATCTCCAGAAGTTTTGTTTTTCCCTCTTTTTAAAGCAAAACTTGTATCTCAATTTATGTTTTTTAGTATTGGCGACTCTTTCACAAATATTTGGTAACAATATTAGTCCCGTAAGTGTAGTTTTCAAGATCAACATTTAGCGAATGCCGGAGTAGTATCCTAACAAAGGGGCCAAATGCTTTATCACAGTAGGTATTAGTGTTATTTCCCCGCTGAGTGATGAGATCCGCACTGACCTACAATTCGGCTTGCGGTATTCCCCTGCCACGTGTCTCCCACCAGTGGGGCACCACCCCAATCGAGAAAGCTTTCATCTCCTGACCGGTCTTCCGACTTGTAGTGTAGTGCATGTTAGTGAAAGTGAGTGTAAGGGTTGGGAATAGGACAAGGAAGAGGAAGGAAAGATCGCGCGCGGTTTGTGGCCACTTTGTTAGGGAACCGATCCGGCATTCTCTTGGTGTTGATCCGGGAAACTACTGATCGGATTAGCCGGAATTCCCCTATAATTCCCCAGACCGGCTTAATTCGACCTAGCCATGTAGCTAGTGTCGGAAATTCTGCCATTGTCGGGACTCGAAGCTCAGCATCTCATAGTCTGACGCAATCCAGTGACATCAGTTGTTGCCCTGAGCCACCCAAACCGGTTGCTGGTTGGCACTCGAGCTCCTATATTTGCTAAATAGCTTCTAATAGCGTAACTTCGTCTCACGTTTCCTTCACGGCCTAACGAATTTCGCACAAGATTTTCAGTATGATCAGTCCAATGATTAAGAAACTGTGATTTCAAATGCGTTTTAGAGTTTGGAGAATAATATTTTCGTAGTTCGTTGATTGTCTTCTGTAATAGTGAAAAGGCAAGTTTCCTTCTCTCTCTTTATCAGGGGAAACCTTCAAGAAAACACGTGACTTTCATGACTCAGTTATTTTTTTAGTTCCTTTGTCATTTATACGGCCATCTTAAATAAAAAATCCTGTTCAGCTGCTTGGAACTTTTTGATTGGAGTTGGTTGGTACATGTAAACCGGTACATGCTCAGTAAATGTTACTGTACAGTTACTGTACATGTACAGTAAGATTATATATGTACAGTAAATTCTGTATATCAACAATATCCTAAAATAAAACTATTTTTCATTTACTTCTATTCACATCTAAAATGAAAGAATCAGAAGTGGTCACTGTTTAAAACATTTTCATATTTTTCTCGAACTCCTTGGGCTATACTTCTAATTCGTTAAGAGAAATAAATAAATAATAAAATTTAGTTGGGTGCTGAACTGTGGGCCCGTATTTCAGCCCACCACACTACCAGTGGGTTCACTAAGAGGGACCTCCCACCGTTCGAGATTAGACGAGTGGGTGGCACATACAGGCAGACAAAGAGGGAAATCCGTCTAATGGAAAAGCGTGCTCGTCCTGTCGCATTATTACGATAAAAACTACATGAGCTTAATGGTCATGAAATACTTTTTGCTATCAACAGGTGATGTTCATTTACCAAAGAGTTATCATTATCTTATTTTTTAAAGATTTATTTTTCTTTGAATCTTAAACCTGAAACTTTACCTAGCTCGTCAATCGCAAGTTCTCTCCATCGTTAAACTTAAAACAGTTAAAGAGATAACCTATTCAATGTTCCATCCGTCCGTTTGTAGTCAAAGCCTAACCCGTTCCGCCGATTTTCTTCAAATTGATATTCCCCGGACGACTCAAGGGAACTTGAAGCCTTCTGGGTTTCAAATGGATATTTTGATACGAGGGTACTTTACATAAAGCCTCAACATTTCAAACTTGTCTAAAAAATGGATCCAAATTTTTACATTTAACTTCGTCCTTGGATGGTGGAAAGAACGCTTAAGAGATTCGTGATGGTCTAATTTTCGTTGAAATCCCTGACTTCACGAAAATGGCGGAAGTTCAATTTTTTGGCGTCTTCCTACAAGGAAAATATAGAAGATAGAGATTTTTTTCTTAAGGAAATCTGTTCTTTAAAGACTGAGCTTGAAATAATATCAGGTACAATTTTACGAAAATGTGAGTAGATTTCGCGTAATTTTGCGTGAAGTATAGGCATTTTTAATTTTCCTTATACGAAGGAAAAGTAAAAATGCCTATACTTATATACGGAGTACGGATACTTATATATGTATGCCTATACGTATATACGGAGTAATATATGTACGTAGTATACGGAAAGTTATGTAATGCTGCGCGAAAAAAACGGCGGATTTTCGTCAGAAAAAGTTCATTGCCGGGCACTGATAACGAAACTTCTGGTACTACAGAACAGTACAGACTTCCCCGTATTAGTTTTCTATTTCCTTTGGTCACGGCTAGCTATTCGAACTTGCCACATACTCTGGCAGCTGCAATTTATCGCCTCCCAAAGGACATATTTTTTTTACATTTTCTTAATTTTTCGGTTTCCAAATAGTAGAATGGAAATATTATTTTAAGAATATTAAAGAACAGTAAAACCTAGTTTTAAACGGCAATTTTCTTTGAGAAATTTGGAGCCGTTTTGAAGAAAATGGCGTTTAAGCGCTACTGTAAATGGAAAATTTGAAGCTCTTTTCACAATGTTTGAGTTTTCGAAAACTTCATTAGAAGTCATTTGAAGTACGTTAACTCTCAAATACAATAGTGTTTACAAATTGCTGTAAATGTGCATATTAACGGTGTGAGAGATCTCTCAAAAATTACATTTGTGTAATTTTCGAAAAAAAAAAAAAAAAAAAAAGAAAATGAACTTTACGTCATATTAAAGAGTGCAATTGGTACTATCCGTTCGAAAAGTTTGAAGAAAAAATTTGGAGACATTTATGAAAAAATTGATTAGGGCGTTTCTGAAGATACGAAATTATGAGCTAGTTTTCACAGAACAAAGTTTAGTTTCCGAGAAAATTTATATGACATTATTTAAAGCATATGTACTAATAAATATAATAATGTGAACAAATCGCCGCTAATGAAAATATTAACGACCTTAGAGACAAGTCAGAATTTTACTTTTTTGTATTTTTTGTAAAAAGAGAAGTGTAGAGCAATGTGGTGTTAATGTCACCTCATAGAGTACATCTATCCCACTATCCCTACCAAAAGTTTAAAGAAAAAAATTGGATCCATTTTTGAGAAAATCATGTTTTTATTGTTTTTCAAATTTCACTATTGCACGCTATATTGTGCGAAAACTACTAAAATTTTCAAATAAATGGAAACAACCTTAACGAAAGAACTTACTACGGAGAAAAAGTTTATTTGAATTAAAAAATCCATTTTCAATTTTGTTATTGTAGGAAGACGCCGAAAAAAATCAAACTTCTGCAATTTTCGAACATTCAAAGTTAACCGTTTAAATCGAACCTATGGCACCTTATTAAGTGTATTTGACTTTATTATTACAAGTAATTTAACCCATATATGCCAAGTTTGCGTTTTCGCAATAAGCCGTAACGAAGCAAACTTTTAATTTTCAACAATTTCTGTGTGGGGCAACATTGTGTGGGTATTTATTACTTATTTATTTACGTCAAAAAGAGTTAAAAACTGTGTGTTAAAAGCTATGGAGAGAAGTGAAATTTGTGCACGTTTTCATAATTCTGTTATCTCTATCCTAAACGATATTCTAGTCGAATTTTCAATACAGAAAAGAGCGTTTTGTTTTCAAGTTTTGTTGACAAAATATTCGCTCCTATATAATAAATTATATTTTCAAAGGTAAATTAGCTATAAATTTCTGCCCTTAACCCTCATCATGTTCTTCATGAAAGAATAATACTTTTTGCAGCGATAATATGGAAAACGATAATTTGAATAACTATATTTCCCACTGAAATTCAGAAGACGTGCATAAAGCATGATGTTACATTTATGTCCAGGAGCAAAAGGTATTAGTTAGGTGCTTGAATTTAAAGGTTTCGAGAACAAATTGGTAAAGTGTATTGGTCGTTATTCCTGTAATCGTTTCTTCAGGGTTAATTGTAATTCGTGACTTTGAAAATGGAGGGGAAGAGGCGCCATCCAAGTGAATAAAAGTAATATTTTCTGAATGTAATGACAATTTTTTTATTAGCTGAGTGATTTAAGTGTGTTATTCTCTATTTTAACACGTGAATATTGTTACCTGCTCACATCTATAGTTATACGAAAATCATTGGTTTTGCATTACGAATGTTGCGAAAACTCAACACTGGGCATATATGACACTGTTACCTGAAGCAACATTTTTTTTTCAAGAAACTTATTACTGATGGAATTTTGGGCTACTCTGGAAGGGAATTTGAAGACATGAAAATTCTAATAACTTTATTGTATTTTTTGCTACTCCTGACATTAGGATAGGGGACAGATAAGAATACTGATGAAGATGTTGGGACATACAATAATTTGACAGGTAAACAGCTAATTGCAGAAGGAAACGGATGATCAAGAATAGTAAATAAATAGAAATATCAGATTGTTTTCAAGTCATCGGCGCATCAGCTAGTCACAAAATGAAAATGAAAGTAGAAAAAATCAAATCAATGATTATGGTTACAGAAAATGGAAGAAAGAAGAATTTCAAATAAAAACAAAATGAGGAATAATGTAAATGAAAATGAGTCAATGATGTTGTGACCAATGTTAATTGAGTACCCTCAAACTCTACTGGAACTCTTCAGTCTATTTTTTCAGATGACCATTAGAATTTATAGTAAGGCATAGTGTTATATATGCTACTAGAGGAACCTGGCAGACGTTGCTCTGCCCTTCATCTTCCTCTTTCCCCTTTCATTTCCCTTTCTCTCAGTCTCTACCTTCTCTTTTTCTGTCTCTGTCTCTCCATTTTTCTCTCTCCCCGTTCAGTCGGACTGTCTGTTTGTGTCTGTCTCTGCCTCTCCCTCTCCCTCTCATTCACATTTAGTTGCAGATTCTGCACGTCTCTGAGCAGGTGAGGTAATATCGAGAAGCGCCGGACCAGCAAAAATAAAATAGAATGTTCATAAAGGTCTCATGCTGTATATTACGGTATTACAAACGCTTTTTTTGTTTTTAATGCCCTAGTTTAGTGTTTAATATCCTAGAACGCTTTATTTAGGAGTTATTTAACGATATAGATTCAAAATGCTGCCGAGTGTTGCAGGTTGCATTTGACGTGAATATTTAGTTTTGTTCTATAGCGCCATGTAGATGGGTTACAACAGAATTAACAGCACATAAATCTGTCGCTGTGTATGACCCTCCTCTATCCACTGGTTCCACACACCACACGACACGACAAGACACATACGCACACAACAGTGCTTGTAGCAGCGCGCCCCCTTTCGAGCGCAATGTCACGGTACGACTAACCCGCTTCTCGCAGACCGATCATTCTGCCCCGTTCGAACTCGTGCAGATACTGATATTGCGCCCTTGACGTCCACGGGGCACTTGCTTACACATTTCCATGTCGGTGTACGGCTCTACACCGACTGCGTGTGCCGTAACACTGTCTTGACCTGTCACACAACGGACGGTGCTGCTAGGGACACGGGCACGCCATTGAAATGCAACGTCAATCACTTCTTATAGGTACACTGTTCTACACTCCCACCTATTTTGAGATATAGTGCATGGGCATAACTGTTAGTGTATGTATACCTGCGTACATACTATTTTGCAAAGAGCGTACCTGTTAGTTCATTGTTTCATCACGCGCTTGTTTATCATAATCACAGCGTGTAATAATGAGTTTTGAGATCATTGACAGGGATCGAATTAACACCGAATGGATTCTCTCTTTTTAATTTCTCGCTACGGAGTAGAGAGAAAGTTATGTAATGCTGCGTGAAAAAGCGGCAAATTTTCGTGAGAAAAAAACTTATTACAGAGCCCTGGTAACAAAAAAAGTCGATAAATACAGTTGCTAAATTTTTTAAAAAATCCTCTAACACGTGGTGTAGGCAGAATCCATGTTTGTGGGTCCATGATACCGAAAAATCGACCGGGAGAGATGGCTCAGTGCATCAACTAATGTCACTGCAGTTCCTCTGACTGGGAGATACCAAGTTACAATCCCAACGGTGGCAGAATTTTCGACACTAGCTTGTCAACTAGGTCGAATTCAGTCACTGTCTGGAGGAAAATTCTAGCGGCCGGCTGCTCTGATCGGTAGTTTTCCGTGGTTTCTCCGATCAACACCAGGCGAAAGTCGGAGCAGCCTAACAAACGGGCCACGGACCACTTGCGATCTTTCCTTTTCTTCCTTGACCTATCCTCAACCCTTACACACACATTTACACCAACATGCACTACACTACCACACATGCCGGGAGACCGGTCGAGAGCTGAGAGCTTGTCCCGGCTGGGGCGGTGCCTCGCTGGTGGGAGATACCTGGCTCTGGAAAACCCTGCTAGTCGATGGTAGGCCGGCGCCGGATCTCGCCATCCAGCGGAGAAAGTTCATCGCCACCTCACGATGAAAAAGCAGGAACTACACTTACGGTACTAATGACCTCAGTGGTTGACGCTCCCAGAATCACGAACAATCAATCAATCAATGCGAAAAATCGAATGAAGGGAAAAAAATATGTCCGTCCGTCTATGGACAACGGCTAGCGGCTAAACCGTTCAGACGATTTTCTCCAAATTGATACCCCCAGTCAATCTAACTGATGTCGCGGTCCATTGAATTTGAAACCAATATTTTAATTTTGGGAGGTTATTTACATGAACCCTCTAGGTCATTTTCAATTTTTTTTAAAAAATGGCTTCATCGTTTTTGATTAAATGTTGCTGTTGGATTGTGTGAAGGACGTTTAATAGAATTGTGCATGTCTCATATTCGTTGAAACTTCTTATTTTTCGGAAATTGCAAAAGTTCAAAATGTTTTCCGAGTCTTCCTACAACTAAAATGTTAAAGATAGAGATTTTTTCCGTAATGAAATCTGTTTCTTAAAGATATATTTTCAAATAAGATCCTGTACAATTTTTCGAAAATTTGAATACTTTTCACGTAATTTTGCCTGAAAATAGGGGGCGAGAAAGTACGTACTGTTTTAGCATTACTAGTTCGGAAAAGGATATCCCCCTCTCTTCAAAACTGAATTCCTTCTGTACCGTTAATATAATCTATTTCTCGGTCCCATCAGTGCGAAAACGCAAATTTAATGTTCCAGTGATTTTGGTCAATTAGAGGAAATTTGATCACAAAACCAGAGACGATTGAAACATTTTATGACGCACGATAATTGTAATATCTGGTCTCCGTGGTATGATTCGGGAAACCACTTGCCCAGAAATCTTGTTCTTGTTTCTCTTCCGGTGAGAAATAGTTATTTTTTCGATATTTTTGTTGGTTTATTTCTCGTAACGGAAGGATCAACGTGCGTCACTCAGACATTGAAAAGTGAAATATGACACATTACGTGTAGGCAGATCGGGAAGCCGCATGAAATTCATTTCTGGAAGTATCATCAGTATTTCTTACTGCCATGCACACTACGGTTCATAGTATCATTACAAATGTTTCAACTGAATGCAATAGTGAGAGAACTAAAAAATATCGAGCTGTGTAAATGACGTTTGAAAAGATATTAAAATTTTATTCTATAGGAATACACTGTGCATACACATTCCTGATATTTTTTAAATACAAGTATTACTAATTTTTCGTGAACGCGACGTAAACTGAACGCGACAGAAATTGGAAGCATTCTTTGCTTCAAAAAAGCGAATTTCCGAATACTTCTCCCCACTGTGCCAATAATCATTTTCCAGGCCTTTTAATTCAAAAACACTGAAAAAGACGTTCATAAAGTTAAAAGTTGGTTGAGTAACTATAATTAATAACTTAATATTTAATAAACTTTTAACGAGCTTTAACGATTTTATTTATAAAACAGTTAACTGTGTATGACGTACTATGGGGAGAAGACTATTCTCTACACGCTTTCTTGAGTTGTATATAATTTAATATTAGCTGGCTTATTGTCTAATTATCATTTATATTCTTTAAATTATATTTAGAATTACAATTTACAACTCGGACCGTTTCTCTTCTTTTCAGAGAAAACTAGTAGTGCTACAGAATGGCACAGACTTTCCCGTATTAGTTTTCTATTTCCTTGGGTCTCGGCTAGCGATTCAAACTTGCCACATACTCCTGTCACCTGCCATCTATCGCCGCCCACACTACATTTTTTTAATTTTTCGCTTTCCTTGTGGTAAAATGAAATCTTAGTTTTATAATATTAGAGAACACTAAAACATTGACCTAAATGTCAATTTTCTTTGACAAATTTGGAGCCGTTTTGAAGAAAATGGCGTTTACGCGCAACTAAAAATGCAAAATTTGAAGCTCTTTTTTACAAAAAATTTATACGTTTTCGAGAAACGTCATTTAAAGTCATTTAAATCATTTGGATTTACAAATACAATAGTGTTTAAAAATTGCTGAAAATCTGCGTATTAACGGTGTGAGAGATCTTTTAAAAAAATTACATTTGCGTAATTTTTGCAAAAGACAAAAAATACCCCAAATTGAACATTACGTTATATTAAAGACTGTAATTACCACTATCCATTCGACCAGTGTGAAGAAAAAATTTGGAGCCATTTTTGAGAAAATGGCATTTGAGCGTTTCTGAAAATGCGGAATTTGAGCTATTTTTCACAGAAAACTATTCAATTTTCGAGAAACTGTATTTGACATTATTTAAAGCACATGTACTCATAAATATAATAATGTGAACAAATCGCCGCTACTGTGAATATTAACGACACGAGAGACATGTAATAAAATTACATTTTTGTAATTTTTAAAAAAACAAAAGAATAGAGCAATATGCCGTTACTGTTATCTCATAGAGCACATTTAGCACTTTCCCTACAAAAAGTTTAAAGAAAAATTTTGGAGCCGTTTGTGAGAAAATAATGTTTTGTAATTTTTAAAAATTTCAAATATTGTTTGTAATATTGCACAAAAATTATTAAAATTTTCAAAAAAAAGTTCATGGCCTTAATGAAACAACTCACTTTGGACAAAAAATGTTATTTGAAGGGAAAATCTCTATCATCAATTTTGTAGTTCTAGGAAGACGCCGAAAAAATTTTCAAACTTTTGCAATTTTCGAAAATTTGGCGTTAACCGTGAAAATGGGACCTACGTTACTTTTATAAGTGTATTTTATTCTACCCTTACAAGATACTTGGAGAAAAAAATTGGAACCGTTTTTGAGAAAATTTTGAAAATGTCTGGGGGGCCTCATGTAAAGTACCCCCAAATTTTGAAGAATATTTTTCAAAATCGCGGCACCTCGAGTGAAACCAGTTCGGCTGCGGAATATTCATTTTGAAAGAAATCGTACTTATGGTTTCGGCGCTACGGTTTTTCACAGTCTGACAGACAGACGGACGGACGAACGGACGTTTTGAATAGAACCACTTTTTCGGTATCAGGGAACCCCAAAACATTTATTTCCGTTGAAATCTCGAAATTTATTTTCCACATCATTACATAACATACGCTATACTACTTATATACTCCGTATATACGTACATATACGGGAAAGTAAAACGGATACTCTACAAGCAAGGGAATTGTATAGACGAAAAGTAAACCAACGCTCATTCTTTAAAATTCAGTTCTCAAAACATGCTGTTGTAAATTTTCTCAGCTCAAAATGTCCATATTAATTCCACAACCCTCCCTAATTCATTTCCAATGCGTTTTAGAATTGACTTCATAGTTTAAGTGAAGTAAAAATTATTCAACTAACACCTAATCGAAAATGACCAGGTTTTTTCCGTCATAAAAGAATATTCAAATAGGACCTTCCATTCCTACAAAATAACACAGGAATTTTGTTGCTAATGACTTGATTTCTCCTAATCAGTGAGGCACAGCCGTTTGAAGAGCAGATGAAGAGTGCGTCGGAGCAATAGAACAAGCGCAGACTTGAAGAAGCTTTATATGTTTTCTACCATGTCTCAAAAAATGCTTCATCCAAAAGTGGCTAGGTAGCACGGAATGCTTGATTTAGTTCAACAGCGGGGAGTTGTCTTCATTGGAACAGTGGATCACGGGTAAACGTGGCCCATTACTCTGTTTTTCTTCCGACTTTGTATATAAAACGTTTTAACGAAAATATTTTTGTACACAAAAATACGATTTCTAGTTATTTTTAATGAGTCTTTATTAGAGAAACATTTGTGATTGTGCAAAATTGAATGTAAAATTGTACGTGTGCATAGTTTGTCCTTGATTCTTAAGTCGACGCAAAAGTGCTTAAAATCAGTTTTACTTTCTCGCACCTACTTCGTAAGAAGAGAAAGTTATGTAATCGTGCACCGGAATACGGCGAATTTTCGGCTAAAAACTCTTATTGCCGGGTTCTGGTAATGAAAAAGTGGGTAAATCCTGTTCCTATACATAGAGATATTGCATCCTCCAACGGGTGTCAATGTTTTGGGTGTCCTTGATAGCGAAAAATCGGTTGACGGCAAAATGTCTGCCTGTCCATTCGACTGAACGCCTGTGATCAACGCTAGCGCCAAAACAGTTTAGCCGATTTTCTCTAAAACTGATAATCCCCTATTGATCTCAACGAATTAGGGACTTTGGGAGTTTCAAACAGATATTTTGATTTTTGAGGGTAATTTACATGAAGCCTCAAAAACAGTTCCAAAATTTTCTCAAAAATGGCTCCAATGTTTTTTATTAAACTTTGTCCCCAGATAGTGAAAAGGACGCTTAAGAGAATGGTTCAGGTCTAATGTTCGTTAATATCCCTGATTTTTTGAGAATTTCTTATGTGCAATTCTTGACCTTGCTACAAGTACATTATTCGTGATACAGGTTTCTTCCTCAATTAAATGTGTTCTTTAAAGACAAATCTTGAAGTAAAGACATGTTCAATTTTTCCAAACCATGAGTAGTTTTTGTGTAATTTTTCATGAAATATAGGTAATTTTAAATTTTGATTAAACATTTTTTTCTCAAAAACCGCTCCAGTTTTCGATAGAAGAAGGGACGCTTGAAAGAATGGCGTGGGGGTCTCATTTTCGTTGAACTCTCAAAATTTTCGAAAATTGCAAATTTAAAATTTATACGAGAAAATATGCTCTGCTGAGCACCACTAGTTATGCACTAGTCATATCTGCTCATCGAAAGACCCGCCGCATTGGTACCGCAACGATGCTGCTGAGTCGGAAGATAGTTCCGCCAACGGCCGAGAGAGCTCACTGGTGGCTGTCTGGAGGCGCTCGTCATGCCTCAACAGGCGCCAGGGAATAAAACTTCGGCCGCACAGCAACGCCGCTGCACAGTGGGCTAAATGTTTAATCCAGACAGAACTAGCCTTAAACCTTTTGTTTCAAATGTTTTAGAGGAAGAGTATGGAATGTTAGGTATGAGAAGCGGATTCATGATAAATGTTGATCATTTTTACCCGTTTATGTTTATAATTAAATGAATGAATAATGTTCAATAAAAATAACAAAATACACACACTGAACAAAAATTTTATTCTCAGTAAATAGTTTATCAATTAAGTAAAATAAATTAATATTCGTTACCTACAGTACATTCTACAATTCACAATATCTCAGTTGGTAATGTATTTTGTCAAAACTGTTTAGAGTCAGAATCCTGTGATGCTAGTACTCACATTTCATACGCGAAGAGATGGTGAACGCATGGACCCTAGGCGTAGGATATTTCTTCTTCTCATACCCTTCCACGGCGAACTGAGGAAGTTTTGACCGCTTTTGATGACCTCTCAGATCTTCAGACTCAGTTGGTTATTATCTTTTTTCTTTCTTCTTCCATTCCAACCAATACATTTCGACCTCAAAGTGCAAAACCTCTTTCTCGATTTCACCCGTTATTGATATCGATACCGCTTTCGAGTGCTTTACCTTTCGAGGTTGTAAAAAGTCCCCATTAATATTTGCATTTGCCTTCCTTGCCATCTTTGCTTTTCTTGTTAATCCAAATCTTGGAGAGGATAAAATTCAGAGAGTTCTTTCCTAATAATGATAGTGTGTGCTCCGGTTTGAATAATTTTTTAATGGGGTTAGGCTGTTCGGGACAATGACGCCCGTTTGCCGGCCCCAGCCCCAGTAAGGCAGCGGCTGAGGGGAACATCGTATCCCACCTTCTAGCACCTTCTGAACCCAACCCTTCGCGGCGTCTGGATGGGCAGAGAAACAGAATGATTGAAAGGAAGGAAATATAAGAGCTCCGTTGTGTATACATCATAATATGCACGCGTTTCTCGTAACAAGACGAAAGCAAAATGTATATATACTCGTTCCATATAATCCACGAAACTGCTACCGCTGGAGGTGACAGCTTGCGAGCCGGTGGCGGTTAGGAGCTGAACTGGTGGGCCTAATCGGGGATAACCCCAAATGTGCCACAGCGGAAGACTAAATCTCCCCTCTGTCTCCACTTACAATTCCACGTGCCGCAAGTGCTTCCCAGAGAAGCGATCTATTGCTTCCAGAGTCCACTGTGGTGTGCAGAACACGCACAAGGATGCAGTGGACTACTAAAATAAATATTTTTATCATCTGTGAATACTACGCCACTACCAAAATGGAAACTGTCACTACGGCATATCGACAAAAATTACATCAAAAATACTTCACCCTTTCCCTGAATCTGAAGTTAGTGAGTAAAGAATAGCGGATCAGCGTCGAGCAATTTTTCAGAAGGATTTCCTCTCAGTACCAGTTCTGGAAGCAATCAAGGAAGAAGGGAGAAAATGCTTCAATCCTCAGAAAGCGATGAATCCTAAAGACAATGGAGATATCAGCTGAACAAACTTAGGATGACAATAGAACAGTCATGTCAGAAATTATTGAAGATGAAAGTAGTGAAGAAGAAAAGATCCGCAATTAATTTGCAGTCGCACATGCAAAATTTCACGGAACTGACCTACTGAATTGTCATTTCATTCCTAGACAAATTTGCTGGAAGAAATGGGGAAGAGCTACCAGCCTCTTGAATGATAAAGTGCTACCGCAGCATCTACAACAAAGGTCTTAATTCGATGAAGTGCACACAACAATTTATTGTTCAGCGGTTATAGTTTCAAAATGTAATGGTTCCAAGCTTTTCAGCCGAGTAGCAATTGTCCACAATGGTGGAAATGAAATGAGGAAGTAAAAAGAATGCCACCTTCGGAAAGATGGCTGATGAACCGCATAAAGTGCATTACATGTGATTTGCCTAATTTCAAAAAGGAAATACATCAGAAAAGATGAGAAGGAAGGTGAATAACATCCTCATCGGTACAAAATTACATACAAAGCATAAATCCATGAATAACAACAACAGAACATACTGACACCCAGCGCTTTACTAGCGACAACTTCCCCGAGGGTCCGATGGTGACCACCCCCGCACTCTCATCTTCCGTTGGTATCTGGCGGTTGCCAGGGTCGCAGGCGTCCGGCGGTCGCTCCTGCTGGGCGTCCGGGCCCGGCCACTGCTTCGAGGTGTTCCCGGGGTGCGCAGCGAAGGGGTCGCATGGCGCGTCACTGCGCACAGCTGCTGGCTGCGCGAACTCGGCGCTCAGGTCGTTTGGTGGGACGTTTGCGGCCCGTTCCGGGATGGCGTCGGCGTCAGCCCCGACGTCGGCTCGCTGAGTGGCGGGCGGTCCCACCCTGTGTGTGCCCTGGCTGCCGCATCGGCGTCAGTTGTGGAGCGGTGTCTTGTGGCTGAATCTCTGAACATTATTTTTCTTTTTCACGATCAGTATAGTCTCTAATTGTATAGAAACAGTTTTGCAGCAGAAAAGATTTTACTTTTAACTTAAATTTGTGTAACGACTTTAATTGTTTAATGTCATCTGGCAATGCGTTGTAAAGTAACGTACATGTATGTTGATTTCTTGTACTCAGCTGTTGATACTGACACTTGATGCACGTGATTTCTACGGCGGGTGTTGTAATTATAGGTTAAATAATGGGCATCGTTATATATTTTTTGTAATTTGTGGGACCTTAATTACTACTTATCGACTATTACTTACTTAATCACTACTTAATTACTTATTTGTGTTCTTTTCACCACCTATCATCACCATATCATTTCATCTATTCACAGTTACCATAACGTTAAAAAAATAGTGGTCGCTAATGACCTAGATGTTGATTGTAATTTAAAAAAACTCTAATTGCCGAAACTGTTAACGAAAATGTGGATAAATCCACTTGATAAATACAGAAAGAATTTGCCAAATTTCGTAAGTACTAGCTTTCAATAGATTTTGTAGTTAGCATACCTTCTCTTTCTTGTATCGAATCTTAATTTTTAATTTATCCAATACACATAAATATTACAATTTTAAAATATTAAGCTAGGTGACTGTTGCTTTTATCTGAGTTTTCTTGTATTTATTCCAATTTTATCACGTACTTTAACACGCATTCGTGACATGGCTACTGTTCGTTCTACTCTTTTTACTCTCTACACCCTCAAAGCCGACCTTCTGAAAGCCTTCACACACGTAAACAGTAATTTAGATAAACATATCCGAAGGCTGGAAGAGGTCGTTCTCTACAATGACGGTTGGGCACAAGTAGGCAACACTGCGAATTTTCCCAACCGTGCACCCGTGACTGCACATAAGACACAGACACCACATCCAGTCGCAATTCAAAACAGATTTAGTGTTTTAGATTATGAAACAGATTTTCCTCGCCTTCCTGATCCTCACAACCCTTCCCTTCCATCGACAAATACATGCACAAACCAACGCAAACAGGCTAGGAAGCGTGTCAAAACCAAAACACGTAAAGCTTCGCATCCTAGCCCACTTGAAAACAAAGCCATTCCTACTGAGCCTAAAAAACAGGTACTTATTTTAGCTGACAGCCATGGTCGCCATCTTTCTTCCATTCTCAGTAGGAAGTTACCCCCCAACTACTCAGTCTCGTCTATTTTTAAACCTAACGGGAGGTTTGCAGACGTGACTGCAGAGTTGGACACTCACACGAAGACAATGATCAATCAGGACACAGTCTTTATCATTGGAGAGCAGAATGACATTAATTTGGGCGGTAACTTTACACCTGAACAACATGTAAACAAATTACAATGTGCCGCCCAAAATACTAACATTGTAGTCTCGACTCTGCCTTCTGGTACAACAGGCCAACACTCTGCAGCGAGATTAAGCACGCAAACCAACAACTAAAACTGCAACTGAGAGAAACAGATGTAACACTTTTTGAAATGAATTTCCTCTCAGTAAAACACTTCACCCGGCACAGTCTCCACATGAACCTTGCTGGAAAACATGCAGTCGGTGAAAAGCTTGCACAATACATCATCAACTCCAGTCCTACGTAGCCTCCTGCCAAAATCCATCCCTTTCACCTTCCTTACGTTCCCCACCCCCCACCCTTATTCTGAACCCTCTTACCCCCTCCTGTGAACCTACACCCGTTTCTTCCATTCCCACTACCAATGACGCCTCTATTTCCTCACAACCTGTGACTGCTGGGACACATTACAACCTTCGACCACGCACTCGAGGTAAAAATGGAGTAAATATATAGCAACTACAGTCAGATGCAGCAGAAAAACATTCGTGTAGGTACTTGCAAAAAATAAAGATATTGCACCATAATGTTCAATCCCTTTCAAATAAAACTGAGTTTATCGAGGTAGCTCTACAGAGCGATTTAAATCAAATGGATGTTCTTTGCTTTACAGAACATTGGTTATCTCCTAATGAACTTAGCATTTTCCAAATTCCAAACTTTTACCTCGCAGGCTATTATTGTAGAAAAAGAGAATCTCATAAAAGTCCTGCATATGGAGGTTCTTGTATTTACGTTAAAAATAATATTGATTCTATCTCCTTGACGGAATTCAATGAGTATTCCGTTGAAAATGTTTTTGAAATTTCTGTTGTACATCTTCCTGTGCTAAAAATGATATTGCTTTGCATCTACAGGCCTCCAACAAAGAGAGCTGCAGATTACATTTTGTTCTTAGAAAAACTAGAGATAACACTAATCAAAGTCATCAATCGCTCTTGTGAATCCATTGTTGTATGAGGAGATTTTAACATTGATTTTCTGATCGAATCTTGCGAGAAAGAGCAGTTTTTTAACTTAATTAATTCCTTCAATTTAGATATTACAATAAAAGTACCTACATGGATCACAGTAAATTCAAAGAACGCAATCGATCAAATTATAATTAACAAAACCACTACTCGACATGAAATTGAAACAAAAGATTTAGGATACAGTGACCACGATGCACAAATTCTTACCATTTAACGAAATGCGAACAATGACACAATAAATAATACACGTATGAGTAGAGTGTTTTCTAAAAGTAAAATAAAATTATTCATTGATTACTTGCTGCAGGAGTCATGGGACGTGGTTTATAATACTATTGATACAAACGATAAATATTATTCTTTTTTTTTTCAACACTTTCATTTCATTTTAACACTTGCTTTCCTCTTCAGAAAAGAAAATTAAATATTTCACGCAAAAACCAATTCTTGGATAACACAAGAGATTAGAACATCATGTAAAAACAAACGAATTCTTTCTTTCATTTCTAAGCATCATAACATATCTCAAGATTTCCTCCTGTACTTTAAAAAATACAAATCATTGTTAAGAAATGTCATAAGGCAGGCTAAAATCATGAAACACGATCAGGATATTTTGAACTCAAATAACAAAACAAAATCAATGTGGGATATAGTAAAAAATGCGAACAAACCAACTAGAAACCTTGTAGAGAATGTTGTTTTAAAAGATAACGATAGAGATGTGAACGATCCGGCAACAGTGGCTAGTCTCTTTAACCAATACTTTTCGAGAATTGCTGTCGATCTCACTAAGGGTTTTCAGCCACAAAATTCAACATCTGACGTTTCCCTAAAAGTCTTAGACACTATGTTCGTTTCCGAAACCTCTTTCTATGAAATTCTCAAAATAATCGGTAAATTAAAAAATAAATATTCGGCCGGTTTAGATGAATTTCCGGATTGTTTGTTAAAGACGTGCGAGCCAGCCATTATACACCCGTTAACTCACATACTTAATGCATCCTTATGCACCGGAATTTTTCCAGATATTTTTAAAACAGCTAAGATTAAGCCGCTCTTCAAAAAAGGCAACAAAAATGAAGTTCAAAATTATCGGCCAATTTCTCTTTTGTCAGTTTTTTCAAAAATATTAGAGAGACTTTTTTATGTGCGAATGGAAACCTTTCTCAATAAACACGACGCGTTTTCAAATTGCCAGCATGGATTCCGGAAATCAAAATCTACGGAAACAGCCATTTTTTCTTTTCTTAAGGATGTTGCCTGATCATTGGATCAAAACGAAGCAACTATTGGAATATTTTTAGACCTTTCAAAAGCTTTTGACGTCATTGATCATAACATTTTACTTTCAAAATTACCTTCGTATGGAATCCGTGGTATTGCTCTAGATTGGCTATGTTCGTACCTTAAACAACGATCTCAGAGAGTAGAAATACCTTACTGGAATGATGGAAATTTATGTACACACCTTTCCGGTTCTTTGCCAATTGCACGTGGAGTCCCGCAAGGATCGATTTTAGGCCCAATTCTCTTCCTATTATACGTAAATGACATGCCTTTAGCGATTCGAAACGGAAGAACAGTTCTCTTTGCGGATGATACAAATATTCTTTGCAACAAAGAAACCGTAAATAGTACAATATCAGACGTTTCAAATTGGTTCCGTAATAACAAATTAAAAGTAAATGAAAATAAAACTGTTTCAATGCAGTTTTCCATATCAAATAAACAATTCTGTACTCCATTGAAAATGAACGGTGTGCCATTGACTGATGGTAATGTAACAAAATTTTTAGGTCTATCAATTCAGCCAAACCTCAAATGGAATGCCCTCTTAAATGAATTGAACACAAAATTAAGCTCATTATGCTACGCGTTCAGAATTCTTTCAAATTCCGTCAGCCTTCATACAGCTCGTTGTGTATATTTTGCCAATGTTCACTCCCGCCTGAGATATGGCATAATATTCTGGGGAAACACATCTTATAGCTCACAGACTTTCAGATTACAAAAAAAATTGTACGAATAATAAGCAAATCCAACCCACGTGATTCTTGTAAGTCACTCTTTATTAATCTAGGAATTTTACCATTACCTTGTCTCCTGATTTACGAATCAGTAGTTTTTGTCAAAAATGACTTACTTAAGGGCGGGAATATATTTTCAGCAAACGCCGATGTCTATAAGTATAACACATGACGTAGTAATCATATTCACCAAGTGGCAGTATCAACAGCTCACTACAAAAAATTCACATACAATTCATGTACATTACTCTACAACACTTTGCCAGAAGACAGTAAACGATTAAATTCAATAGAAAAGTTTAAGTCCCAAGTAAAATCTTTTCTGCTGCATAACTGTTTCTATACAATTCGAGACTATACCGAGCATCAAAAGGAAAGTAGAATTAATTTTAACAATGATAGTTAATGTAATTATTTATCATTTGGACTGTATAATTCTAAAGAACCTGTAACAAGTATTGTACCACAGTTTCTGGGTTGATGGCCCCCATCTCCATCAGGTTTTTCGTCCAGTTTCCCTGATCCTTGGGCAAATGCTGGGATGGTCCCTTGTTTTGCTTCTGGACATAAATGTAACTTCATTATTTGTGCACGTCTTCTGAATTTCAGTGGGAAATATAGTTATTCAAATTATCGTTTTTCATATTATCGCGGCAAAAAGTATTATTCTTTCATGAAGAACATGATGGTTCAGGGCAGGAATTTATAGCTAATTTACCTTTGAAAATATATTTTATTATATAGGAGCGAATATTTTGTCAACAAAACTCGAAAAAAAACTCTCTTTTCTGTATTCAAAATTCGACTAAAATATGGTTTAGGATAGAGACCACTGAATTATGAAAACGTGCTCAAAATTCACTTCTCCCCATAGCTCGTCATACGCAGTTTTTAACTGTTTTTTGACGTAAATAAATAAATAAATCC
>JAHLJT010008446.1:248491792-248555815 GCA_031308135.1 Acheta domesticus | reverse complement strand
AAGCACTTGTAATAGCTGCCCAAGATCAGGCCTTGAGAACACGACATTATGATAAAGCGGTTCTCAAAATTTCCCAAGATGATAAATGCCGCATTTGCCAGGAGCAAGTAGAAACCATTGATCATATTGTCTCAGCTTGTCCAATCCTAGCAAAGACCGAATACTTGAAAAGACATGACAGGGTGTGTAGCTACCTCCACTGGCAGATCTGTACCGCCCTCGAAGTTCCAAACACATGCCCCAAGTGGTACGAACACTCACCGAAACCGGTGACGTCTGTTGGATTGTGTACGATATTGTACGACCAACAAATTCAAACTGATCGCACGATAGCGGCAAACAAACCGGATATAGTTATCCGGGATTTGGAGAAAAAATCGTGTTTACTTGTCGATGTTGCTGTACCTTGCGATCAAAACGTCGTTACCAAGGAGGCAGAGAAACGTCTTAAATACAAGAGTTTGGAAATCGAGATCAGCCGAATGTGGGGCGTAAAAGCACAGGTCGTGTGACGATAGTTATCGGAGCTCTGAGATTTGTTCCGCAAAATTTGTGTAAGAACTTGTCTAATCTCCCAGGTAATTCAAAAGACTGGGAAGTGCAAGAAATCGCTTTATATGGAACAGCCCACATTTTGCGCAAAGTATTGTAGAGGCACCGACCGTCCCTAGATCTACCCCTTAGGTAGCTGGTTGCAACCTGGAGTAGATTTTATATTCAGCCGACACATAACATCTTTAGTTGTGATTTAGAGGAATAATAATAATAATAATAATAATAGGCCAAAATTTCATTGGCTTGTATGTATAATCTAAGCAGCAGTACTACTATGTAGGATTTTTTTGTGAAAGAAAGGACATTCTTAGTATTGGCAGACCAGGTTTTTCACATTGGTCATCTTTGTCAGATTTCTGCCGCCTGAAAGTGAGACTTGTGTTCAGAAGGAGAAAAAGCATCAATAAAATTCATTTAAAAGCTCAGTAAACTGAATAAAATCTGTGAGTAAATTGTGCTCATTTTAAAAAATCACTATCTGTAACTCCACATCATATTTCAATTCTGGACTTTGCTGGGTTTATGAGTATGAGACAGCAATTTTCTTCACTTTGGGGATACATTGCTCCACAACAAAAGTGAAGGAAATCCTCACTGTCAAATATTGTTGAACATCTGAGTCAGGAATGTGGAAAAGAACTGTATGAAATTGTATGAAATATATTAAATATTTTCTTCCTATTAACAGCATAGGTACTATATAACATAGTTGGCTATTACGTACTATTTAATATTTTTTAGTTCATACAAAGTATATTTTTATCTTTTTCTTAGTTGAGAATTTTGATGAGAATTCCATTTTTTTGCAATAAAGGTCATACAATGCTTTAAACACAATTTATTTTCTTTATTTGTCAAAAAACAGTAAAAACTCTATATGACATGTGGGGAAAGAGATTTATTTGCGCATATTTTCTTGAGGGCCAGAATTTAAAAAAAGTCATGAATGAATTCATGTGTAACTGTCTTTTGAAGGCTAGTGCAAAGAATCTTATGGTAATTTTGCTCCACACACTTAGAAATTAAATATAAAATGCACAAGTAAATTTTGTGGCATAAAGTAACGTTAATAGATACTCCTAACACTAACCTAGCTAATGAAGTTATAAAATAATGAAAAATTCTACTAAAATGTCATTTTCTAAATCACTCTTTATTAACACCTCAAAAAAGTGGAGCAAAGTAACTCCTCGTTACGGTATTCAAACTCAAAGTTCAGCGGTTCATGCCTCCTAGAGGGAAACATTTATGCTGGTCAGGGATCCTTTGAATGAAGCAGAATAGTTTGCAATGAAAGTACACACTTTTTTTAACTTAGGTTGAAAGTTGGCTTTGTGACATGAATCTCAAAGCAAATGCATGGTACAATGTTTAAATTTTAGTTGTTTTGTTTTAAAATTAGATATACACTGCATTAATTATTTCTTAATAAGATTTTAAAGTAGTTTGTTTATTACAAAAGGTACTTTATTTGTACGATAAAATACCTATAAATACATTTAAAAAGGAAAAAATACATTGTAGTAGAAAAGTATTAATATACATGTAGATCCATGTGTGTCCATCTCGATATCATTGAGATTAGCAGTACACATACATTTTTTCCATTTTGTTTGTGTGTGCATTGTGGTTGGTATAACACTACGGATAATCACTTCACTCTTATTAAAATATGCAACATGTTCATTATTACTGTGAATTTTCTCTGTGCATGTAACTAAATATTAGTATTATTGTGTTGTATTCCAAACATTATTTTCGAGAAATAATGAGATATCACAATTAATAAAAAACTTTTATCACTGTTTTTTGTTATATCTTATAAAAAATTCAGTACTTGTATTCCTGAATGAGAGACAACTGTGATTTGACTAGTTAACTGCGGCAATAGTTGCTACAAAAACAGTAGTAGTAGTAATGGTAGTGGTAGTGGTAGTGGTAGTGGTAGAGGTAGTGGTAGTGGTAGTGGTAGTGGTAGTGGTAGTGGTAGTGGTAGGGGTAGGGGTAGGGGTAGGGGTAGAGGTAGGGGTAGGGGCGGAGGCGGCGGCGGCGGCGGCGGTGGCGGCGGTGGCGGCGGCGGTGGTCGCGGTGGTAGCGGTGGTAGTGGTAGCGGTAGTAGTGGTAGCGGTAGTAGTGGTAGAAGTGGTAGTGGTAGTGGTAGTAGTAGTAGTAGTAGTAGTAGTAGTAGTAGTAGTAGTAGTAGTAGTAGTAGTAGTAGTAGTAGTAGTAGTAGTAGTAAGAGGTTTAGTGTGGTGACTACAGATTGCACACATTTACAAATGCAGCATTTTAGTGAATTCAAACTGAACCCTCACATTTCAGGTGAAAATGTATTATGTGTTGTTTTTTTCACTACAATAATGCAATTACTTTATTGGATTATTAACACTTGGCGACCCTACGGAAGCTTGTGTGCCATGTTTATTTAAAATAAAAGCATGCTTGTAGATATGTTTTGGACATCTTTTAATACATGTATATTCTAGCAAGAATACTTGTCATTAGTGGGCTTTAAAAAAAAACAATAGTTGAAACCTTGTGGCGGAAGGACTGGAAAAAAAATATTATAGACTTTCAAAACAAAATTCACACTGGTTGTTTTGTTTATCAGTACGATAATATTTATATGACATTACATCAGAGAGTGTTCAATATTTCAACAACTATTGTACATTTTTAAATTCAGTGCCTCAATACCACATTCAAACTTTTACTAGTACAAACAATGGTAGATTTAAACTATGAATCAAAATATTGAATGATTGATTAGAACTAATGAAGTCGGTTGTTAATGACATTATATTCTCTATTCAGAAGCTCAACCTATGTTGAACAAGCTCCTGTTGGTTGCACATTATTTTGCTCAATGTTTTGGATATATTTATTTAACTTGAGTTAAGTCATTTATTTTCATTAACACAGCAAAATATCAAATCATTATTTAAGAGCATTATGGTATCTAAAACCTGTTGTTCAATCTCGCGAACAATCTCACGAGGAAATTCGCTACAAGGGCGCAGCCCCTAATTGTCTTTCACACGCGCGGCCAACATTCTTCGGCTGCCCCACCTTCAAAGCCTCTCACGGTGGTCCAGCGCATCTGGTTATTGAAAACACAGATGTACAGGCAATAAAACAATACTCGTTGCGCCCGCCGTGGGAAACATACCCAAAACATTGCTAATGAGATGCAGACATCGCGGATTTCTCAAGTGTCGCGCCAAAGTCACGTGACATACTCCAGCCAATAACAGCAAATAGCGAGCAACTCTCGCGGCACCCTGCGATTCACCACATGTTATACGCTAGCTTCTATGTCACGTGACTCTCTCCCCTCTGCACTCGGAAAATCCGCTTCAATAAAAACGGCAACTTCGCTTCCACGCGCCATTCTCAGTCAACTATTTCAATCAAGCATTTCTGCCGTCATTTCTACGCTACTACTGCAACTTCTATAGTCACTTCAATACTATCACTACTACCATTCAGTCAAACTTCCAATCAACTACTTCAGTCAACTTCTATCAGTCATTTCTACGCTACTACTGAAACTTCTGCAGTCACTTCTAAACTACTGTAGTCAACTATCACGGTCAAACTATTATCGTTACTTCTACGAGACAATCAACTATCATCAAAGACGGGATTTCGGATCTTTCATTGGGGGGGGACAAATTTGGGCGCTGTTATAAACACGAAAATATTAGTTCATAATAATGCTTTAAGTTAATTGTGCTGTAATTATATACATCCTTTTCAAATTTGTTAATTATTTCATTGATTATTATTGAATGTTAATAATGAGATTAGTTGAACACAGAGGTGACGATCCTCATTGTTATTTGAACAGCCCGAACTGTAAATTCTACGATGCATTTTTCTCAGTGAACCGTATAACGAAATATCGAAAATTTTATTGTTTGTTATGATGACAAATGTTTATACACAACTGGAGGATTTAAAAATCTACATTAATATACTGTTTTAATTAAAATGCAAACTACTGTGCAAGGTGATAATGTGAGCCCCACTTTTATTTCGACTTTAAAAAATGAATTAAATGATTTTTTAACAAATCATCTAATCTTTCATCTTCAACATCAGAAAATTTTTTTTAAATGTATTTTGGACCGAGATAGATGATAGGTGGCAAAAGGGTGGGGCAATATTAGTTCGCCCAGACCAACGGAATTAGAAAACTGACTAGTAGGAGAAAGTCTGTGCCATTCTGTAGTTATTTTCTCGTATACGTACGTATATACAGAGTAATATACGTAGTATTCAGAATGTTAAGTAATGCTTCGGAAAATCGATATCGATATTTCGACGGAAATACACGATTTTGGTGTTCCCTGATGCCGATGAATGTTTTTTTCCTCCAAAACGTCCACCCGTCCGTCTGGTATGTGAACAACACTAGCGCCTAAACCACGGGTACGATTTTTTCCAAACTGAATAAACACTTGTCGATCTGGCCTGAGTTGAAGCTCTGCGATTTTGAAAAACATTCATTAATGTTTGGGGGTACTTTACATGACGTTCTCAGGACACGTTCAAATTTTTCTCAAAAATGGCTGGAAATCTTTTCTTTCAATTTCTTCTAAAAAGAGAGTGAAATAGATTTATAAAGATGGCATTGGTCCGATTTTCACTGATAAATCTAAATTTTTGAAAGTAGCAAGAGACTGAAATTTTTTCGGCGTATTCCTACAGCTACAAAATTAAGATAGATATTTTTCTTTCAAGTAAACTTTTTCCTCCTAAGGAGTTCTTTCTTGTAGGTCATGAACATTTTTTGAAAATTTTATTAGTTTTCGCGCAATATTGCGTCCAATATGTGTAATAATAAAAACATCAAAAGATTTTCTTTAAAACGGCTCTAGATTTTTTTCTTTAAACTTTTGGGACGGGTTGTGTTAAATGTACTCTATAAGATGACATAGACGCTATTTTGCTCTATTCTTTTGTTGTGTTTTTTTCAAAAATTACACTATTGTATTTTACGTGTCTCTTACGTGATAATATTTACATTAGAGGGCGATTTGTTTATATCATTGCATTTATGAGTGCATGTGCATTCCATTATGTCATAAAGTTCCTCGGAAACTCAACATGTTTTTGTGAAAATGAGCTCAAATTTCTGCATTTTCAGAAACACTCAAACACCATTTTCGCAGAAACGACTCCAAATTTTTTCTTCAAACTTTTTGTGTGCGTAATGCTAATTGCACTCTTTAAGATGAAAGAAAATTTATTTTGCTGTATAATTTTGTTTCTTCACAAATTACACAAATGCAATTTTTTTTTAAATATCTCTCACTCTGCACATTTTCGGCGATTTGTATACATTATTGAATTTGTGAGTGGCAGTGATTCAAACGACTTCCAATAAAGGTTTTTGAAATCGCAATAGTTTTCTGTGAGAAAGAGCTTCAAATTTCGCATTTACAGTAACACTAAAACGCCATTTTCGTAAAAACGGCACCAAATTTTTCAACGAAAATTTCCATGTATGAAGAAGATTTACTCTTCAATTATATTCTTAAAGTAGTTTTTGGTTCTGTCATTAGGAAAGCGAAAAACTGAGCGAATGTGAAAAATTGTTCGAGCGGCGATAGATGATAGCTGGCAAAAGGATGGGGCACAACCGGTAAGTTAGCCTCGACCAAAGAAATTAGGAAACTAACTAGTACGAGAATATCTGTGCCATTCCGTAGCTCCACTACTTCCTTTTGTTTTGGCCCTTGATACTTGGTGGCATCTAAAACAAAAATAGTACGAACACAAGTTGTAGTGACAGTTAAAGTTTTGGGCTCATATATGCACCATAGCTCGGGGCTCGTTTTACAACCATCGCCGTATTAATATTCTGCAAACTAAAACCGGTCTTTAATAGTTTGATATTACAGATGGCATGCATAAAAACAATGTTTAAGACTGCCATAAGTATGAAATTGATACAGATTTTGTCCCGCAAGGAGAGGCCACATGTATAATTATGATGCACAACTTATGCAATTTATAGTAGAAAAAAACGGGCGTGGCCTGGCAGCCTAAGTGTGAGATTAACACACGTGGCATTCAACGGGTTAAAACATATTGTTTTTCATTCGTTAAGAATCAGAATCGGTCTAAGTGAGCTCAAACTAAAATTAAAAGCTAAAAGCTTTCCGTCCAAAGCTTTTGGAACCGAGAAAACACGAATCCCTCTGTTTCACATCAGCTCTCATTTACAACTGAACCACAGAGCTATGATGGCAAAAATAATTATTAACACTTTGACTGCCATGTGCATCATATGTGATGCACAGTGGGTTTGTGTGACAGGCCGCGTGCATCGTATACGATCACATCCAGAGCTGTGGATTTTTGCTTGTGAATCATATACAATCACAGCTCCATTGAAATCAAGTGGGTGACCTATTCTGCTGGCCAAATGTAAAAGATTTTTGTCTTTGGCTATGGGTTGGTATCCCTGAGTCACCGGAAATATTTTAATTTTTAGAGCACTAACGCCCAGTGGCTGGCCGCATAATTGTTTGACTTTGGTCGCACAATGGAGCCCAGTGAATTTATATCGTATAAAGCGAAATAATTGATATATGTATATGTCTGATCAGAAAAAATATACGGTAGTCCTGTGACAAAATCAGTGAAATGGTACAGAAAAGTTGCATTTGAGATATTATGCAATACCATGTAAGTATTTTTTCTCTTGGCGCGTAGGGTCTTCACGATGGAATATCTCACCGTATTTCGCGTCGTTCTCCGTCGTGCCACCAGAATTCGCATGATCGCGACTGTACCGAGCAATGCTAGTGATCATGCGACTCCTAGTGGCACGACCGAGAACGACACGAATACCATGAGATATTCCTCGTGAAGACAACACTCCACGCTCCAAGAAATAAAAACGCAAGTTTAGTTGTAAATTCTCATTGTTTGTTTGAGAAAATTACAAACACGAAAATGAGTATAACTGATTTTCGTGAGTCATTAGCTATGTCATTGTTGGATGTAAACAGAAATGCTACACAGGCTCATGCTGCAAATAGTAGCCAAGTGCTGGTGGAAATTGAAGTGAGGGGTCGTTGCAACACTTGCAATGAAAAATTCTCCAAAATGAAGGGACGTGCATTCGCTATATAGAACAGTAAAAAGGTGTCTCCTAAATGCCAGGGATGCCCATACAACTTCATGTGCATGGCTTGCTTTTTTATAAATCACAAATCAGTGACAATGAGAATGGTTTCTCAGAAGAATTTATTTCAGTCTTCTGAAAATAAATATCATTTACCCGTGAATGTTATTTATAAGTATGATTCCATCTTCCTACTAGCACTGAACCTGTGCATCAGAATCGATGCACATGGCCACATGAAGTCCTTAATTTCTATTTGCGTATTAAAATGGCCGTGTGCATCGTATATAATCACACACATTGTTGTAGCTTAAGTTGCTTTGTACAGGAAAATAAAGTTTTATTGAATATTGTGAATTAATTTTGAGTGAAATTCTGAAGGATAGTGGTCTTGGCCAGAATCAAAAGTTCACGAAAACTCCCCTGGCAGTCAAAGTGTTAAACTAGTAGTTCGTTCCTGCTAGAATATTTGCTATGTATGAAAAGATACCAAGGTGGCTCATATTATATAAATCGCTCATATCACCACCTTTACCTCTATCTATATCTATAATAAACGGGAAATACTCTTTCTTTTTGAGAGATAAAATTTGAGTGTTATGACTAGACCTCGGAATTTTAGGCACAAAAAAGATTTGATGTAGGTATCTAAAATAGGCAACAAAATTAGGAAATTAGGCACTAATAGGCATTAAAACCGACGTTTTAGGCACTTAAAATAAGTTAAAGAATGACTAAGCCAGGCAAAAAAAGACATGAAAAGGTTATATTTCTGGCATTTAGAACTGATCTCAAAAGGATTAAATTAGGTAATTTTTATTATGCAAGAAAAAGTATTTTTACATTTAGGACAGAGACTACAAGCATATTTTATTCACTTTCATAATTAGCACTATAGTACATAATCAACATTTTCTACAAAAAGGCTGTCTTATCTATTAAAATCATTTTGAACCCTGAAAATGCACTTTTCATTGACACAGATTTATAGGAGCAAACAAATTTGGTTACGTTTCTCATTCTCATTTGTCCTGGAACTTCTTCTCCCGTCTCACCCCCTTACCCTAAAAAAACATGCACCACATGACCCATTTAACCATTGGCCTTTTTTGGTAATCTTCGCCTGTCCGACAAAAGGCTTTTGCTTGACCTGTCTTTCCTCCCCTGGACTTGACAGAAGACACGCTGCGGCGATAAGCCTCAACCTGTCAACAGCGCAGCTGCACCAGGATTGGGTGCAATTGCCTAAGAAGTGCGTGCTGATCGGATACGAGTATGAAACATCTTCATTATGTTGACTTGCAGGGCTCCTTTTGTTCGGTATTTGGAGTGAAATATTTCGGTTCGATGTCCATTGCGTATTCGATCACACAATATTTGCATTTCTGAAAAGTTTTTGCGTTTCCGTAAAACGAATTTCAAAATTTAGCGTTTAAAATATGATCGTTCTTCAAAATCACTTGTTTTAAGCAGTTTTAGGCAAAAACATATTAAAATAGGCATCACCCGCCCTTTAAGGACATTTTAGGCACTATTAGACGGTTTCAGAAGTTATATTCTCTCATGATTCGTAAACATCTGCAATTGTTTTTCACACCATCCTAAAGGAACTGAATAGGCATTTGTCCTCAAATCCAAAGTCTTGTTATGACTCATGATTTTAGGCATGAAACTGTTTAATTTCCAAGTAAATAACGTTTCAAAGCAAAATATAATTGAAAGAGGATGTATTAATAAGGGATATTCAAAATAACGCTGAACATTATCCCCCGCGTTTTGTAATACTGGACTAAAGTTCACCAATTTATTAATGTATGTTATTAGCTCAGGTTAATAAAATTATTGTTCGCTTAATTATTATTATCATTATTATAATATTTCTTCTCAAAATACAGAAACAAATAAATCTTTTATATATAAATTTGAAGATCCGCGAATAAAATTAAATGCATTTTTTTTCAATTTGTCCTAAGATTGGGGGGGGCAGTTGTCCCCCTTTCCCCCCTGAATCCCGCCTCTCACTATCATTGACACATTTGTCAATACACCAGACGAGTGTCAATGCTCGCTCCACTTGTCAGATGGCCAGCGAACGAGTCAGCTGTTCTTGCTTTGCCTATCAAGGCTCCGGTAATCAATCAGCGCGGCCAGCAGGACGCGATCTACATTCGAGCCACCCGTAAATCAGCCTTTACCTGGCCAAGTCTACCCTAACGGTTCGCTCCAGTCAGGTCGAGTACGCGCCCATTGTGCCATCTAGGCCGCCAGCCGTATCATCTGCAGCCAATCTCAGCCGACGGCATACACACTCAGCCGTCTGACCTGGGTTGGTGCTTGCTGTACACTATTATCACTCTGTAAGTAAAGGTGAACCTTCAAGAAAGAACAAACTTAAACTGTATAAACATTCATTGGTCCTCCGGCTTAATGCTAAATTACTCATTTGTACAACTATCTATTTTCAAGGAGTAAACTTAAATTCATTCAAAAGTGTACATTACCTTTCATTTGCCTCTAAAGAAACAATCCCCTGAAACCCGCACTGATCCTGTATGTAGTTGCATTCGCAACACGGAACCTCCCACCGTGTTGCATCTACTACACCTTTAATTGGTAAAAAACAGATTGTATGTGATATACCCTTAAACTTTTATTGCATTCATTTCTGTACACAATAGGTAAGAAAGTATTTGAAGTTCTAGAAATAGAGCATAGTTAAAATTAGATTGTGAAAAATTTATATGCAAATGAAAACAAAATAAAAAATGTAGTTCTCTAAATTATTTTCCAGAAAAATCATTTAACTTTGGCCTTTCATACAATTTTTCTTGCAGAATTTTGTCAATGTTAATATCAAATTAAATTATATTATTTTCATCGTTAAATTACAAATAAACTTTTGATTTTTAATTGAGTCTAAAATTTGTCTTCTCTTTTATAAATGTTTTACTTCTACCTTCAGGGACAATTAAGTAAGGGTGACCAACTCTGAATGTCTATTAATTGTAATTCTGTAAATTCTAGAAAGGCATGCCAAACACAACGAAATAAATAAAAAAGACAAAACGCTTTTATACAACTGTTCATCATGTAAATACATACATGATTTTTTATTATTCTTTTATATGTGATTATTTTAAGCTCAACTTATTAGTAAAAATAGCATATTACTATCACTCAAATTGTATTGTCTTATTATTAATGTTCATAAATCATTATTATGTTTGCTTACAGCCTGATAATCTATTAGTAATCTATATATAGGTCAGTAATCTACATATAGGTCATCATTTCAATTACAATTCATTGTTCTTAACCTTGAACCTGATTTGATAGCATTTATGTATTATTGTTTTAGATATGTTTTATTCCTAGAGCTGCGATACTTTGACAATCTTTCATAACCAATTGTATAATTTATTATTTTCATTCAGCCAATAGTAAGGCTGGGAAGTACTATTTTAGGTGTTGTAAGTGAATATTGATAATACTGTTCTCTAAGTTGTATTATATCATAACAATTATTCATTCAATGTTAATTTTGAGAAAAAATTCTGTCAATGATTGGTGATTGAATGAACATGTTCTATCAAAATATTCATATGATATCCATATCTTATTTTTGACTTTCATGTTTACAAAACGGATTGCAACGCCTCTCTGATTTATTTCACACCTTGCAATTGAAAATTCAGTTCTAAACTAATTTTTACCTTGAGAAACCTCGATAAACATTACAAATATAAATGTTTTCGCAAGCGCCGTACCACCTTTCTTTTCGAAAACGAACCAGAAGCTGAAACGTGTGTTTCGCGCGCCGCCATCACTGGCCAATCACAGAGCTCTAAATAAGCTCCATTCACAAGTGTAATAGAAAATGAAAAGATGCTTCCCGGCTTGCGTGGTATTGTAGTGCATGGAAGTGTAAGTAAGGTGTGAGAAATAGGACAAGGAAGAGGAGGGAAAGATTGCGCACGGTCCGTGACCCGTGTGTTACGGTACTGCTACGACATTCACCTGGTACGACGAAAATTCAGGATCAGAGCATCCGGTCGCTAGAATTCCCCTCCAGACTGAATTCGACCTAGCTATCTATAACTAGTGTCGAAAATCTAACTATATAACTAGTGTAGAAAATCTTACCACCGTAGCCGAGGGCTTCCCGGTCAGAAGCACTACAATGAAATCAGTTGATGCTCTGAGCCACATCTACCGATGTCATTCAATCGGGAGCTACAACGTCACTACGGTAGTAGTGATTACGGTAGTAGATTACACTACCGTAGTGACGCTGAAGCTCCCGATTGGATGACACCATAACAGTTAATTTCCGCCAACGGACTCCATGATTAACCAAATGGACCGTTTGAAATGAATGGTTTGCTGATCCACCGCCAGATCGAGTTGGTTTAGTGTAGAAATGTGGAGTCGCCATTCACACCTACGCTTGTACCTGCAACTACCTGCTACACACAGACACGCTCAAATACAATACGTCCTTACACCCCGCGGCCATGCCAAGACTTATTTTAAATGTGTAACGATCATTTTTTAATTTTAAATCTAATTGTTGGTCACGTAACTCAACTGGAAGTGCAGCATCTGTGTTAGCTCAAAGACGTGGATTTAAATCTTTATCAAAATAGTTTTGTATTTACTAATTCTGGTAACTACTGTCTAGTTCTTGTCTTTAGTTATCTTAATTATGTTATAAGCTGATAATGATATGATATAAGCCAATGCTGATATTATTACAATTGTTTGTCACCATCAAGTAATTTTGTTTAAAATCCGTTTCCTTTTCGGAAGAGATTGAAGTCTGTGGAGATATTAAATTTAAGTGACGGTTCAGTGCGTGCAGTTAGAGGTTAGAGAATTTTCTCGAGTTCTTTACAGTATGTTTCTCCTATGTCGCCGCTAAAATAATATTATGCATTTTACCATCTGGCCGCTGTAGGAAGTTTACAATTACGTGGGGATACGTTTCCGTTTCGCAATTGCCAACTTCCGTTGCGACCCCACAGCTAGCAAGTATGTTGTAATTGTTATAAATGACATCATAATTATTTTGACTTATCAAAGAATTTACTGACCAGCCGGGAATCGAACACGGATCTTCCGGTATAAGCCAAAGAACTGACTGACTCAGCTGGGAATCGACCCTGGATTTCCCGGTATATTCCCAATTGCTCTAAAACACTTTCAAAACAAACACAATAATTGAACAGTCAAATCATAATTGTGAGCTTTTTCTTTCATGGAATGTTTATGTACGTCTTATGAAACGAAAAGAGCGGCAACACGTTGTAATTGAATACATGCATGTAGTGCGGGTTGCATAGCGTTCAAACAGCGTTTCTGTGTAATTTAGACATCGGATGTTTAGGAAAATGCCTATTTTATTCTAATATCTGAATTGTTCACCATGAGAAGCACTTCATTAGTGCCTCTCCGCGCTCATTCCGGTAAAGATGCCGCTGTCTCTCACTCACTAATGATTCAATAACCTTCCGGCGGGCGCGCCTTTCCTTTCCTTCGTGCTTTTATTGTTCTAAAATGGAGTACAATTATTCGACATGCCAGAGGGCTTCAGTATTCTCGCTTTGCAACACACTAAACGAAACGTGGAAATATCCAATCCGTTGTCTTCTTCCTATTAGTCGTAAAGAAGATTTGAAATTTCAAAAATGCTGACTGCAGCACTCCGTGCTCTACCACGCCTACTAGTGTAAGTATTTTTAGTATTCCAAATGAACATTTTACGTATTTAGATTGTTCGTTTACAAGTATTTTCGATCATTGTAAACAAAATCTGAGATGTTCGAATCTGTTTTTTGTTCATTTTTTCCTATTACTTGTAGTCTTATTTTTGTTTTGCTGTGCTGAAGGTCTGAAACAGAAGAAGAAATCAGGCATCTTCTTGAGTTACTGTAAACGGCTTGATGAAAGCCAATTGATGCTTTCCTAAAATTTAAGGACAGTAGACTGTTTGATTTAATTACTCTTTAATGAAAATTTTCTAGTTATTTTTTCTTTGTTATATTTTTTTATAAGGTTTTTTGAAACAATGTGTTATTTTTAATTCTATACATAAAACTAGCCATATTTCTGTGATTTATAAAATGTATTCCCGTTAAAAATGTAATGAATAGTTGTGAGTTTTTACTCTTTCTTCTTCAATTAAATACTAGAAGTTTTGAGGGTGCAAAAGACTGTTTTCTCGAGGCAGCTTATAGTGCTTCCACTTATAGTGCTTTTGTGAGTAAAATGGGCGCTCCCACTTGAAGGTTAATAGTCTATTCTCTCATGTTATATTGTTTTTTTGGCATTGTCTAAGTTTAGATGAAAGTGTGGTGAAATATATTTCTGGTTTTCCTCCAATTTTAAGTTTTAATACCCTTTTCTGTGCCTATTTAAAAAAATTAGTGCCTTTTTAAGTGCCTAAAACGTAAGTTTTTGGTGCCTTAACATTGGATGTCTGGTAATTACAATTGAGCCGTTGAGAGGAAAAGAGGTGCAAGTCAAATTTTGCAAGATTTGAGTAAGATTCACTGGTAGGTTGTTTTAACATTGTTCCATCTGTAGCGGTACTGAATCCGCTCAGGAACGCTTACAAATTGGCAAGAGTAAGACATCGTCTGCGAGACCCGCTGCGCACTCACGCGGTCGCGACGACGACCTTGTCGCCTTTTCAGCGGTCGCTGGAAGGGGGGGGGGTGGAGGGGTGAGGCGCTGCCCCTACACGGGGAAGAGGCTCGTTGCATCGGTCTCAGAACGTTTCTGGAACTCGGAGCGGTAGGTTGTACGCTAATAGTCTGGCCGCGAACTCACGTAAGTGAGGATGAAGAGGTTGCTGTGAGCACGTGCCGAGGCTTACGATAGTACGTGCGCCGCCACATTTCTTCGCTGGGAGTTTTGCGCTAGTGGCGAACGCCACGGCTACTGGTTTAAGGTCGGTGTTCAAGATAATATAATTTTGAATAGGACGTTGTAAAAAGTAGTAAGAAGTGGAAAGTAATTGACTATAGAATGCAGGTTGGTGTATTTTTCTCGTAATTCACTATCAAAGTTTATCACCATTAACATTCTTGCTTATTGACTGGGATACCCGTTCCATTGGTATTTCCCTGGTCATTGTGAACTACATTTTCAAAAGACATTAGAAGTAATGTGCCTTTCTTAGAGGAGAACAGCATTGATTTGTGGAAGAAACTTGTTTGGTTAATAATACGCGAGTGCAGTTTCTGTTTTAAAAGAAAACGTGGATAATGGTGTTAAATTCGAGTTGAGTTGTAAAACACATTGTGATACTTGTGAATAATTAAATGGGTATGAAAACATAATTGCTATGAACTGTGGAAAAATATAAGTGAACAGTAATGCGTCTTTTCGTAGGAGAGAACGTCACTGATGTGCGAAAGAATCTCATGCTAATGGAATGCTAGTGCAGCTGTTACCTTCAAACCTTTAATGATAACGTTGAAATTCCAGTCGTTATGAAACAATTTGTGCCATTTGTGAATAGTTCGCAGAGTATTAATGTATGTGCTATGAATGGTTGTAAAAGTTAAATGAACTTAGATGCCTGTAAATATTTATTGAAACTTGGATGTTTGTGGAGTAGAAACAATACATATTCTTTCCAATTTCAACCAAAGGTGTAGGTTGTAAAGAACTGTTAATTTGTTGCATTTCAATTGTGATAAATGAACACGTGTAGTTTGTTTCATGCAACTTTTGGTAACATTTCGTGTCCTTAAAAACTATTTATTCATTTCAATTGTGATAAATGAACACGTGTAGTTTGTTTCATGCAACTTTTGGTAACATTTCGTGTTCTTAAAACTATGTATTCATTTCAATTGTATGTGAAATATTCCATGGTAATTTCAGTGAATTCTTTGCAAAGAATCTACCAAAGAGTGATTATGCAGTGTATGTGGGTGGATGGTTAACTGCAACTTCTGTAGACTGAAAGCACCACGACATTTTACGTCTGAAATACCTGTGCTATTTCCTGTAAAGTAATTTTATGTGCACTCATCTCACTAGGAATATCTTTTATTCACTTTATTGAATTTCAATTCATTTTCTTTTTTTTGTCTCAGAAGACATTGATAGGATTTTTATTAGTGCCTATTTGAAATTCATAATTTTGCAGTTAATTATCCTTTCCAATTTATTTTTTTTGGTAATGATCAAGGGTTTTTGCTTGTTTTTTTTATTCTATGGCCAATGTTGTTGTCATACTGTAATTTTTGTGTTTTGCCATCAAAGCTTATTTAATTAAATGTTGTTATGTGGTAACGGCTTTGTGTTTATTTTCCAAAATTTCAAGGAAAGAGCCACTTTCCCACGAATTCCCAACAACCGACCCATACGGCTGGTCACACATCATATGGGATAAAATAGTGTGAATCAAACTTCACTTTATTTCGCAATAGGCCAGCACAATCCAGACATAGCCAACAAGTTGCTTATACCGCCACGTGCAATTGTGGTGTAAGTCACGGAACAGCTTCCACGGGTTCCCAAGAAATAGCTTCTTTTTTATATGTACCCATCACAAAAGAAGCATCTCGCAAAAAACATTTCATCGATTTTAGTGATACTTGCACAGGTCAAAATTGCTCTCACTTGGGTGACAATCGTATCAGACAAAGCCAGTAATTTAAAAATTATTGACCACAAATTTCTTGTACAGGGCCACTTATTAATGAAAAAATTACTCCTATTTTGGAAACATAGAGCAAGCTGGCAAAAACATAATTTATTATGTTCTCTCTCACTGGCATAATACCATTCGTACAGCTCTAAATAAGAGCAGTAGGTGAAATGGACTAAACAGATTTTAAATCCATTTTGAAGTCTAGCTTGAAAAAACAATTGTGAGAAAGGTTAACAATGCAAGAGCCAAAGTAAATTGGCTCAATACAGCGGATGCTGTTCCTTAGAGAAGAACCTAACTGTAACAAAAAAGACACGATTTAAGTTCTGCAATGCATACCTCCAGTTTACCATAATTTCTTCAACTCACTAAATATTCCTAATTGAGTAAGATATGAGACTATTCGAAAAAATTCAAGATGACGGATGAGGAGGAGACTACTGCCTCAACTAACTTAGCAACAAAATTAGCATTGCTGACATACCCTTTGACAAAATGCTTATTGTTAGTGGCTTAATGTAAAACTTGTAGTATCAGGAAGCAAACTTCTAATTTATTTTTGGTGATATTAACTAATTATAATTTACATTGTATAAAATATCGAAACATAATGTAGAAACACATTGTGTACATTATTCTTTTTGTACATTGTTTTTCACACAATGTCCCTATTTTTTATGACATTACTATCGCAGACGAAAATTATGCATTGGAATTATTTGAAAGTAAGTCTTAGTTTTCGGAAACGGTGTGTGCAAAAGTGGTGAAATTCAACAAAACAGTTAATTATTTAATCAATAAGCAATGTCTCAGTCCAAAATATGTGTAATAAGTTAAAAGAATATCTCGAATATCTCCTTTACACGTCCATAACACAGTACATAAAACAGTCGTGTATTTATATGCATTGTAGTCTTACAGCCTTTTTCGTTTAAGCGACATTTTCCGGAAAGTATATTTCTTGACTTACACTAATTTTGCTCTCAATGGCTCAATTATCGTAAACAATACGGTTACACTGCTATTGGCCATTATTCACTTAGATACAAAGGTATACATTGGGTGTAATAAATCGTATGCGCGTTTATGCTGCAGATTGCGTTGTCACAAACGTGTACGAGTATTTGCTTGTACTAGCAATGATTGAGAAAAAAATGGAAAGAGAACTTTATCCAACAAGACATAGCATTTGACCTGTCTGGAAATACTAAATAATCGGTCAATCAATCATTGATTGAATTCGCACTAATGAAAAATGAAAACAACGTGAGACACCAAGTAGTAAGGATGTATTGAATGTTTCATGTATGACGCGCCGCGTAAAGCACTAGGCTCGCGGTATGCCTCTCTCGGCCTTATTAGCGGTACGCATCGATCCCGAGGCAGAGTTCTGTGAGAGCTCGCAAGCAGATCGCCAGCAGTTTTGCCGGAGGTGTTCGCAGAGTACGAGAAGTTCGATGAGTTCCACACTAGAGCTCTGCAGTCAGGCGAAAACAACCGCTCGAGACTCTCGGGCACTGCGCCGACGCTCGGCGAAGGGAGGGGGACCTTGCTTGGGGGGGGAAGAGATTGCTGTGTAACGGACATTTCGACCGGCCGCCTTGCGGCTCCCGCCGAGACTCGGGAGTCGCCGAGCGCCCGAGCGCTCGGCCGCTCGGCCAAGCGCCGGACTGCACGGTAGCTTCGCCCCTCAATGCATATACGGAATATAAAGTCGCCGCATGTAGTGATCGCAACTCTTTCAATTCATTGTAATCGAAAGAAAATACAATTTCAATTAAACGATTAATTTGTTCAAGAGTAACAATTTATCGACTGACTGGAAATAATTTTATAGAGACAAACAATACATTTTTGAAAGAATTAAGGCAAACAAAGACTCTGAAAATAATTTTTTTTTCTATATTTATAGTGCTTAAGGGAAGATAATTCGTTGCGTACCAATTGTAATGTCATTTAAGTTTCTTACAAACCCGAATATAAGGCATATTTATTAAATACAATGAATATTTGGTCATTATTTCACGAGTATATAAGAAAAAAGCATATGCTAAACAAAAATGAGGTGGCTACTATTTTCCTTGCGTCAAAACGTCTTGTCGTCATTGGGCGTAGTAATTTATTGTGAAATAGTTGATGTAAGCCGCCATGGCCTCTCTATTTGTCGACTCGGTCGGCGGCCAAATACCAGCGGTCACGGCATATCAGCCTATTCAACTTAATAATTCAAAATACATTATTTACTATCATATACACACGTTTAACATTATTTTAAATTCGGCAAAAGTATGTATTTGCGAAATGATGCATATAAAGTTTTATATGTACGAGTACAATGTTTTTCAATTACTCCATTATTTTGTTTCAATACAAGATAAGCGATTAATTGTAATTAAAAAATCGTAAAAGCTGAAATTGTGAATCATTGACTTCTGTGGAGTAGTATTGAAGCTCCACGAGACCCCCTTCCTTTGGGTGAACTATTGCTCAGCGTGGCAGGAAGCGATAACAAATGTTGTGCGAGGTGATTCGGTGCTTCCCACCCAGCGCGCCATCGCCTTTGCGACGAAATTTCCAGGAAAGTACAGAAAGCAGTTGAAAGAGAAGGGTCGAGATATGTGCACAAAGCTTACCTCGAAAGGTATTAAGAAGCTCGCAAGATTATAAATAAACTAAAAGTACAATGAGCTCAAAACAATGCTGGGGTGACTGAGGCACCCCGCGCGCCTACTGCCGGGTTAAGAAACTAAGACCTGCGTCTCAGATGCCTGAAAATTACAACAACACTAACAACAAAAATATTTGGAAAAAGAAAACAAAAATACAAAAGTGGAAGGGAAAGGTACTAATATATTTCATTGCACTTGCATCTAAATTTAGCACAGCATTTGTATTTCCACCATATAAATCGAAGGAAAATTAATGATTTTATGTTCATTAGAATAAAATAGGCAATTTCCCGAAAAATCCGATGCCTAGTCATTACAAAGAACGGAATTTATCTCTAAAACTTTTGAATGCCTTTTCTTTGAAGTCAGGCAGAACGGCAATAGATCCACTTGAGGTTCTCCAGTGCGTCCGGGGAGTCGATTTGTAATGCTTTTTATTCTTTTTACTTTCTCGCCTTACGAATACTTCGTAAGAAGAGAAAGTTATGTAATTGTGCGGCGGAAACGAGGAATTTTCGCCAGAAAATCTCTTATAGCAGGGGTCTGGTGACAAAAAAGTGGAAAAAAACTTGTTGCTAAATTTAGAAAAAAAATCCTCTATCTCGTGGTGTAGTCAAAATCCATGATTTGTTGCTTCTTCATACTTCAAAATCGATTGACGGCATTCCGTCCGTCTGTCCGTCTGTGATCAACGCTAGCGCCTAAACCGTTCGGCCGATTTTCTTCAAAATTGATATTCCGATGGTTTTTTACTCGTCTCAAGGCCTCTTGAATTTGAAACCGATATCTTAGTATTTAAGGGTACTTTACATGAAGCCCATTTTGAGATTTTCTAAATTAAAAGAAAATGGCTACAAATTTTTTGATTATATTTTGTTGTTGAATAGTGCAAAGAACGATGAAGGGAATGACGTAGGTATCATTTTCGTTGATAGGCTCAATTTTTCGAAAATTGCTAAAAACTGTTTAAAAACTGGCAAAATTGAAGATAGAGATTTTCACCTTAGACAAATTCGGTTGTACAAAATTAGCACTTCAAATAAGGTTACGTACCATTTTTGGAAAAACGAGTAGTTTTTGCGTAAATTGCGATTTAAATATACAAAAAAAATTTTCTCCAAAACCGCTCCAAATTTTTCTTTAAATTTTCTGCACGTGTGTAATAAGGGATAGGAAATATATAAATAAGTAATAATAAATAATAATAATAATAATAATAATAATAATAATAATAATAAATATCTTTATCATCGGAGGGCAGAATGACATTAATTTGGGCGGTAACTTTACACCTTAACAACATGTAAACAAATTACAATGTGCCGCCCAAAATACTAACATTGTAGTCTCGACTCTGCCCTTCTGGTACAACAGGCCAACACTCTGCAGCGAGATTAAGCACGCAAACCAACAACTAAAACTGCAACTGAGAGAAACAGATGTAACACTTTTTGAAATGAATTTCCTCTCAGTAAAACACTTCACCCGGCACGGTCTCCACATGAACCTTGCTGGAAAACATGCAGTCGGTGAAAAGCTTGCACAATACATCATCAACTCCAGTCCTACGCAGCCTCCTGCCAAAAATCCATCCCTTTCACCTTCCTTACGTTCCCCACCCCCCACCCTTATTCTGAACCCTCTTACCCCCTCCTGTGAACCTACACCCGTTTCTTCCATTCCCACTACCAATGACGCCTCTATTTCCTCACAACCTGTGACTGCTGGGACACATTACAACCTTCGACCACGCACTCGAGGTAAAAATGGAATAAATATATAGCAACTACAGTCAGATGCAGCAGAAAAACATTCGTGTAGGTACTTGCAAAAAATAAAGATATTGCACCATAATGTTCAATCCCTTTCAAATAAAACTGAGTTTATCGAGGCAGCTCTACAGAGCGATTTAAAACAAATGGATTTTCTTTGCTTCACAGAACATTGGTTATCTCCTAATGAACTTAGCATTTTCCAAATTCCAAACTTTTACCTCGCAGGCTATTATTGTAGAAAAAGAGAATCTCATAAAAGTCCGGCATATGGAGGTTCTTGTATTTACGTTAAAAATAATATTGATTCTATCTCCTTGACGGAATTCAATGAGTATGCCGTTGAAAATGTTTTTGAAATTTCTGTTGTACATCTTCCTGTGCTAAAAATGATATTGCTTTGCATCTACAGGCCTCCAACAAAGAGAGCTGCAGATTACATTTTGTTCTTAGAAAAACTAGAGATAACACTTATCAAAGTCATCAATCGCTCTTTGAATCCATTGTTGTATGTGGAGATTTTAACATTGATTTTCTGGTCGAATCTTGCGAGAAAGAGCAGTTTCTTAACTTAATTAATTCCTTCAATTTAGATATTACAATAAAAGTACCTACACGGATCACAGTAAATTCAAAGAAGGCAATCGATCAAATTATAATTAACAAAACCACTACTCGACATGAAATTGAAACGAAAGATTTAGGATACAGTGACCACGATGCACAAATTCTTACCATTATACGAAATGCGAACAATGACACAATAAATAATACACGTATGAGTAGAGTGTTTTCTAAAAGTAAAATAAAATTATTCATTGATTACTTGCTGCAGGAGTCATGGGACGCAGTTTATAATACTATTGATACAAACGATAAATATTATTCTTTTTTTTCGACGCTTTCATTTCATTTTAACACTTGCTTTCCTCTTCAGAAAATAAAATTAAATATTTCACGCAAAAACAATTCTTGGATAACACAAGGGATTAGAACATCATGTAAAAACAAACGAATTCTTTCTTTCATTTCTAAGCATCATAACGTATCTCAAGATTTCCTCCTGTACTTTAAAAAATACAAATCATTGTTAAGAAAAGTCATAAGGCAGGCTAAAATCATGAAACACGATCAGGATATTTTGAACTCAAATAACAAAACAAAATCAATGTGGGATATAGTAAAAAATGCGACCAAACCAACTAGAAACCTTGTAGAGAATGTTGTTTTAAAAGATAACGATAGAGATGTGAACGATCCGGCAACAGTGGCTAGTCTCTTTAACCAATACTTTTCGAGAATTGCTGTCGATCTCACTAAGGGTTTTCAGCCACAAAATTCAACATCTGACGTTTCCCTAAAAATCATAGACACTATGTTCGTTTCCGAAACCTCTTTCTATGAAATTCTCAAAATAATCGGTAAATTAAAAAATAAATATTCGGCCGGTTTAGATGAATTTCCGGATTGTTTGTTAAAGACGTGCGCGCCAGCCATTATACACCCGTTAACTCACATATTTAATGCATCCTTATGCACCGGAATTTTTCCAGATATTTTTAAAACAGCTAAGATTAAGCCGCTCTTCAAAAAAGGCAAGAAAAATGAAGTTCAAAATTATCGGCCAATTTCTCTTTCGTCAGTTTTTTCAAAAATATTAGAGAGACTTTTTTATGTGCGAATGGAAACCTTTCTCAATAAACACGACGCGTTTTCAAATTGCCAGCATGGATTCCGGAAATCAAAATCTACGGAACAGCCATTTTTTCTTTTCTTAAGGATGTTGCCTCATCATTGGATCAAAACGAAGCAATTATTGGAATATTTTTAGATCTTTCAAAAGCTTTTGACGTCATTGATCATAACATTTTACTTTCAAAATTACCTTCGTATGGAATCCGTGGTATTGCTCTAGATTGGCTATGTTCGTACCTTAAACAACGATCTCAGAGAGTAGAAATACCTTACTGGAATGATGGAACTTTATGTACACACCTTTCCGGTTCTTTGCCAATTGTACGTGGAGTCCCGCAAGGATCGATTTTAGGCCCTATTCTCTTCCTATTATACGTAAATGACATGCCCTTAGCGATTCGAAACGGAAGAACAGTTCTCTTTGCGATGATACAAATATTCTTTGCAACAAAGAAACCGTAATAGTACAATATCAGACGTTTCAAATTGGTTCGTAATAACAAATTAAAAGTAAATGAAAATAAAACAGTTTCAATGCAGTTTTCCATATCAAATAAAAAATTCTGTACTCCATTGAAAATGAACGGTGTGGCCATTGACTGATGTTAATGTAACAAAATTTTTAGGTCTATCAATTCAGTCAAACCTCAAATGGAATGCCCACTTAAATGAATTGAACACAAAATTAAGCTCATTATGCTACGCGTTCAGAATTCTTTCAAATTCCGTCAGCCTTCATACAGCTTGTGTATATTTTGCCAATGGTTCACTCCCGCCTGAGATATGGCATAATATTTTGGGGAAAACACATCTTATAGTTCACAGACTTTCAGATTACAAAAAAGAATTGTACGAATAATAAGCAAATCCAACCCACGTGATTCTTGTAAGTCACTCTTTATTAATCTAGGAATTTTACCATTACCTTGTCTCCTGATTTACGAATCAGTAGTTTTTGTCAAAAATGACTTACTTAAGGACGGGAATATATTTTCAGCAAACGCCGATGTCTATAAGTATAACACACGACGTAGTAATCATATTCACCAGGTGGCAGTATCAACAGCTCACTACAAAAAATTCACATACAATTCATGTACATTACTCTACAACACTTTGCCAGAAGACATTAAACGATTAAATTCAATAGAAAAGTTTAAGTCCCAAGTAAAATCTTTTCTGCTGTATAACTGTTTCTATACAATTCGAGACTATACCGAGCATCAAAAAGGAAAGTAGAATTAATTTTAACAATGATAGTTCATGTAATTATTTATCATTTGGACTGTATAATTCTAAAGAACCTGTAACAAGTATTGTACCACAGTTTCTGGGTTGATGGCCCCCATCTCGATCAGGTTTTTCGTCCAGTTTCCCTGATCCTTGAGCAAATGCTGAGATGGTCCCTTGTTTTGCTTCTGGACATAAATGTAACTTCATTATTTGTGCACGTCTTCTGAATTTCAGTGGGAAATATAGTTATTCAAATTATCGTTTTTTCATATTATCGCGGCAAAAAGTATTATTCTTTCATGAAGAACATGAGGGTTCAGGGTAGGAATTTATAGCTAATTTACCTTTGAAAATATATTTTATTATATAGGAGGGAATATTTTTTTCAACAAAACTCGAAAAAAATCTCTCTTTTCTGTATTCAAATTCGACTAGAATATGGTTTAGGATAGAGACCACAGAATTATGAAAACGTGCACAAAAATCACTTCTCCCCATAGCTCGTCATACGCAGTTTTTAACTGTTTTTGACGTAATAAATAAATAAATAAAGCTAGTGGTGCTATAGAATGGCACATACTTTTTCGCAGTAGTTATTTTGCAAATGCCGATCATCGGATAAATTATGTGGAAATTATGGAAGCCGTTCACCGCTGCCTTTCTTGGTCATGTTTTTTTGAAAGACATGTTTTTCGCATGTTGACAATTACCGGCTTCCTAATGATAGAACTGATACAAGTACGTTTTGACTAAAATATAAGCAGTTGGTCCGCATGTTGGTCCCGTAGCGCGGTTGGTTAATGCACCTTCGGGTTGAGATCTTCAATAAGGAAGGTGCCGAGGTTGATCCCCCGAGGGGGATTTTAATTTGATGAATGTGTTGCAGGGAAAAACATTGAAGATTGTAGACACTTTATTGAACATCATTTGAAGTACTTCTACTCACGAATAGAATCAATGCAGATAAATAGACAGAACTTGTCTGTGTTTTCCCTAACTGCGTCTTTTAAACAATTTTTCAACTCTGTTATTCGATTTCTGAAGCGTATGACATGTCAAATCAACCGTCGTCTAGTATATATCTGTATGAACCAATTTAAGTAAAATTATGAGCATTTTAACATTAAATTGTAATACAATATAACCAGAAGGCATGCGATAAACTTACAATCCCTAACGGTTCCGAAATTAATATTACTTTCTAGCCTTACGAATACTTCGTAATGCGGTTTATCGCTGCCTTTCTTGGTCATGTTTGAAAGACATATTTTTCTCATGCCGAAAATTACCGGCTCCTAAAGATAAAATCGATAGAATTACGTTTTGACTAAAATATAAGAAATTGCGATAAATGTCCTGGAAATGTCTGTATATATTTGTTCAAATTTTTAACTTTTAACAATTTTTTACTTCTCTTCTTGTATTTTTAAAACGTATTACCATCGTATCAATTGTTTCTTAATCATGCATTTACTATTTTATAGGTCGGTTCTGTTCTTTCATGGCTCTGTTCGACACAGGCGGTGTTGGTGTTGCGTAGTGGTAGAAGTGCCGGTTCGTTGAATTTGAGTTTCGGTTGTCGGGTCTCGGTACCGAAAAGGTTTGCTGGTATAATACACTTTTGCTTGTTTATGAAGTAGTGAAATAGCAATAAGGACCGTATAGAAGCAGAGCGAGAAAGTATGTGCGTAGAAAGCACCACTAGTTTATATTAAAATTTATTATTTGAAAATTAATATTAAAATTCATCTATATTTTAAATTTCGAAAAAACGAAATTATTGGTCATTTATTTTAAAAACCATTCAATACTCCTTCCTTTTCCTGAAACTTGGCATTAGATATTTACTCCGACGTGTCGGCCGATTGTTACGTGGCGCAGTTCGCCTGAACGGGGTCCGCCGGCTGTCGAGTCTCGGCCGGTTGTCGAGACCGGCCGTCGTCGAGGTCGGTCGGCCGGCCGGCGGCTCCCGGGAGTTCGCAACCGGCTGCAAAGGACAGCCGAGAGGCGAGCGAGCGCTGGTCGGTAAAAATCGCGGAGAATGCAGACCTCTATTCCACACATTCGAAGTGTTCGAGGCAGGAGCTCGAACCAGCAGTTCCCGTCAACAGCACACGACGCAGCACCGTTCTAGAAGAGTACGGGTCTGGGCTGACGACAGCCACACGATGCAGCACTGCATGGGACGTCACCAAGTCACACCGACCACCCATTCTCGAGGGATCTCAACAATTCTACGACGACACGGCTTGTATACGGACAACTCTGAATATTGTTGGAATAAATAGAAGTTCTGCTGAAATGTTCATTGTTGTTGGTATCCCGCCTATTTTTTAGACAGAATGTTAATTCAAAATATATACTTTTATACTCTTTATAATGGCCCCACGGGTAGCTTACTGGTCAGCTTGTTCGCTTTCCATGACGCGATCCCGGGTTTGATACCCGGTTGGGGTAGATTATAGTGTGAGCTTTCTTGCAATGACCCAGTATCTGTTGCTGTGTGACGATGAAAAAGCTCACTTCTCAGGCTGAGAAGACAAAAGATACGGCGTAGGGTTGCCTATGTGCTAACCACACGTACCCCATAACATATAGCCGCAGAGTAGACCATAGCCCCCGTCAGAGGCTGTTGTGCCAGTACAGACAGACAGGCTCTTTATACTATTTCATTCTGAAAAAAAAATCATTCAATAACATTAATACATATTTTGTCTCAACGCATATTAAATCATTTGTATTTTTCTGATTAAATCAGTATAATACATGGAGTACAACGTCACACGGTTAGGACGACGTTTCATTGTTTTCCTAGAGGGAGCGAGAACTGGCAAATAACGGTAAGAAAGGTACAATCCACATCTTTGTCCGTTTGCAAAACCGGTTGTACTTGTTATATTCGGGTTGATCCATAAATAAATTAATATCATAATTACTGAGTTTGATCAATAGAAGAAAGTAATGTCAAAAACGTGGCTCTCATTTAAACGAGCCATGATGGTGTTTGACAATCGTTTGAACGAACAAGTCTAACAAAACCTCATGATTCTAACAAAATTTAACCAAATAATTGCCACACGAAATGGGCTGTCAGAGTGGTCAAAAGGGACTTACGAAAAGGTGTCATCAGGTGCTTCGGGAGGTCAGTCATTAGCAATTCAAGTCGATTTACATTGGATAAAAATAGCAAGAACTTTGCCTAGTTAAACTTGTAGTAAAACTGTTTCTATCAGAAAGTATCCAAGACTTATTAATCTGTAGTTATGAAAGTAAATTTGTAATCTTCAAATCTCTTGTGTTTAGTAGATGACTGCCCTTATCAAGCGTTCGAACATTAACAAAGCGCGACTAAATTGAACGCAATCGGTCAAGAGACCAGGGCCAATTTAGTTGAAAGGCTTTATGGAAACGACGAAGCAAAAATTGTGTCGTAATCATTTCAGATCACCCAGCCCACTTGAAGAGCGTACTAAGTTCCTACTTCCAAACTTCCACGTGCCTTGGACACGCTGCAGTCTTGACTTCATCTTCAATCAATATTTTGATTGAACTTCGTTCCCAGGTAGCGTAGGGAAAGCTTAAAAATGATACAGATCTTATTTTCTTTAAAATCACTAAATTTTCGAAAATTACAATAGTTCAAAATTTGTATGGTGTCTTCCTACAACTACAATATTCATATTTTACTTTATCGTGTTCGTATATACGGAGTAATATACGTAGTATTCAGAACGTTATGCAATCCTGCGGGGAAATCGATTTCGAAATTTCAACGGAAATACGTTTTGGGTATCCCCTGATACCGAAAAATTGATTATTTTTCCAAACGTCCGCCCGTCCGACTGTCCTTGCGTCCGTCTGTCGTCTGTGAACAACACTAGCGCCTAAAACTATGCGTAGGATGTTTTTCAAACTGAATAAACTCCTGTCGATTAGGTCTCACTCGCGCGCTGCGATTTTGAAGAACATTCATTCATTTTTGGACTTAACATAATGCCTCTGCGACATTTTCAAAATTTTCTCAAAAATGACTCCAATTTTTTTCTTTAAAATTCTTGTAAGAATAGAGTGAGATACAATTATAAAGGTAACATAGATTCAATTTTCATTGTTAACTCTGAATTTCCGACATTTCAAAAGAAATGTTTACAAATTTAAGTAGTTTTCCCACAATTTTTTATGAAATATAGGTACTTTTTTCTTGAACATAGAAAATTACGCTTGTAAAAATAGCACAGGATCTATTTTCGGTATTCTCTTTGTTTTCGAAAATTGCACAAAATGGGCGAGAGATTTTTGCCGTATTGAAATGTGCGATAAAAACAAATCTTTGAATAAGGATTAGTTTTTTCATGTATAGTTTTTAGAATATGAGTAGTTTTCAGTAGTATGGTACATTCATGTTTTACTATTTTGGCATTGATATGGAAGCAAACTAATGAAATAATTACAGTCAAGTATTGAATGCAATATGTAATCTTATGTTACGTAGAATAGCAATCGGATCTATCTATATCTTTACCTATTATTTCTTTTCTAGTATGTATTATAATTCCTATAAATAAAGGCACCAGCCAATCTGGGTGGTGCAGTCGTTTGTAATGGTAATGATTACATGTCAAATCTCGTTTGAGTTCGGTGAGGTAGAAAGCAATACGAATAGTGGAATCTTGCATCAGTATGTTCCTAAGCCATTACCCCACACACTCTGACCTAAGAGATATAACTATAGTAACAGTCTCCAAAGAAAAAGGTACTTTAAAAAGTCGCCTCTTACATAACCTGGTTTCATTGCCTTTTCATGACATACATCAGATAGGCAATAAATGGAGTTTACAGCTTTTGAGATAAGCAGTGCTGCTGACCTCGGCAGCTGAATTTTATGTGTACTGCTTCATTCGTTACTTCTCTGAGATATGCGAAAAATATATCGTTCAGAACAGAGCTCCTTACGCGTATGTAGCTGTCGGGTAGAGGGTGTCTGTCTAATAGCCCACGTGATAGGTTAGTTTTTAGTAATTTGTCATGCCTCAAGACTTACATCGTTTGATGTCGGCTGAGTGCTATTTGATTGAAAGACACAATATCAGTACCACTGTCGCTGGGAAAAGCGTTTGCATTGAGTCGTGTGACATCAGATTAAATGGTGAGTAATGAGAAATAAAAAGAAGAAATGGAGTAAGAGGCAATAAAATGAGAACAAGTCTGAGGAAATGCTGCCACGAACCAGTTTAGTTCACCATAAACACCACATGCATCGGCCGGACTTTGTACACCGGTACCCCTAGGCTAGAGATCGATTTGCAATTGTAGTCTACGCCAGGAGTGTTCAAGTCCAAGAATTCGGATGACACTGCCCGCGGTGTCCCGAAGCAATGGCCAGCGTGCAACTTTCTTTTATCATAATTATTATAAGTGCGATTTTTATAACTTTGTCCATCTAGCCCCTGTGGCCACGACGGAATAACACACGGCATTTCGCGTGTTTCTCGCTCGTGCCGCTAAATGTCACTGGATCGCAAATATTGCTTGATACGGTTGCGATCATGCGATATCTAGCGGTACGACCATGGTGACCATGTGGCCATGGTGGTTATTTCCACCATGACCTTGACACATTCAATCGTGGAAACGGGCCTTGAGGGGCAAAGTTACAAACCCCGCACTATAGTCCATTAACCGACGCAACGCGTCCTTGGTGAAAGGCAAGCGACTGTGCCACGAGTTTTCACTAGTCTGAGCCGATCGTCCTCGAACGCCTCCTCTCCCCCAACTGACCTCATATGAGGTCAGTAGCTCTATGTGGAGCTAATGATGCTACAACACAAATTTTCCCAATTGTGTTTCTAACTTTTACAATTTTCAAAAATGCTGAGAGTTCAACAAAAATGAGACTAGCGCCACTTTTTTAAAAAAATTCTTTATCCTAACCTAGGAAAAATGTAAAAAAAATGGCATCATTCTTTTAGAATTTTTTTAAACAAACAGCGTATTTCATCTTTTTAAAAACATGAAACCTTTAGTCACCGTCTATCAACTCAGACGAGCTTTCAAATACGGATTCAATGCTTAAAATAGATCAATATTTCCAAAATATCTCGTATACCGTATTTCGGAAATATTAAGGTAACGGGGATAACATTGCTACATCTTTGTTTCTTTTAAAGTTCTACTTTGTTGCATCAATCTTCACAATAATGATTGTGACAATTTAATCCTTCACGAGTACAATGTTTCTTCAAAATATTGAAGTCACAGCTTCCATAATTTGAAATAATTTAATTACTTTTTAATTACTTTTTTAAAAGCAAAAGAAGTGGCAATGTTACCCTGCAAGAGTCAAACATTACCATCTCTATTTATTTCCGTCTCTGGCAATGTTTAAATGTGTGAGAGTTGGATAGGAAACAGAAACACAAATATGCATCAGAGCATTATTAGTTTTTGGTTTTTGACAGTTTAAATACTCTAAATAGGGATATATACTGCTTTGACAACTTAGTCTAAAATAAGTTTTATTAACTGTTTTATATTGTGATAAAATGGGATGGGGAAAAAGTGCTTTCCCCTTTTGATATTTAGTCTGGGAAGCTCAGCAACAATAAATAACATGTGTTAAGCCAAAATATAAAGTGGGCCTGCTAATTCCATATAGTTCAGTAGCCTTTTCCTACTTAATTTTCCACTATTTACTTTATCCATTGCTTAGTGCATTTTAAATTCATCATAGGTTTGCAAACCTTAGATATTGGATTTTTTATTTCTCTTTGTGGCAAACTTACAGTGCATGTATGGCGACAACAAAAAAGGAATTTTGTATCAAATGTAATTAATCAATGTTTAAATTTATAAGTGACATGCTTTATTAATCTTATATAAACTCACAAATGTCAATTAATTCAATGTAAGAATTTCTTCTCAAAGGATATAAATGTAGGGGTAAGATGGCCAGTATGGCAATGGTACCCTGAAAGTAGTATATGCTTTTAATACATTTTATCTTGTTTATAATGAATAATTATTAAGTCACGACATGGCATGCCTACATATTTACTTATGGTGACATATTAACTTATCTATGTCATTTTTTCAAATCAATTAATCCAAAATTAATGAAGTTTTGATTATAAGATTTGGCTGCATCACAATACACCATACATATGTACAGACATTTTAGGTTATAACTGTAACCCAGTGCAACACATGATTGTATATAATGTTTCTAAGAAAGGTAGCTAACTACGGGAACTCAGCCAGCAAATAAATTTATGATACAAACTGTGCTACTTACATTTTTTGAAGTTGTGGCAATGTTTCACCCATGGCAATGCTACCCGTCATTACCTTACACATAATTTGTTGATTTTGATAAAGTTGGAAAATGTGTTTTTGCATGACTGTCATCCTGTCTATCAACTTTGTCCAGCTGTTTTGATGAGGGGGGGGGGCGCTCAATGTGATCTCAATGCTCAAAATTGAGAAAAATGGATAAAAATGAGTAATATTTCCAGAATATCTCATATTCAATTACCTGTCATTAAGTTTCTATTTCATAAGGTTTTCAGCCATTTTTTAATTATTTTTAAAATCATGAAAAACATGTACAAATTAAACAGAAAAACAAAATTTGGTTTAAACCATTTTATTAAAATATTCTGTTCCTTTCTAATGTCTTTCATCTCTACTTTTCAAGGATTTTTTTTATCCTCTTCTTCAGGAGGAATTACATCTAAATGTAAGACAAACAAAAAGTATTAAGAAATTAATCAGCTATAAGGCAATCTATCTACATGAATCAATGTTAAATATTCTAACTTTAAAACTTTTAGTAAAACTTACATAAACAATTTGAAATTATATCTATAACAGGGTACAAATGAACTTACCTCAGCTTTTTTCTGCATTCTTTTTTTCTTTCATTTTTTAAAGTAAATTACTTTATAAGTAAATTAAAGAGTTCCAAAAACCTCTCATGGAAGCCTTCTCTACATTCTGTGACATCAAAGACAAGAGGGAGCATAGATTTGAAATATTAAACAAGTCAGATGTATGTGTTGGGAGAGGAAACATAGGAGGGGCAGAGGGGAAAGAAGAAGAAAGTGGTAACAGGAGAAAGGTAGGAGATGTTGGATAAATTTTAATTTGAATAGGGAAAGAAAAAGACCTGAAATGGAAAACTTACAAACCTTGCCCTAATATTTCTATATTTTATTTTTTATTTTATCATTACTTACAAATTGATTACTTTCCACTTTTGTATTAATTGTGCAATTTAACTGCATACATTTTCAGAAATCAATCTGGGATAAATCTTATTCTAATGGTCTATGACACACATGTTTTCAAAATCAAATAATGTTCAATTCTATGTTTAGTTAACAAATTTTGTTTGGATGGTGTTGGACACTTAACTGGTGACGTGTGGTCTCTGAGACTGCTGAGGAAAAATAAACGCATAGCCCTCCTTTCTGGTTTGTTGCTATAAGTTTTTCTTTACAGTACCTTCCTATCACTTTCTAAACTACACTCACATGTGGGGCAGCAGATCCAGTGACAGCCGTTAGTCTTTGAAGGCCAGTTGAAATTTCATAGCTGTCTCGCAAACCTCACATCACCAGTAGTGGGACTTCTCTTCCTGCAGTGAAAGTGCATTGCAAATGTTTTTATTAATGGATAATTTTCATGTAACAATGCATTATTGTATTTAAATGAAGGTTTTTAATGTAGTGAACAATATTTCAAACACATTCTTGAGATAATTAATATTGAAGAAACGGTATGGAACAAATTATAGCCAGAAGTTTATTCGACAAGTAATAAATAATTATATTATTTTCATTTTACATATTAACAACAAATTCTTTTATTTTCTCGATTATTATAGCATTGTTAATGTGAAAAAAAATTGTGAAGTCAACATGAAATGGATCACCAAAAATAATCTGCCCAAAACTTTTGAAGTCTCACAGACTGCACGTCACCGGTAAGAGATGTTTGAAGACATGTCAACAATTAATGATTAATATTATTTTTAGGTTCATTAATAAATTTTTAGAAATTTCTCTCTCTCTGTGTAAGTTTCCAATCAATTCAAGAAAGGGTCCCCGCGGTTAAGATGGTTAAAAAGTTCCCTCAACCAAATTACATATGAGTAGTTACACTATAATTCTAACATACAAATAATATATTTGAAAGGTTTCTTAGCCCCTGTTCCACCACCCACACCTCTATACAGCCAAAACCGTGTTTTTTTAATTTCAATTTTTTTCGACAACTTAACACTATTTTATCTGACTGAAAAAAATATGATAAATAAGAACACAATTTGTACTATCAGAAAAATATTTTTTCAGTATTTTCTCAGGCCCAAATTCAAACACAAAAAAATATTTTTGAAAAATAATATCAAGAAATATTTTTTTACTGTCTTAGAATTCTCGAACAGGCTCGAAAAAAATGTCAAAGGCATTAAAACACAAATTGTTGTGCATTTTTTTTCAGATTTTTTTGATTGCTGGGCTGCAGTTAAAAAATAAAAATTATTTTCGTGCCTTTAAAACACCTGGACTTTCAATGTACTTTAAAAATGACTGCAACGGTTCTGTGCATTTATTTTAGAGTTTATTATACATTTGTATACATTGTTGTAGCACCCAATTAAGTTTTGATTTTGGAATGTACTTACAAATTATCATTTTTTAAAGCTTTCTAATCCTTTGTATGAGAATATCTATGCTATGGAAAGATAATAGGGTTTTTGGCAGTTTATTAAATAATAATTCGGTCATATTTGAGGGATAATTGGGGGACATGTGGAAAAATAAAGGGGAATCGGTTAGACCCAGATTTACAAGAACTGTTTTACTTGTCTTAGAACACCAACATTGGCACGAAAATAATCTTAAAACTTCATCTCAGAATGCTTGTGAATTTTTTCTTATTTTTTAATAGCTGGGACATAGTTTAAAAACAACTAAGACATTTGTAGCCAACCACTTGGCTGTTCGACAGTTGCCGCATCCTAGGCATGTGCAACCTTGCTCATGGAGGAAGGCCACAGAATAGTAGCTGAAACGTTGACAACTGAGCCTAGAACACGGCATCTCCGGGCAGATAAATAGTAGCACATTGGCTGCGGAAGCCTGTGGTCTCACGTCTGTAGATGTTTCAGATTAGAGAAAAAGTTGTCTTTTCCTTCACCTAAGTATTTGTTCTTGAATACATATAAATATATAGACACTCATACAATCTGTACATGTGCGAAAACTCTGCACTTTGTGAATAATAATTGTACGAAAATTGAAAATTGATTTAATGTAGCACCCAACTGCACTCTCCCATCCCCCAAAAAGTAGTTTACAGCGTTATAGACCCAGTACTGTGCGAGAGAATCCATTCCAATATTGCTGAGCATTGACAGAAAAATTCACAGAAAATAAAATAGTCCCCTTAATTTTATCGTGAAAGATAATTTCAGTATTTTCCTTCAATTTAATTTTACATTGATATCAGCTTCTCTTTTCTGTCCACCCGTGCTATGGAAAGGGGGCACCCAAAAGAACTAATATGCAAAATTGTAAAATAGGATGATCATAAAAGTGGTATTTGAAAAATACAGCCCAACGACATAATCGGGGCCTAATCTGTTCCCCTTCACTTCCTCACTGTCGCACATCTATCCTTCACCTGCATCCGAAATGTCCCTTATCATTTCCCCATTTGACATCTACCCATCCCCCAAAATACGTCATCTGTTAGAATTTACTTGTTCTCTAAAAACAGTTGTGTCCCCATGAGACAAGCAAACCTGGTTTAAAAGGCCTAGGAAGCATCGCTTCCGAGTTATTTGCCATTTTAATGTGTGTTGCAATAATCTTTTTTTGTATGTCATCATCTGAAAACATCTATTTTTTCTTCTAAAATCTGTTTGATGTAGGATGGGGTGTAATTCTTTATCTATCAGTATCACACTTACAAGGTCTTGTGTCAATTGTTTCTTATAAATTGCCAAAACTATCGTCTTTCTGTAGCTTACGATTACTTGTACAAACGATTAGAAAGCTTTAAAAAATGATAATTTGTAAGTACATTCCAAAATCAAACTTTATTGGGTGCTACAACAATGTATACAAATATATAATAAACGCTTAAAAAAATGCACAGAACCTTTGCAGTCATTTTCAAAATATACTGAAAGTCCAGGTGTTTTTAAGGCACGAAAATGGTTTTAATCTTTTTAACTGCTGCCCAGCAATTGAAAAAATCTGAAAAAAATGCACAACAATTTGTGTTTTAAGAGAAGCCTTTGACATTTTTTCGAGCCTGTTCCAGGATTCTAAGACACAGTAAAAAATATTTCTTGATATTATTTTTCAAAAATATTTTTTTGTGTTTGAATATGGGCCTGAGCAAATATTGAAAATTGTTTTTCTGATAGTACAAATTGTGTTCTTATTTATCATATTTTTTTCAGTCTGATAAAACAGTGTTAAGTGGTCGGAAAAAAAAATTGGAAAAAAAACAACATGTTTTTAGCTGTATAGGGGTGTGGATGGTAGGACTGGGGCTAAGAAACCTTTCAAAAATATTATTTTTATATGAGGATTATAGTGTAACCAGTCATATATAATTTGGTTGAGGGGAACTTTTTACCATTTTATCGGGGGGGACCCTTTGAAACTCAATGTTATCTTGATCTAGTATGTGCAACTTGTCTTTAATATTTTTAACAAATCTAATTCTTGTTACTGAGCTTATATCCCATCTTAAATTTAATTTGTTGCCCTCTTAAAATTCTAAAAACCTTATTAGTAGGGAATGGATTTTCATGTAATTACATGCTGGTAGAGTAACAAAATAACTGCATTCAATAATATATTTTAGAGTTTACAAGACACAATGAATTAGAAATATTTTTATTTCACATATTTTGGCATAATTACATATTTTACCTATTTCTACATATGTAGTTGCATTTTAATATATTTAACCTTTGAAATTGATTATTTTAAATGTGCATTTGCAGTATGTGTTATGGAAGCATATTTCTTGTAAAGCAATCACATGATACTGTGCCTCTATTACCACCATATCTTTGCCTTGAATTGTCAAACTTAGTCCCCCTCTGCATCTTGGAAACTGCATACTTGGAGCCAAGAGTGAGTGGATATTTGTGAGGCAGAAGTAATTAAACCATTGTGTATCAAACACCACATTCGTAATTAGATTGAAAACTAACAAATATTGTTTTACAGATTATTGTCTTATCACATTCATTGGTTTTGGGGGAAGGGTACATTCTGTTTAACCCTTCCCCCTCCGGGATCCAACACTCATTATACGGTTCTACTGTTCACTAGAGCATCGGCTACTTGTAAACAACCTTTTATATACTACAAACTTATTTTATATTTAGAATGTAACTCTTATGTATGGTGAAGACTAGTGTACAATTACTTCTTTAGATGTTGAACTTTCTTTTGAATGCATGTTACAATCGGAAATGTTTGATGCTCAAAAATGTTTGTATAGAGAAATTTAAAGTACAATAGTCAATTTCTTTTTACATATTTTCTATTTTTCCCTTACATATTTTGTAAAAATAAATAGGTACGTAGCCCCTATACAGTCATACTTTATATTCTGAACCTCTGCATATCACAATTCTCTATAAATTGAATTTTTTCTGTCTGTTGAAAATTCCTTTTAAAAACGTTTTGATATATCAAACATTATTTCTGTATATCAAACTTATTTTATGACTTGAATAACTTTTTTTAGGAAATAAAATGTACAGTACACACTTCAAAATGGTTTTTAAAAAATTAGTACTGTTTGATTTGGAAAAACAGCATTACAGCTTAGAAAATTTCACTTCCTTCTGGTCGTTTGTATAATTGAATAAATAATAAAAAAAACAACACATTTTCTATGTCCAGTTCCCAGCTTTCTCTTGAAGATAACTTATTCCTGCTTTTTCCTCTCCATGAGAAGTTGTCTATTGTAGGAATACATACAACAAAGCCATTTGAAGGTCAATTGTGTGCCCCTTCATCTAATACCCCTGCTCTACAATGTTAGTTCATCAGTTCAGTGCAGATTCAGTTTGCTGTTACATGCTTAAGAAGCATAATTGAAATGCCAAAACAAAAATTTCTTGCCTTTTGCAAAAATTGCAAAAAACTAGTGGCACAGAAGTATGGAATACCAGCCAGTACAGTTATGACTATATTGGAAAACTGTAAAAATAAATTCAAAAATCTTGAAGCTGCAGGAGATTGAAAAAGGAACAAATTGAGTCAAGATGAAGATGTGTACAAAGTGTTTTAATATGGATGAACTTGATAAGGAATAAAAATGAGCCAGTTTTGGGACCTCATATAAAAAAAGCCACCAAGTATGATCAATGCTTGGAATATGAGGAGTTTGAGGCAAGCTTTGGATGATTAGATATATCTAAAAACGTTCGCAAAAGCATTTGCTAATATTTCATAATTATCTCTATGTATTAAAGTTTCTATATATATTGAATATTATCAATTTCTATGTCCAGTTCCCAGCTTTCTCTTGAAGATAACTTATTCCTGCTTTTCCTCTCCATGAGAAGTTGTCTATTGTAGGAATACATACACCAAAGCCATTTGAAGGTCAATTGTGTGCCCCTTCATCTAATACCCCTGCTCTACAATGTTAGTTCATCAGTTCAGTGCAGATTCAGTTTGCTGTTACATGCTTAAGAAGCATAATTGAAATGCCAAAACAAAAATTTCTTGCCTTTTGCAAAAATTGCAAAAAAACTAGTGGCACAGAAGTATGGAATACCAGCCAGTACAGTTATGACTATATTGGAAAACTGTAAAATAAATTCAAAAATCTTGAAGCTGCAGGAGATTGAAAAAGGAACAAATTGAGTCAAGATGAAGATGTGTACAAAGTTGTTTTAATATGGATGAACTTGATAAGGAATAAAAATGAGCCAGTTTTTGGGACCTCATATAAAAAAAGCCACCAAGTATGATCAATGCTTGGAATATGAGGAGTTTGAGGCAAGCTTTGGATGATTAGATATATCTAAAAACGTTCGCAAAAGCATTTGCAAATATTTCATAATTATCTCTATGTATTAAAGTTTCTATATATATTGAATATTATCAAAGGAACCATCAGATTTGATATATGGAGGTCTGACTGTATAAGAATGTATTTTCCTTTTTTTATTACAATACAATATATTCCCTACTTATTAGAAAGGGAACTAATGCAAGGTAGTATAATACACAGGCCTTTGTTGATTTATTTATATTTTTCAACAACAATCAGTAAGTTAAATATTTGTTTATTAATATATTTTGTAGCAAATTAGGCAGGATAAATGTTTTCTAGCAAAAAACTGAAAATCTTCTTCAAATTCTTTTCCAGAAATTTTGAAATTTCCGATTTGATTGCCTTGTCAACTAGGCCATAAATAACATATATTTTTTTAGACAAATAATGTTTTGATGCATAGTTTAAGATTATCCTTATGCTGCATGGTTTTTGATACCAGTCTGTGATAATCTTATTATTACATTTGTGAATAGATAAGTCTAGAAAATGTATATGGCCTTGTATCTCCATTTCTGCTGTAAAGTTGATATTGTCATCATCACTATTAAACAAAGTCAAAATATATTCTACCTCTTCTTTTTCCATGATAAGTAAGGTATCATCAACATATTTACAGTATAAAATTACATCTACTTGTTTTAACATAATATTTTCAAACAATCTTATAACAATACCAAAAAACAAGTGACTGAGACATTCTCCAATATCAGTGCCTTTCAATTGATGGTAAGTCTTATTATTGAATTAAAAAATTATATTGTTTAGCAAATACCTTATAAAGGTGATCATTTTTTCTTTTGATTTACTATTCTCTAGATTGTTTCCATTCAATACAGATTCTACTCTTTGCAAAATAATGTGGTAATGATGGGATTCCACCAGGATAGGGTACCATGAATATTATTATTATTATTATAATTATTATTATTAAAGGAAACCATGAATATAGGGTACCATGGTATAGGGTACCATGAATATTAATATTAAGGGAAATTAAAATATGTGTATCTGAAATGTAGATATATTTCAATTCTTCTAAACATCATGTGAAAGAAAACGATACATGCATGAAAAAATCCTTCACAACGAATGTAGTTCTGATTTCATTTCTTATTACAAAACATACAAAAATATCCTGAAGAAAGTAATTAAACAGGCCAAACTGTTAATGAACGATCATCACATTGCCAGAGCACAAAACAAAACAAAAGAAATGTGGAACATTGTGAAAAATACTCTAAAATCAGAAAACAGACACACTAAGAACATTGAACTTCACTACCAAAACAATGTTCTACGCAGCCCACAGGAAATAGCAAGCACATTCAATAGACATTTCTCAGAAATTGGTGAAAAACTAATTCACTGCAATTCATTAAATAATATAAACAAGCAGTCAAATATCCGCACATTATCAAATGTAAATTACATATACATTTCAGAAACTTCACCTGCAGAAATACAAAAAGTCATTAATCAAATGAAAACAAATATTCCACAGGACTGGATAATATCCCTGACACCCTCATTAAATATACAGCAACAAACATAATAAAACCACTCGCTCACATTTGTAACCACTCCTAAATCAGAGATATCTTCCCAGAAATTCTCAAAAAGCGAAAAGTGAAGCCGTTATTCAAAAAAGGCAACACTCACAATCCCACGAATTACAGACCAATATCCATACTATCTGGATTTTCCAAAATTCTAGAAAAGCTCTTTAATGATAGACTCAAAAATTTTCTCAATTCTAATAACATGTTGACAGAGGCTCAACATGGATTTAGAAATGGTAAATCTACAGATACAGCTATCTTCACCTTTCTAAATGACATACTTAGTGCTCTATATCACAAAGAAATCCCCATCGGTTTGTTCCTAGACTTATCCAAAGCATTTGACATTATTGACCATCAGATACTGTTATCCAACTTGAAATTTTGGGAATTAGAGGCACTGCACATCAATGGGTTAAATCTTACCTTTCAAATCGTTGTCAAGTAGTCACAATCAAGCATGTTAGAGATAAAAAGATTTCATCCCGTTTTTCCCAACCTAAAATGATAAATAATGGAGTACCACAAGGATCAATTCTAGGCCCTATATTATTTCTCTTATACATCAATGACATGCCCCTAACTCTACAAAAGAACAAAATGGTCCTATTTGCAGATGACACAAACAGTTCTAAAAGCACTAGTAAAATGGTTCTAGGAAAATAAACTCATAAATACCAGTAAAACTGTGTCCCTAAACTTTTGAAATCCACTCTCTAAAGAAAAGCCACCAACACAATTGATGATAAAAAATATGCCTGTTAAAAATTGCCCAAAAAAAAACTTTCCTGGGTTTCACTATTCAAGACGATCTAAAACGGAACTCTCACATCACAGATCTAAACAACAAGATTACCAAGTCATGTTATGCCATCTACATTCTTAAGTCAAATTCTAACTTAGATACACTGCGAACAGTATACTTTGCAAATGTACACTCGCATCTAAAATACGGACTTATATTCTGAGGAAATTCTCCAGAAAGTATTCACACTTTCATCATCCAAAAACGAATATTGAGAACAATGACAAACACTCACAAATACGAGTCCTGCAAACCACTTTTCAAAAAATTACAAATCCTACCACTACCATGCATGTACGTTTTAGAAATATTAATCTTCACAAAGAAGGCACTTTTAGAAAACAAGGACTTTGTTACTCTAAACGCAGAAGTTCATAACTATGATACTAGACAAAAAAGAAACCTGCATGTCCGACACAGAGAAACTTCACTCTTTCAAAAAAGTACCCTTATAGAAGGCATTACACTATACAACAAACTCCCTAGTGAATTTAAAAGCTTAAACTCTGTATACACATTCAAAAATAAACTGATAGCTTTCCTGTTAAACCACATATTCTACAGTACAAAAGAATATATACATCATAAACATGTATCTACTCAAATATAAACTAGTACTAATCATTTTAATATACTCTTTCGCATGGTTTGAAACCCCCAAACTGACTGTTGAATGTAAGGGATGGACCCAGCCCAGGCATCAACTCATAAGAAGATGACTACTTATTTATTTATTTTTTTCTCTTTCTTTTTTCCTTTCTTTCTTTTTTTTTTATTAGTATAGTTTTTCAATTTTAATATTCATTTCTTTTTTTCTTCTTTTCTGTATTTAATATCTATAAATCTAGAAATATCTATATTGTATATTTTATTATGTACATATGCTGACTTGTCATACATGGCTTATGCTGTATTTATGTGACAAATAAATATATTATTATTATTATTATTATTATTATTATTATTATTATTATTATTATTATTATTATTATTACTCAATATCATATTTATTATTAAATTACACTTGAATCAATTTTCAGTATTTTGTTTAAGAATTTGGATATCTGTTATATTAGAGAACCTATACTAGAAACAAATGGGTATACTCTTATGTGGTAACTTGCTTTATGGATCTTAGTAACTCCATACACTCTTGCTACATCACCACTTGTAGGGTATACCATCTTAAATGTCCTTTCATCAGTACATTGTCATTCTTTCCATCTCTTAATAATTGTTTGTAAGTTTAATTCCTTTCCAATTCCTTATATTTAAGCCCAGTGCCACGATGGCACATGTAATTGAGAACTTACACACCCATACTAGATCTTTTACGCAACAGGACACAGTAATAATTATGGGTGGGCAGAATGACATAAATTCTGACAGTCACTTGGATACAGAGAACATTTGATAAAAATACTGGAGACTGCCAAACATACACAAGTAATCATGACCACTCTGCCCCCCTGGCACAACAACATTCCTGTGAACAACAAAATTAATATCACAAACCATCATATTAGACAGCACTTGAGAGGGACACGTGTCACACTTGTTGATCTTGACAACCTCTCAAGAAAACACTTCACTCGGCATGGTCTCCACATGAACCAGATAGGGAAACAAAAACTAGGAACCATGCTTGTCACACACTTACTGGGAACCCATGCCCCTGCCATCCCACATCCAACTCTCGTCCATTCTTCGTCCTCTCCTTCCTCCACACCCCTGTTGCTCACTCCACGTCTCTCACCAGCCTCCAGTCCTCTCTTACCCCCACCAGTTCCTTCTCCCACCCCCACACCTCTCCTGCCCACTCCACATCCTTCACCTGCCTCCATACCTCTCTTGCCCTCTCCAGTTCCTCCTCCGGCCCCCATGCTCATTTACCCACTCCACTTCTTTCATCCTCTGCACCTCTCTTACCCTCTCCAGCTCATCACCTACTTCCACACTTCCTACTCCCCACCCCATCCATAAGTACAACTTCCGTTGCAACCGATAACCCACTCCTGTGTATAACTTGTAGCAGCAAACACCAGCAGGAAAGCAGACAATACACACAAATAAAAACAATTTTCACATTCTACACCAAATGTACAGTCATTGAAAAACAAACTTACTGATATAGAAATACTACTTGAGGAGAAGCTCAACCACATTTCAATATTATGCTTCACCGAACACTGGCTGACCAAAGACCAACTAGATAATACACATATTCCAGGCTTCTCTCTAGCTAGCAGCTCATGTAGAAACATTAACAATTCACATCATGCCTATGGTGGGACATGCATTTTTATTAAAGACACAATTAGTTTTGTACCCTACACCAATCACACTCATCTTATAAAAGGAAAAAGACTTTGAAATATCCATCACTGATTTAAATTCAATAAAAACATGGGTTGTATGCACATATCGCAGCCCTACTGGGAATTTAAAAATCTTCTTAAAAAATCTGGAAGTTATTCTTACAAAACTTAAAATCGCAGACAGTATAAAATTATTATTTGTGGTGATTTCAATATAACTGCCTCTCGCAATCCAGTAATGAAAATCTGTTTAAAGATCTTCTCAAATCATTCAATCTACAAACAACTATAAATACCCCAACTCGAATATAGATAGATAGGGTTTATTCTACAATTGGGCTGATGTTGCCCGGTGGCAGAATATCAAAAAATAGTAGTACTGCTATTGACCAAATAATAATAGATGCAAATAACCATAGTTTTTCTGTTACTACATTCACCACAGGCTTCAGTGACCACACTGCTCAGATTTTAACACTTCAAACAGAATCAAAGTCATTGAACAGACAACTTACCAAGAAACGCGGAACTATTACCAAGGAAACATAATAAAATTCCAAAACTTGTTCAAATTAGAAAATTGGGACAAAGTATATAAGGCAACTGATACTAATGATAAGTTCAACTCATTCATAAATATATACTTAAGACATTTCAATGCCATTTTTCCAAAAAAACTTAAAAAAATCCCAAATAAGAAAACAAAATCATGGATCACCAAAGGCATCAAAGGGTCATGTGAAAGAAAACGTAACATGTTTAAAATACTGGCACTTAACAAATGTAATTCCAACTTCATTACATACTACAAAACATATAACTCAATCCTAAAAAAAGTAATCAAACAAGCAAAAATTATGACAAATGAGAAGTACATTAGAAATGCATATAACAAAACAAAAGCTATGTGGATATTATTAAAAAGACTACAGCAACATCTAATAATAACAAACAAAATATAGAGCTCCACCACAACAACCAAACTTTACAGGACCCACAAGAAATAGCTGACATATTCAACGAACACTTTTCACAAATAGGCAAAAAATTAATCTCTCAACTCTCTCTAAACAATAAAACCCACCATCCAAACACCAGTGTCACACAAATCGTAAATACCATATTTTTATATGAAACTACTCCCTGTGAAATTTTTAAAATCATTGGACAAATGGAGAATAAATTCTCAGCAGGCCTGGACAATATTCCAGATTTTCTTATCAAACATAGTGCTCCATATATAGTGCAACCACTCTCTCATATTTGCAATTATTCTCTAAAATCAGGCATATTCCTAGATGTTTTCAAAATGGCAAAAATTAAACCACTGTTTAAAAAGGGAAATAGCTCTGATCCAATGAACTACAGACCTATCTCCCTGCTATCAGGATTTTCAAAAATTCTGGAAAGGCTTTTTAATGATAGACTCAAACAGTTTTCTCAATGCAAATAATGTCCTCACAAATGCTCAACATGGATTCAGGAGTAATAGATTCCACAGACACAGCCATCTTCTCCTTTTTAAATGACATACTTGTTGCACTCGATCAGAAGGAAATTCCCATTGGCCTTTTCTTAGATTTGTCAAAAGCCTTTGACATTATTGACCATCATATACTTTTAACAAAACTAGAAATGCTAGGGATTCGAGGCATTGCAGGTCAATGGATCAAATCATATGTATCAACCGTAGCCAAGTAGTTACCCTCCAGCACATTAAAGAAAACAAAATCTCCTCATACTACTCCTGCCCTCAGATGATAAATTGTGGAGTCCCACAAGGATCCATCCTTGGGCCAATTCTATTCCTTATATACATAAATGACATGCCTTTGGCTTTAAGGAACAACAAAATAATCTTGTTTGCAGATGACACAAACATAATCATCAAAGCAAAAACACAACAATCATTAGAAAAAGAAACTCGGAAAACTCTGCATGCCCTAGTAAAATGGTTTCAAGACAACAATCTCATCATAAACACCAGCAAAACAGTCTCTCTAAATTTTATGAATCCTCGAACCAAAGAAAAATTCCCACAGCAGTTATTCATAAATAATAACCCTGTAACGATAACTCATAAAACCACCTTCCTAGGTCTAACAATCCAAGAAAACCTAAAATGGGATGCTCACATCTCAAATCTTAACAAGAAGCTCACCAAATCTTGCTATGCACTATACACCCTCAGATCGAACTCCAACATTGAGACATTTAGGACAATGTATTTTGCAAATGTGCACTCACACCTAAATACGGATATAATTTTCTGGGGAAATGCCCCTGAAAGCACTCGCACATTTATTATCCAAAAAGAATACTGCAAACAATGACCAGCACTCATAAGCTGGAGTCTTGCAAACCCCTGTTCAATAAACTAAGGATTCTTCCTCTACCATTCATGTACATATTTGAAGTAGTGGTATTCACAAAAAGATTCTCATGGAAAACAAAGACACTTTTACTCTAAATTCTGATGTACACAACTACAACACTCGTCAAAAGGATAACTTACATGTTCCCCACTCTGAAACTACACTTTATCAAAAAAGTACCCTAATAGAGGGCATTACACTTTACAACAAGCTAGGCCGCGATATTAAAGACTTAAACACAATACATACATTCAAAAGTAAATTGAAAGCTTTCCTGCTTAACATGTTCTACAGTGTGAAGGAATACACAAATCACAACCCTACTTCCCTTAACAAACATATAAACCAAAATACTTATCCCATTATTAATACTATTATTATTGTTATTGTTGTTATTATTATTATTGACATGTGCACCTGCATATATCATATCTGACTAGTCCTCCACAATTAAATTGTATAAGTGACTCAATATATGTTGTTATTATTATTAGTAATAGTATTACAATAATGATTGTTATGGTTAATCTGGAAATGTTAAATTATTTTGCTATTAAAAATAAATATATACTGTATAATATCTTAATCTAGCTGTAACAAGTATTGTAGTAGGCTATTGACTTATTGTAGTAGGATAATTCCTAGGCTAATGACCCATCTCGATCAGGTTTTTGTCCAGTTTCCCTGGTCCTATGAGCAAATGCTGAGATAGCCCCTTGTTTTGCTTCTGGACAGTAATGTAACTTCACTCTCTCCACCCAAAACATCACTTTGACTCGTCATACACGATTGTAATTGTATATGTGACTTTATAAATTATTATTATTATTTGTTAGTTTAGCTTGACTATTTACTTAGCTCATTACATATAATATTGTGTTGGTCAATATTTAGAAACACAATAGTATTAGAAAGAACAAATGCAGAAAAGTTAACTAATAGCCTTGAAGGGAAAGGAATAGATGTACAGGCTTCATGAAGTAACTCATTCCAAGGAATGTTTGGAAGGTTATAGTCGCCAGCAAGAAAGAAGCTGGAGAAAGCATATTGATCCTGGATAAGAGATATGTCATGTTCATAATCATGATAAAGACATATGCCAGAGTTAGGTGGAAAGTAAACTGTACTTAGAATGAGTTCATTGTTAGGAAAGAGAGTTTGACATAAAGTTGCTCAATATGTTGATGAATGATTGGAATAATTGAGCACTGGACTGAGTCCTTTTATAACAGCAATCAAAACTCCTCCTCCTCCCGCTCCTCTTGTAGATGAACTGGAGTGGCAGCCACCAATCTCTTCTTGTAAATCGTATGGTTGTTCAAATAGAATGAAAGAAATGAATATATTTGTTCAGAAAGAAAAATGAAGCGAGAAATAAAAAAGCACCCAATTTACACAATTCGACTGCTTTTTTATTTCTCCCTTAATTTTTTTGTCTGAGCAAGTATATTAATTTCTTGTGTTAGTAACAAACAATTTACATGTTTCTAGAGTGATTCTATGCTTCCATAATGCAAATTTTTGCCTAGAAATAATTTTTTCAACCCAATTTTGAGTGCTCATTGCGGCTCAACCAATTCGGAATATCCACACAGTTTATTAGACAAAATAGGCTTAGAATAGTCTTAAGAGCCTATTTTCAAGTTTCGACGTTTCGTCCCCGGACACCCTTGTGTGTGTGTGTGTGTGTGTGTGTGTGTGTGTGTGTGTGGTGTGTGTGTGTTTGTGTGTGTGTGTGTAGTTGCGCGCGCGCGTGTGTGTGCGTGTGTGTGCATGTGTGTGTGTTTTATTTTTTTTACGAGGGCAGGGGAAAATCTTCGAAAGACACTGCGGGGCCCGCACCCCGCAGCGTGTAGGATTGACAGCTAGTCTGTGCCTACCCACTAAAAACCCCTCCCATGTCTGCGATCCCCTTCCCACGGAACCGCCGTCAGGCATTGCATCACGGGGGAGGGTTGATCGGCTTGTAGCTCTGTCAACTTGTGTTCACGGGTTACTTACAGATACTCACGGATATTCTCGGCTACTCCTTCGTAGTTACTCTTCCAATCGTAGCTTCTTCAAAACTAGGGCTGCTTAGTTGGCTACCGCACTCCAGTTATCTTCGGACACCAGCATCTCAGAGACGATGGTATCAGGAGTCTTTACTGGAAGAGTTGGCGAAGTTCATCCCTCTCCCTAGACAAAACATGGGCAGTGAAAAAACACGTCCTCCACATCTTCCACCAATGGTTCACAAGTTGGACATGAGAAGTCGTCGTCCAACCGGAAGCGAAGTTGATACGCACGATAGCACCCGTGCCCCGTTAACAACTGGGTCAAATAATGGTCCACTTCTCCGTGTTTCCTTTGAATCCACTTTGCCGGAATAAGGCGAAATGTCCGGAATAAGGCGAAATGTCCATCTACCAGTAGATGATAGAACCATCTCCTTTGCCACTGGGCCAATGTCACCTCCCTCTCTTCCTTCATGATGACGCTTTTATTACTAGCTCCTTCACGTTTACGCCTGTAGAGCCTGGCCCTTTCTTGAGCCAAGAGGTCTATAGAGGGCACACACACAGCATCGTGCGGACCTTCTGTACACGGACTTCGCCCCGCGGGCGTACGATTGGATCTCTAAGGCATCCGCCCAAATGGGGGCTGCGTAGAGCAGCATCCAGTTTACGGCCCCGGACCATAGTCTCCGGCTACTTTGGCTTGGACCGCCAACATTAGGCATGATTCGTGCCAAGGCGGAGGCCATACGAAATACTTTCTCGCAGGAACCACCCGCAAGTGCATCATCAAAAGGCAGTCTCGCATCGATCTGAACTCCTAAATATCTTAGAGACTGCTGGGAGTCTATTTTACTACCCCCTACATTGAGTGTAATATCTTCTTTAACTTTTCGGCCTGTCACCAAAACAGCTTCTGTTTTGTGCTCAGCCATCCGGAGCTCCACCGACGTTAACACTTCTGGATCGCAGCCACAGCCTCATTGGCAAGCTGTGAGACCTCCTCGTATTTGCCTACGACAACCACCGAAACATCATCAGCAAATTCAATAGCCCTAGCACCTTCCGGCAGCTGGAGCTTCAGCACAGAGTCGTACATAATATTCCACAACACTGGACCCAGTACAGAGCCTTGCAGTTTGATGAATCCTAATCTATGAAATCAAACAGAATTAAAAGTGTTTTCTTATGTATTATAAATATTCAGAATTTTCATTGTTGAAATTGAGGCTAAAATGTCACGTGTTTTGTAAATATTCAAACAAACTGTCATGTAGACCTACAAAAAGTTTCAGGAACTCTGCTATAAACCCTTTCTATTTACGTTTTAATTATATTTTCACATACTGTTGTGGGGAGGTACTATTGTGTTAATTTTATTCTTTACTGTTGATTGTTGCAGATACTATGAATGTCTATTGCCTACAAGATCAAGATTGTGATAATGTATTAGAAGGTGACTGCTAATTTACAACATGGACTTCTGTGATACTACTGTACCTATTATTTACATTCACAAAATGTATAGTCATTAATGATTCAATTTTTTTAGTGACAACTGCTATTAACTGTCAGGTTTTGCTACAAGGATCTGTGCTTGGACCTTTGCTAGTAGTAATATATATGCTAACATTATTCCAAAACTCCTCTGATTTTTCTGTAATTTCTTATGCAGATGATACAACATTAATAAGCAGTGAGCAAAATCTTTTTTCATGTAGAAACTAATGACTCAATCTTTTAAATGATTTTAAAGTTGCTTGTCAATAAATGAATTAAAATTAAATGTTAAGAAAACTGTATTTATCAAATCTGTGCTTAGATGACAAAATGATATGTGATTTTGTCATGACATTAGTCATTCTTGTTTGTTAATGTTTAGGAGCAGGAGGATGGCAACGGAGCTTGTAGTTTACAAAGAAAAAAAAAGTGTTGGCAAATTGCAAAAAGACAAAGTCCACCGACTAATTTTTCATTACATCTTGATACATATATTATACTTATTGATGATACTGCATATAAATTTTAATGAAATTATTTTCTTGTAAAAGTGTTAAAAAATTGTTAAAAGTTGTGAAACATCTAATATAATCATGTAAATATTTGTCATTAGCCAGTATTTGTGGCTATCTGTTACTGACAAGCAGTGATTTGTATTAATCATTAGCCATACACATGTTTCAGGAATCTTGTATTGGCTTTGGTGATTCTACAATGAGGATAGTGGGCGATTGTGTTTAATTGGTATATGATGAAAAACTAGCTTAGGTGAACAATTAGAATGGATGTGATGCTGGATGAACAGTATATAATTTTTAGAAATATGATGGACTCCCAAGTATCATGGATTAATCATGTGAAACTTAACGCCAAGTTCAAATTCAACAATTCTTTTGTTCTTATTAAAAAAATAAGATAAAAAGATACCTAATTATACTAAACTATTTCCTTTGATGCGAACAATTTATTCACCAACATACCACCCTCCGTATAAAACATACTATTATGAATTCTTAATCTTCTTTTAAAATCAAAATAGATCTAATTAAAATATTGAACTTGCACATTGAAGATAATTTTTTCAAACTCTATGACAAAATTGAAAAAAAAAAAACGAGGGTCTTGCTGTGGGTTCAAACATGTCTTCATTATTTGCTGAAGTGTTTATGAACTATTTTGAAAGGAATTTATTTAACTCTTTTGTTAGGCATACCATTGAGTTGTCCTGGGTCTCATAGAACCATGCAATATTTTTTTAAATTTGGAGATCAATCTTTGGATCTATTGCGGGAAATTTGTTTTTTTATTATTGCCTTGGAAGTGTTCTGTCAGTTCTTCTAATGAAACTGCCGGAACCTCGTGTGGATCTTCAAGCGGGTCCATAGGCTGCAATGTATCCATTTGGTGAGGAAACAAGGTGGTAACTATCTTCTCCAAGAAGGCCGGACAAGTCGGGGGTGGCCTGGACAGAACCTTGAGTCTGGCCGTTAACCACCTTATACGGCCGTCCCCAAGGCGTCAGCATCTACCTCGTCGCTTAACTCTCTCCAGCAACGGTCCTAGCTGGATCTTGATCGCTTTTGCGAAAGCTCTTCTGGCGGCCATGTTGTTCTTCTTTGAGGGTCTCATAATTTGGGCGACCCCTCCCGCGTTGCGCCAACCTGCGCATGGGGTGGCATTCTCTGCGAAGTTTTCACGATCTCGTCAGTCCACCAATACACTGGAGGACGGCGTTCTTTCCTGGAGATTTTCGTCATTGACGCATCACAGGTGTCAAAGACCCGATTTATTAAGGTTTCCAGCATATCCTCCGAGTTTCCGACCATCGTAACGTTGCCCTCCATCGTGACAGCGAAAGAATCTCGATCGAACGTCCTATAGTTCCACGTTGCTCTCCTCTTATCTTTAGTAGCCCTCGCCCTACACTTTTCACTGACTTCATATACAATAGCTCGGTGGTCGCTGTGTGTATAGTGATCATTAAACTCCCACGCCGTAATCCTTCTAGCAAGGCTACCACACGCGAATGTCAAGTCGACTAAGGAGCTGCGACCATTCATAACAAAGGTCGGGTGTTACCCGTGTTTGCAGAGATAGACGTCCAAACTGACTGGGCTGTCCAGGAGAGCCGTCCCTCGTTGGTTCGTTACCCTGCTGCCGCACTCCGTGGCCCATGCATTGAAGTCCCCAGCAATAATAAGGTCTTCGACTCTCGCATCATCCAATAGCCTATCGAGTAATGCCTTGAAACTCCTCGAGGGACTCACTGGGTGCAGAAATAAACACTGTAAAATATATGCCGCACCCCTTGATCCAGGTGAATCCATCCTCCGGCACTTGTTAACCTCCTGGACTGGATATTATCGCAAATCCACACCGCAGCCTCGGTCAGTCGCGTCCGAACCCCATTGAGGACTGTTATATTCCTATACTGCTCGCACAGGATCGCCACATCTATTTTCATCTCGTGCACTGTCTGGCTGAGAAGATCTTGTGCCGCCTCACATATGATTAAGATGAAGCTGTATAACTCTCATTATCATGTTTCTGCTCCGTTCCACCTTCTTTATGGCCTCTGGTAATAGGGGCACTGTAGCTACCAGTTGCATGCGGTTCTCCGTCTTTTTCCCTGACAGAGACAACAGTTAGGGGTTTTAGTGCAGGTCCTAGCAGTATGCCCTCCCTCTCCGCAACGATGACAGTTTTGGACCTATCAGGGCCCTTTGCAGTTACGCGCCAGATGCCCAGAAGCCCAGCACCTGTAACACCTTGTAGCAACTATCTTCTCACGAATGCGACACCTAACCCAACCAATCTTAATTCTTTTCAATTGAACTGCTTTCCTGGCTAGATCTGCTGATAGTGCAATCACCGCTGTTTGGGTGCCATCGTAGGCGGTACGACGGGATTTAACTACAACTTTCCTGTCCTTTGCCGCTCCAGATGACTTTCCAAGGCCTGAACAATTTCTTTTTCTGTCGTAACTTCGTCCATGTCTTTTATCTCCAGAAGCACCTCAGTTGACACCTCCGCTATTCCATTAAGTTGTTCTGCCTCCGCAGTCTGGAACTGCGCTGCCTTCGAGCCACTTGCAGGTCCCATCTCAAAAAGCAAGTCTCCCGTGCCTCTTTTTTATTTTAACCACGTTGCGTCCCAGTTCTTCAAGCTCCGGGGCTTGTTTCATGCGTTTCATGCAAAATTTCCGCGTACGTCGCTCTCTCGGTGGCTCTCACTACTAAGGTATCCCGTGTGTGTGTGTGTGTGTGTGTGTGTGTGTGTGTGTGTGAGTTTTATAATTCTAAACTCCGAAACCGTTGGACCGCTATCCATGAAAGTGACGCTTCTACGAGTTTTCTCACCCAGAAGGAGTATGGAACTCCACCTAGCCGTATTAAAAGCGTTCCTGACGTCAATAGTTACTATAGCGCAATACGAAGCAATACCACACCACACAAATGTTCAATCCAGTGTAGTAGATTCTGTTGTAACTTCAATACATTGCGCTGTATTACAAAACTAAATATTCACGTCAAATGCAACCCGCAACACACTCGGCGGCATTTTTAATCTATATCGTTAAATAACTCCTATACATGGTGCTCTAACGCCTTAAAAGAACTAAAATTTTGAGGCCAAAGGCCTCAAAGAAACGTTTCTCACACCGTAATCTACAAAATGAGCTCTACTTGAACATTCTACACTAATCGTCTTAAAAAGCTGTACCCAGAAGGACGAGGCGCATTGCGATCATTGTTGGCAGGTAGGTAGAGAGTAACACGCATACGAAATGATTACATTTTCGCGTTTGTAGGACCAATATTTACTGCGCTACACGCCCACAGACTGTACATGTTATACTTGGGTTTTTCGTTCTTGGCGCACCAAGGTCACGGACGAAAAATGGAGAGGGAAGGCTTTCTCCAATATTCACTACTGTGTCGTGACGTGGAGCTCGCTGAAGCACCGATCGTTGCCGTTGGATCTGGTCGCCCGTGGCGGCCCATTCGTCGGTCCTCCCTCCTTGTGGTGCGTGGCGGACGTCTAGATCCTGCATGTCGTGTGTGCGTGCCCTCTTCAATCCATTGCCACCAAGAGCGAGCGATGGTGGTGTCCGTCCGACCGGTGTTGCGCGCAATACGGCGACAGGACCAACCAGCCTCCCGCACACCCACGGTACGGCCCCTCTCGAAAGCTTCTATCTGGACAACCGGCTGTCGAACGCGTCGCCTAGCTAGGCATAGTGTACGTGCAGGTGACGCTCTGGCGACGTTACCCGATGTCGCAATGGCCGGCACGGCCGGATGAGACACACTTTTCTCGGCCGGTGGGCGACGTCACGCCCTTACCCCCGACCCCCCAGTGCGCGGCCGACCGTGAAAACGAAATCATTGGCTTAGTGAATGGTGTGCAAAATACCCACCAAGTTTGCAGCGGATCAGTGGGGTCCTTCGGGGTGCAGCTTTTTTGATGATGAGTGTATTACATTTTTTCTGGTTCAGCGCTTTCCTGCATTACCTCACTTGCTCAGAGACATGCAGCATCTGCAAGTAAAAGTGAATGAGGGGGACAGAGAGCGCCAGGGACAGAGACACACACAGACAGGCAGACAGGGACAGGGTGAGGGAAGGAGGGAGAGACAGTGAGAAAGGGAGATGGGAGGGGAAATAGGGAGATGAAGGGCAGAGCAACGTCTGCCGGGTTTTCGTAGTAGCAGATGTAACAGTAGCATGTTGAAGATCAATAATCTTGGTCCATATGACTCCCACGTTTTGGTAGGAGATTTGTAATATTGTTGCAGAGAGTGTTCCGTATTTAGTTGTTGTCTGTGTGGTTTTTCTTTGATTTTCTTTCTTTTTTCTCCAGAGATACGGATGGAGCGCGCACGGAGTCATATCTCACGTACGGGATGTGCACAAGAGCTTGCCACGATATGCATTTTTGTGAACAAATTGTGTACTTTGGCAGAAATGAATGTTCGCTTGAGCTCGAACTGGAATGTGCTTGATGTTTTCACGATGGAATCGAAAGGGCATGTACACGATGTGCACACGGCATGTACCGTTGTAGATTGATATGCACACCTGGATTTTTTACAGTGGATTACTTCCCTAGGACAAAGTGCTAGTGCAAAGCTTCCACGATTCCCTGAAATTGTCATTAGCTAAACCCGTGAAACTTAAACTCTTCTATGTAAGTGTTCTCAAACAGCAAAATTTGTTTTCCCTGAACTTCCATTGCAACTTGAACATGTGTGTTTCCACATTCGGTGTGGTAACCACAACTCACACCGCTGCCACTGCCAATGGTTGAGTTATTGAAAGGTGACTATTTCTTTTTTACAATGAGAAGGAGAACGAAACATTTTAAGAAATAAGTACGTCAATAAAAAAACATTTTATTAACTCAAACAAAAATACACTAATTATGCTTACAGCCCTTTTAATTATTTCATTAAACGATAATTTTTACATTTAATGAATATTTTTGGCAACATATCATTTTCTAACAATATATTGGAAATTTAAGAGCAAGAAATATCCTTCACATTAATTTTGCGATAATTGCTTCAGTTATAGAGTCAACATTCAATCATGATTTCTCACTTGTCCAAAAATCTGAAATACTGAAGCCGAAACTATTGAAAACGGCGAGAATTTAGCTGACCTGGCGATACTTATCACGTATTTTCAAGCCGTACCCTCACATGACGCGTAACAGAGCGGCATCTCTAAATACAGAGATTAACAGATTAGTTTTAAAATATCTAAAAGGAGGACAGGTAGGAGGACACTCTTCGAGAAAGGACACAACTTACAAAAGAAGGTCTGCCCTCCCTAAAGGAGGACTATGGTCACCTGAGTTATTCTTCTTCATTCTGCTAATTGTACTTGTGAATGCGTATGCTTATTTCGCTGAATTTGAGCATGCATCTAAGAGCTCGGGGGAACACAGTCCTACACCATTTCATGCTAAAAATTAGTTCTAAGGCAAAATGGAACTCAAGCATAAAACTATTAGGAATCTATATCTGAAATTACTGTAATACTCTTCTGTCTGCCAAAATTTTACACTATTTACAAGAACACAAATTTTGACCTTGCAGGCCACACTATGATTTCAAGTCTTTCATTTAAACTTTCTTGCTCTCATCATATCATGGTAATGGGCACAATAATGATTAATGTTGGTGCATGTATTAATAAGAAAATTAGAATTCTCAGCTCATATTATTTATTTTTGAAATGAACTTTATATAGACTTTAAATTACTATTAACATTAACTATATATTTATGGGCTTTTAGTGTTTTATGTTGGTACATAAATTGATAATCTATCACCAATCATTGTCAATTAGTATGCACTTTTTGTTTAATGAAAATATGTTATTTCTGTGCAATATTTTTTGTTAAAATAAAAAATAAATAACAAACACTAATATTAACATCAATTTAAAGGAATTTGACAAAGAAAATATTTTTTATCATTTATTAATTCACCATGCTTGGTGCATTTTTATAACTATATTAACAGCTTTTCTTCACAAAACATTAAATAAATAAATGATTATTACTGGAGACTCTTAAGTAAGACTACATGCAGTTGTTCATATGCAAAGCACTGCTCGTCCCACATCATGATTTATTTATTTATTTATTGCGATTGCAAATCAAACTTTTAATGGGAACTGTTGTTTGTTAAATTGAAATTGAAATCAGTAGGTATAATGGAAATTCTTGGTATTAATACAGATTGCTGTTTTCACAACCAGTTTGTATTTCATATTCAACAAAATTATTATTTTAGTTCCTTCACTTTCAGTCACATAGGTACAATTGCACAACCATGGCACATCAAGATTTCTTAGTTAAAGAACAGGAACTCCTTTGACTATAGCTTATTGAATGGTATCCCAAGTGTTTTAATAGAATTAAAAAATTAACGGTAGAGTGCACACATTGAACTATGAAGAACAATGTCTATTGAAAAATATGTTTTAATTTCTCCAGGCAACATATGCATGATCTTTAAATTTACAGGATCCACTTACTCATTTGTTGGAGTGATAATTGCTTGTTATGAAAAACATTTTTAATCAGACTCACTACATTCTTGACAATTGTACAAAAATAATATGCAAATAAGATTCTACCTTCACCATTAACTTGCACATTTCCAATATTTTATAAATAAACAGAAAATTTACCTCATGCTAAATCATTATGAATATATACTCTCACATTTTGATTAAGTTGCAATGTTTTGACATGTCTCAAGGGGCAAGACGTCTTATACAGACATGTATTTCTGGCAACAAATAATAGCTGATGCTACTATCAAAATATGAAAACATCTCAGTTAAGAACAACGCGAAAGGGGAAGCGTTTTCATTTATGCTTTGTGTACTTCCGATGAGAAATAATAGTTAACCCTTCTATCGAAATGATAATTAATATCTCAACAACGGTGCACTAAAAGCTGAATTACACACTCACTCAGGTGATGTTATGAGCTAAATAAACGCCTGTTCTTATACTCTTTTTATTCAAGAATGCAGGAAAAATAATGAGAATTTTCAAACATTGAATACCTTTCTAACAATCGTACATTATGAAACGATGATGTAATGATGGGCATTAATACACGAGTGTGATATTACGATACGAGCGAGTATTGTAAACTTCACACGAGTGTATTAATACCCATTATCTCGAGTTTTATACGGTACTTTTTCTACGACTTTTTATACTTTTACATTGAATCGTTTCGTGGCAGTTGATACGGAGGATTCAGTCAAGGCCTTCTAGAGGATAGATCCCTAACCCTACTCTTGCATGCTGCCGCAGGTTTTTGTGGCTACCTGCCCGTCTGCGAGGGTAAAGTGTGCGCTAGTCAAATAGAATCAAAGCGAAATTACGATCCAATTTATTTTAAATTATATTCCGCTAAAAATACTAGTAATAAAAGAAATTAAAACTGACAAGCATAATATAATATCACATTTAATTTTATTGTACACAATCGAAAGAAACATTTACTAGAAAGAGTCTCAATGATTAATTCTCAATACTTCTCTGTGATTGGATATATAATATCTTGTAAAACCTTTCTCTTCATATTTTTGTTGCACTTACGATTCGGACCGATTGAAATAAGCACGGAATATTTCTTTACTTATTCTGTGGCGACTTCTTTAAATGAATGTATAATAATGGCATTTATATATACTAGCGTACCCGTGCGAGAACTCTCGCATGTTAAAACCCACCCTTTCCCTATCCATTTGTCTATCCTTTCAATTAAGAAGGAAAGTTGTTAATGAAACGTGTTTATTTTTTAATATATAAATGTAACTTCTAATGTACTTGCAGAATATCAAACAAAATAAAAATGCAATTGATGTTGGAAACAAATTTTCAATAAAACTTTATTCAGCATTATAGAGAGATGTTCTCGGAACAATTCATACTTCTTTAAAAACAACTTTGAACAAATTATTCACTCCTCCTTGAGAGTTAGCTCTTCGCTTTCCTTGATAGTCACAAACATAATAGAAAAGGTTTTTACTCTTCAGAAAGCAAAGCAAAGCAAAGTAGTGCGTAAATACCGATCGAGCAAGTACAACGCTACTCTTTGCAATATTATTTGGGTTTCCTTGATTTGTTATGAGGAACAGAGGGGGTTTGGTGAGTCAGGGTGCCAGCTTGGTGGGGTGCGAAAATTGAAAATTTATTTGTGTATTAAAAAGTATTGGATTATTTTCAGCGTTCTTACGTACCTCAAGAAAAGCAATTCCAAGCCAAAAAATAAACTAATATTTTCACCTTTGAGTACTAAATACCATTTGTTACCAATTTAGTAGGCTTCGACTTCACTTCGGTACATGGGAATGTTACTCAAACGATGTTTGCATATTGAATATCTTAACGAACCGACACCTTGAGTTTAATATCAAACGGTGTATTATTTACAATATGAGTTTGCAGCTGGACGTTGATGTGCATTGTGGTATCCCCCAATCAGAGGAGGAGCTTGGGGTGACGCTCCACCGCTCCGCTAGTGGAGGGGCACAACCCCTTCCCTTCCCCTCACCAGGCGGCGGAGGGTAAAACCCCGAGTCAGCAGCGGCCAGTCACACAAGGGAACGCTCTTTAAAACGCGGCCATACGTGTACGAGTGCCGAGGACTATCAACACAGGAGTACGGCTCCTGGACGGAACGTGGGACAGCAGGCGGTGCCTCCCCGCAGGCTATTGCTCCCATCGGTCAAGGGTTCCGCGGCTGCTACTACCGCGGCCACGACGGACCACCACCACCGCCCGAGATAACAGCCTTATCAGCAGCCCGCCGGCTACCAGGGCAGCCGGCTTATCAAGTTTAACATCGGGGCAAGGACGCCGCTCCGAAAACAATTTTAGTTGTATTATGTTGAGTTTTGAAAAGTGAAACATTAAAAGTATTCTTAGACTTATGTGCTTGACTAAACCTGATCCCGCAATCACTACATGCATACTTCCAGACACCACCAACATTTAAATCGTGCCTTTGGACTGCGAACGTTGGCAGTTGTCGAGTGACTTCTCCTATTCTTTTTATAATTTTAAATTTACTTGCTTTTTAAATTAATTCACATAGTATTGTAGGCCAGCGCGATTTGATTTTTGTTTTTCATTCATTTCAAGCTATTTTACTTTAGCTAATTTAAAACGTTTGTTCTTTGTATTGTGCCATACACAAGTTTTCCCCTATCACCTCCGTGTACCCGTGCGAGAACTCTCACATGTTAGACCCTATGTTAGATCCCTATCCTTATATTTCCATTTTAAGAGGGGAAATAGTTAACGAAACGTGTTTATTTATTTAAAAATATATAAAGGTAACTTGCAATGTACTAACACAATATCAAATAAAATAATAAACAATGCAATTGATGTTTAAAATAAGTTTTCAATAAATATTTATTCAGTATCATTGAGAGTTTTCTTGGAACAATTCTCAGCACTTCCTTAAAGACAACATTTGAAGTAATTATTCAATATTCTTTGACAGCTAGCTTTTATCTTCTCATAAGTCACAAAAATATTAGAAAAGCTTTTTACTTTTGAGAAAGCTACGTGTCTGAACCCGCTGACTTTAAAATTTCATCGAATGTTAACGAAAATATTGGTACAGGTAAAACACACAGTCTTCACTCTTCTCTATGCACCGACATCCCTCCTCAATTAGGTACACAGCACATACAGACACCGATAAAACGTTAATTGATTGGTTTCACTACACGCAAAGAAACAATCTTCATAGGTATCAAGCAACAATAATAGTACTTCTAGTTGTTCCTGGAGAGCAAATCTTGAATTAATGATTATGCAAATAAACCTCGTCAGGATAGTCATGTAAGTAAAAACCTCTTCAGACTGCACAAACTACGGTGTTAACAGAAAGCGTGAATAAAGATTGTCAATACTAAGCCTTCTAAGCGTGTCGCCACAAAAATTGCTACCAGCAGGAAGGGCTGAAGTATTGAGGTGGCCTTGATACTATTGAAGCGTGGAACCGAGAAGTTAATTGAATGGGTCGGAGAATGTCACATCTTGTAGATTATGGTGTGAAAAACGTTTCTTTGAGGCCTGCGACCTCAAAAGTTTAGTTATTAAGACCTTAAAACGCTTTGTTTAGGAGTTATTTGACGAAAACTTTGGCAAGTGTTGCTGGTTGCATTTGACTTGAATAATTGGATGCGTTTTTTTAAACAAATCCTTCTTATTTTCAAAGTCAAAGTGGAATTTGTCAAGTCCCCGTGAAATTCTCATTCTTTAGAGCCCTCATTTATAAAGATTAGTTGCGTGTGAGAACCGAAACGCAAAGGTATACTACTGAAATAATACAGGAGACGATATTATTATGTCGTCCTAAAAGTGCCGCTCGGGGCCGGCCGTCCCCGACGCTTGCACTGCGCTACACCACTGATGTTCCAGTAATTAAGTTAACACAGTGGTTTTTAATACCGAAAATAAACTAAACTGTTGGTATGCTGATGTTATTGCCACAATCACCAACTTGTAACTTCGTCAAAAGTTAAGTAAGTTCTTCTTCTTCTAGTATTCTTCTTCTGCGAGTGCTCGTAATTTGCTTGATCGTCTTTTTTATAGTAAAAATCACTCACAAATTTACTTCCAGTTAATCTGCAACAAATAATAAAGGCATTTAAATCAAATACACTCAAATTGCTAAAATGGATGGACAAAGTAAAGATGTATATGTACAAGAGTAAAGACAAAAAATGTTGTTTGGAACACACAGATTATAATGCCAGTTTTTTCTCGCCTGGTTTGGGAGAAAGAGTATATCTCCTGGTTTGGGACATTCTGTGTATGAGTGTATAATGCAAATACACAGGTTAGAATGGTTACAATTTTGTGAATCCCTCTGAAAGGAAAAAAAACACCACTTTCATTATTTGAAGGAGAAAACATTATTTTCAAAACTTATTCTTCCAATGATTGTAATGATTTATTGTTTTGAATTTAATTTTATTTTATTTTATTTATTAGAATTCTGCCAATTGAGAAAGCTGTTGTCAGAGAGTATGGCTGTTGTTCTCAATTAAGTTCTTGAGAGAAAATTACACCCAAAGCCTATGGATGGCATAATACACACATAGCATGTTTGTAAACAGGAAAAACTTTTAAGAGTTTTTGAAAACCTGTAAATCCATCTATATAATAAATTTTATTTCCCAACTTTTGGCGTACTCTTTCTCCGTACAAATGAATTTTGCGGTACCAAGTTTGTTGTTTGAACTCTCGATGTCTCATCTCGATTCTTGTTCGGTTCAATTCGGTTCATGATTCATCATGAATCAGACTCCGAACCGCTCCGAATCCCCGGTTGAACCGATATTCAGAAATTTGACACTTGTTACGGTGATGGAGCGTGAAAGTGGTTGTTACAAATGCGTAGGTTAGGTTGTAAAATAACACTGGCTCGGAATATGCTTTATATTTTAGTCTGTTGGACATTTCTCCCGTGTTGAGAGTTTTTAAATAATGTTACGTTGCCATTTCCTGGCTATCGCTCTGAAACTTTGGTTAATTGGAGCATTAACAACATAAAATGCATTAGCAACAAATGTGTTTATTACAGGAAATCAGCTGCACGATAGCACACAGCTGACGTGAATAATTGTAGACTCGACGAAGAATTACATTTTTTGTATCTGTAAGAAAGATTTGTTGATCGTGATTTACATTGCAAGATTGTGTTTAGAGAATCTGATAAATCCGAAAATGTCGATAAGTACGTTTCATCCGCGCCCCAAATCAAGTGCAAAATTATCAACTAGAATAGATGCGGAGGGCAAAGAAGTGGAGGTGAGGAGAAAACGTTTAACATAATTTCCATTTTCTACTTTATACTAGTTAATATATTTATTTCTGATTTTCTAATTTCAATGACAGGTTGAAGCAAGAGAAGATGAAGAACAAAAATTGAAACTCCATGAAATAATTGACGTTTTGGTCGCCGCTGGATATTTTAGAGCTCGTATCAAGGGCTTGTCTCCATTTGACAAGGCATGTTGTATTTTCTTGTTTGTTTTTATTTCATATCTTTCTTTGTGATACTTTTGAGCCTTTGTGAGCTACTACTGTTGCTGCAAACTAATACAGTCATCATCTTCATAAGTCTGTGTCAATTCAAAACAAAATTGTCGGCTTTCAATTCTATGATCTTTGTGTGAAATGGTTATATCGTGAGAAAACTGTAATGGGTAGTATGATTGTATGCCAGTTTATTACTGTACTGTACTATCTGTTGAAGAGAATACATAAGAGTTATGTGGCATTAGTATTTCTTATTTGAGTTTTTGCTGTTGTTTTGAATTATAGTTTAAAAATGAATTTAAATCTTAAGAAAATTATGCTTTAGTTTAAAATGAATTTAAATCTTAAGAAAATTATGCTTTATTTTTATATTAATTGTATATTCATTGAATAATATTATATTGACGTTGTTTCTGAAGTGTATTTATGCCTTTGAAGAAGTATTAATGCCTCAGGATTTTTTCCTTTAATATCAGAAGACAATACTTTAACTTAGCTCAAAAGTGTTGTTGTGTTGTGATTTTTCTTTCTAGTCTTTGAACTTAACTAAACTCTCTCTTTGTGTGCTATTGTACAGTGCATGTTATGCTTTCTATCCAGTCCTATGCTTTCAAATTGCAAACAAATCTCTGTGAATGTTTAACCATGAGAAAATTTGTTATTAACTGTTAGTATCAGCATTTTATCATGAAAATATTTTGAAATGTAGTCCGCATAATTTTGTGGATTTCCTATGATACTGTTAGTGTCATTTGACTACAAAAAAATGGACATGATATCCAGGAAATGCTTGGAACTTGCATGTGAACAGTTGAGAGCAAGTTCGTGCTTCATGTGTCTTGGTAATGCTGATATAATCATATCATGATGGTAGGGTCTTGGGGGGGGTGGGGTCTTATTTTCATATTTCATTGTAAGTCTACAACTAGTGTTTATTGGGTAATGACAGACTGCAGTGCAAAGTAGAACACCGACGACAAATATTTCAATGAAAAGAGCAATGAAAACGAAAAATGAAAATGTTTGTGAGAGGAAGACAAATAAGGCTGGTATGATTTAAATCAATGATTATTTTAAAAAATCAATTATTTAAATCAATATTTATTATTTGTAATATTAGAAAATATATTTGTATTCTAAATGTTTGTAAAATAAAATTACTCGGAATAAAGACTTCAATCTATTAAGAAGTTGATACAGAGAATATATTAAATATCTAATAAACTTTTTCACATAGTTGAACAATTTGGGGAAAATAAAATACAATATAATTACAATAAAATGAGCAAATTTATGAAACAGAGAACAAATAACAATTTGTAGTGGAGTTATATACTAATAGATTTAGATAATCAATTAGTTTTTTCCAGCATGTAATTATCTGTAGATAAAAACTTAATTTAGCAGCAATACCGCTCTAACACGCACCAAGCTAGTTTCGAGAAAATGCGTTGAAAGCTTCAATGTTGTCCATAATTCTAGATTTGTATTAAAATGTTCGGTAAAGCCATTTAAAGTCCACCTTAAAGATGATTGTAAAAAATGAAATTTTGTTAGTACTCGCTTAAAGCTCAAAATTAATATTGTTAAAACTAATAAAAACTAGTTATTCTTACTAGTTTTAATAATATTAACCTTTTTTTAAGTGTATATTGATAAAATTCCATTGTAAGTGGGAAACATGCATTGCACTGACCGTTTGAAGGTTAATGGAAAAGTGTGCAAGTAACAACCACATACTTTTTTTTTTTTCACAAGTAATACTCCATGTTTTTCAATAACAGGACACTATTAATTAAAATTAATATTTCAAAACTTGTTTAACATTGTTATAAGTAAAAGCATCTAATACAACTTTGAAAAAAATTATTGAAATCAAATAAATCTGATTTAAATAAAAAATAAATAAATTAAAAAAATTCCCCCCATCCCTAACTGTTACAATTTCTTTCTCAAAAACAAAGAGTGAAATTAACAGAAGTTCTCCTTTACACCAAATTTACTAGTTAATCCAGTTTGTAATAAATGAAGTTTCAGAATAAAATAGAATGACTAACTTGGGAAAATGTTTGAGCTCTGAGAAAGTGAAGATGTTTGTCAAGTACTTTAAATAGGTTACATCAAAATTACTACTACACATACCAACTACAAACTACTTAAGAGTAGTGGATTGAACTGTGTGAGCATTTTACTGCATGATCAACGGATTTACAAAATTCACAAAAATCACAATCTTGAGTGTTATCTTTCATGCCTGAGCCCTTCAGGTAACAGCATTTGTGTGAATTTGTAATTAGTATTTCAACATGAAATGGATTGCATTGCAATGATGTATGTTACCTTGACAAAATGTTTTGAGTAATAATGCTGAACAGTGCATCTTTTTATTGAAATTATTTGGTTTTAATACTGCAAATTCATGTTTGATTTACCCTACAAATACTATCGTGAATGACATTGTAATGAAAATGGACTGTATTATATTTATTTTCTATTAATTAAATGTTACAGCCACAGCTGGAATTGAAACGTTTGAATGCGGACTATTTCAAATTCAAAAATAGAAGTCAAGTGTAGAATTTTGATTTAATCATTGTTTGTCATTCAGGTTGTTGGTGGAATGACTTGGTGTATTGAAACCTGCAATTTTGAAGTTGATGTGGATCTCCTGTTTCAAGAAAATTTAACAATTGGCCAAAAAATGTAAGTGTGCTTTTAACTTTGTGCTTCTAATTTCTTTGCAGAAATTCTACAGGATTTCACTCTTAGGTTACTGAAATTAATGATAAAATAAATATTGTAGAGATGCATATTTGAATTTTATTGAATACAAATATTATTGCAAAAAATCTAAATAAATTATAGGCATTCTGCAATGCCATTAATTCATGGGAAATATGAGAGACAATACTGTACTTTGAAATCAAGAGTGTTTGTTACACACTGGTTTGCTGTAATTGCACTCTCAAAGTTATTCTGGCCAAAGAGGTTTTTAACATGACTCATGGTTAGTCTATCAGGCCATTGACA
>JAHLJT010008446.1:248477540-248491692 GCA_031308135.1 Acheta domesticus | reverse complement strand
AATTTGGCATGCCATTTGTAAACTGGAGTAAGTGGAGCATTTGGAAAACTGGAGTACACGGGAAACTAGAGAACAATACTATCATCCTCATTTGAATGATTTACCAAGTTAATGAGAGGTTTTCCGCGAAATGTCAGAGCGTAGTTTATGGTATTGTAGTCACAATAACTCATAATACAGAGTGCAATAGCATTGTGCACTATGTGCCATTATATTGTCAGTATAATACATTCTGTTTCAATAAATAACTTTTAAAAAAATCGAAAGTTCTATTTATACCATAACTATCATTGAACATGTACCACACCCGTTTTAATAGAGAAGAAGGTATAAGACAGTCACTGGTTAGAACAAGTAACTTATAAAGATACTTACATTAATTATGAATTTCTTATTTTTAAAGCATCTCTAAATTTTGAAAGATAATTAATTAAGCAGATAAATAAAAATGGATGCAACGCATAAATATTAATATCTCAGGACTGTTAGAAACAATTAAGTAGGTCACAACGATTATCATCTACAAGTAAATTATTACTAGTAAATAATTGTGTTATTATTTTTTCAACGTAAATCTTAACTGACAGATAAATCGTTAATAAATTGATAACACTATCATCTCAAAATCATTATTAACACAAGTGAGCAGATACTTTTAGCACAAGACCACCGATAACTTTAAATGTATGTTTTTCATTTTGCTCTTGGCGCACTTTAATATCAATTACGCTCACAGTTGCTGAAAATGATAACTCTTATTTAGTTAATTGTTTCACCGGGTAATATTCGTTGCTAGATGAAAAATATCTGTTAATTTTAACGAAAACCAGAAAAACTTGTACTGTAAACTCTTCAATAGCGCGAGAAGTGAATGATAACAAAGGAAACAAAAGCGAATGAGTTGATAGGAATGATTGTTTCATAAGTTGGCTATTCCGACAGGAAATCCTTTTAGCTGCCATATTGCGCATCTAGTGCGGCCTAATACACGGCCTAGACTATATGTGTAATGAAACTAATTACTTAAGGGATTAAATGCACGGGTGTACACGTCAGTTCAGTAACAAAGTTAAATAATATTCAAAGAGTAGGGTTATGTTTGCCTATCCTGTATTTTCGCATGGACAACTTTAAGTTGCTTTGTCAAGAATAAAAAAGTTTTATAATTTTTGTGATTATCAAGGAAAGCGAAAAGATGATTCTCAAAGAAGATTATATAATTATTTTTATATTTTTAAGGCGGAGTTGTGAATTGTTCCAAGAACATGTCTATGTACAATACTGAATAAACCTTTATTCAAAATTTGTTTCAAACTTCAATTTCATTGTTTTTATTTTTATTTTAAATTCTGTAAGTACTAGAAGTTATATTTTTAATTTTTTCAACAAATACACATGTTTCGATAACAACTCCCCTCTTAATATGGAAAAGGAAAGATAAGAAAAATGTGGAATTAACACGCGAGAGTTCTCGCACGAGTATGGTCGTCTGTATTATTTCGAAGGCTAGCAACAGTAGGCATTCTTAACTTTTACTACCGTAACAAACATGAATAAATTATTTATTATATTATTGCTCTACACTATTTGCAGTACATACAGAAAAAAGTGGATAATATTTCACGCAATGTTGCCTTGATAACATCGAAGTGAGATAATTTCTGAAGATGAGAAACAGCTATCAAAACTTACATAAAAGACATATATTTGCAAATTTACGTTAAATATATACCTACTTAAAATATTATTCATTTTCAAGAATTTAATCTACATCATGAATTAATCAAGACCGACGACAATGAGAAGCATTTGAATATAATTTGAAAACATGTGTTACATTTTGTGCACGCGAGCGCAGTACACTTGAGACTGACGGAGACATATTTTTCTTTCTCACTCGTGATTCTGTGCTTGGTCATGGGCACAAACAGTAGATATATTACTTACCTACTAATTCTCAATTAATATCTAAGAAGTTGAATTCTTACTTAAATATATACAATTTTATTTTGGTTTGAAATATATAAATTCACAAGTGATCTCATTGTCAATCACTCATGAGAACCTAAGCTGATACATTTCAAAAATTTGCTTTCAAGAAGTCTCCTAACATTAATCTGTTGAAGTAGTGTAACATTTGTTTCAATAACATAGGTTCTAGAGAACATTAAGAATCACGATGTCTTGAGTTCGCGTTATTGTTGAGCATCCCTAAACGCGTGAGTCACGCTACGCCACTGGGGGCAAGTAACATGCCGTACAGAAATTGTCTATAATATTTTTAGTTTTAGAGGAATTTATTCATCTTTGATTTTTTTAAATGGAACTATATATTTCTTTCGCCACCAATGGATAGACCATGAAATGAGGAATAAAATGATGTGTCTTATGTTAGTATTTTGGTAGTAATTTGAGTATAAAATTAGACTTTCTTATATTTGATTTTTAAGTAAACGGTCCTTTCCTGTAGCAGCCCTTGCAACAGCCGCCTTTGGTGAAGGTGGCCTTCTCGGAGTCGAGACTGTTTCGTGGAGACAGGGAGTGTGAGAGGGGTGGCCGTGAAGGATAGGGGCAAAACTACAGCAATTGATGGTCTTGACACGAAGATCATATGAAAAAACATCAGTATTAACGATCAGAACGAGATACTTTTTCACATTTGTTCATTTGAATTGAACTTTTCTTCTACTGAAATTCCAAAGCAACGATCATCGAAAAGAACAAAATAAAAATAATTTGTAGCAGAAGGTCGATAATAATAAAGGTCCTTTTCAAACTTACAAAAATCGAGAACTGAGCTAAGTGTATTATGGCAGAAACAAGCTGTCATTTTAAAACATGGGAAGGAGATTAATGCTTAAAGATTTTTATTGTAATATCTTGATTAATTCATCAAATAATAGATAGGTAGATCTCTTATTATTTACTCTTAATAAACGACTTTTTTAAAAACTACAAAAAGCAATACAAATTTTGAAACACTCTTGACAGACTGTCCGTGTAAATTTACTGAACTTTAACACAAATGCACATCTGCAGTCACGACTGCTAATACTGATTGGAGAGTTTCTCACTTCATAACGCCACGTGCTGCCTCAAACTTAAAAATCCACGGCAGAAAATGGAAGTGCACTGTTTTCTTTTCCATTTATGAACAGCAGTAGAGGTATGGTTGCGAAGTGAACGAATGATCATCTTAATTAAAAATGAAATTTACCAACGAAGAGACGGTGATTGGATTCTTGTCAAGTTTGAAAATGATATTTTTTTAAGAAGACAAGTGAAATGCAGATAAATCAATGGAAAACATCTCATTCTGATCTTTAAAATTGGTGTTTCTTAGTGTGACCTTTGTGTCAAGACATTGGATTGCTCTAGTTAGGCATCTTATCCCCCATTGCCACCCCTCTGTCTCCTCTCTCCAAGCAACAGCAAAGCACGTCGCAAAGGCCATTTTCCCCGAAGGCGAGGGTTGCAGGGGCTGCTACACGAAATATTGTCTATTTAATTCAAAATCACATATCAGAAAGTCTAATTTTATACTCAAATTACTCTCAAAATAATAGCATATGATACATCATTTTATTCCTCTTTTCATGATCTATCGATTGCTGGTGAGAAAATATATTGTTTCATTTAAAAAATCAAAGATGATTAAATTTCTCGAAAACTAAAAATGCTATAGACAATTTCTCTACGGCATGTTACTTGCTCCATGATTCCGCATTATTCAGCGAAAATTGCATTTCGATATCCTGAACCGTTTAAAACTTATGAGGTGGTCCATAGTTGGTGGGACATCCTGTATGTAATTATTAATATATTAATAAATACTGATAACCCTATAAAGAACGAAAGTATTTTGAGTTCCTAAAAGTAATCATATATTCCAGTCATGCTACACAACAAATTCTACAATACGAGTACATTACACTTCTCGATTTAATGAAAAACACCCAGTGATTTTTTGTTTAACTTCCAAATTTCCATAAAATACAACGTAACGCAGATGTGTTTCAAATCGTTCAAGAGTGGTCAAATTATTAAGTGCTTTCTGTGTGATTAAAGTATCGAGCAGTGCTGGCGATCATGTGTCTCCTAGCGGCACAACCGAGAACGGCGCGAAATACCGTGAGATAGTCATTTTGATGACACACCCCCATGTGCCAAGAAAGAAAAACCGAAGTATAGAGGGAGAAATTTACTACCGGATATCAAGTACAATATTTACTTGATATCAGGTCCCCACAATAATAGTTTTTATGACAAAAAATCGCCGCTTTCCGCTGCAGCATTGCAAAACTTTCTCTTTACTAACAAGTAAGTACGTAGTAGATGTATGCTTCTCCGCGATTTTACCGGTCAGCGCTCGCTCGCTCTCTCTTTCTCCCGAAGCCATGCGCTCGACCGTCCTTGGCAGCCGGTTGCGGGCTCCCGGTCACCAGTGACCGGCCGAGACCTCCGAGTGCTCCATCGGTTGCCGATAAACGGCGGACTCCGTTCAAGAGAATGAAGACACGGCCGCCATTTCGGAGTAAATATCAGATGATATTTATGGGAAGAGGAAGAATTATATATTAAGTTGGGTTTTTTCAAACAAACTATCAACAATTTCCATTTTAATTTCTAATTTCTTAACTGCCAAATTCATTTCGACTCCCCGACCCACTGGAGAACTTGAAGTTTTTGGAACTACTGAAGTCCTTAAAAGATAGGATTTTCACAAGATTTTAAAATTTCGTTTGTAGTTAATTTAGTAAGTCTGATTTTGTTATTAGTGCTTTTTTTCGGCCAATTGTGTATTTTTATTATCTTTCCCCTGCTTGTATTTAATTTTTAGTGCTTTTTCAGGGGCCTAAAACCCAGGTTTTAGTGCCATTACATGCGATGTCTAATTGTGAACAAAGTGTGGGATACTTACGAAATTATGATGAATCAAAAAATGGTAATACACCTTGTGTGATTCAAAGCAGGATCCTTCGCTAAACAGCAAACGACTACGGCAATCGAATGCCCGTCGACGGTCGAGCTCTCTGCGACACTTGGCTGTTCTGCACAGAACAGAGAGGCGAAAGACTATCGGCCGAAATGCCGGTTAAACAGGGATCTCCTCTCCCAGAGCGAGGTTACCCTTCAGCATAGAGTCGGCGCGGAGCCTCGCGGTTGTTTTCGTCCAACTGCAGATCTGTAGTTCGTAATAGTCGAGAAAGTAAGAAACCTTGTGCGAAAAGCTTCCCCTATCGAGTTTGGGAGGGTGCAACAGAGATTGGGGCATTGTTTAGATAATGTTATTCGACTGGTCGCCCTAGCATATGGCGAAATGGTGTTCGAAGAACACCAACTGTCACGGATATGGAACGCTTGACGACACATTGGACAATGGAGGGGAAGATGTCTCACTACCCGGCGAGAAGGAAAGGATGATGGAGGGGGCACAATTGTCGATCAAAGTTTTGGCGCGTGCTCAAAGGACGTTTTTTCCTACTTTCAGGCTTATGGTTTGGTCGATATTGTGCCCCCACGGGATTCTTTCGACGAAAGAAAGAAACTTAGAATGAGCTGGAGTCCTGTAGTGTTTCTTCCTGCCGCCCGCGCGTGCTCCGAGACCACGTGAAATATCACCCGTCTCCGGAGGCGACCCTGGCCGCCGCCCCTGATGTTGTTTATGATCTGACTTAACGAGGATCTTAATGCGCGTTGTTTTAGAACGAACCTCGCCTTATTTCTTCATCCAGTTCTCATTTTCAGTCAGTAAATTGTACGTTAATTTGCACCACAAATGTATTTCTGTCCGTTGTGTACATTGCCTGGGGAAGATAAAATATGTATTACTTAACATAATTACATTTTTCATGTTGACTGTAATTCCGGCTGACGCCCGGGAGGCTTGCAGCGTTGCTGCTGCTAGCTTTCACCCCCTTTTCACCGTTTTCGCTGTCCTCCCTTCCTCGATGTCTGAAAGAGATGAAGTCTTCTTCGTGGAAAGAGGCTTGCGCAGGTCGTTGCGAGGTTGCCTTAAGGTCCATGGGAGTATGGGACGCCGGGTTAAAGAGATATGTAGTTTTCAATTATAATTTTCGCTAAAATATTTATTTTAATAAAATAGGTTGTATATATCTGTAGAATGAACCCTGGGGTTATTATGTGTACGACTTTATTTGCATAAGACGTGTTATTTAAGCGATTTACATGACTAATCAGAGAAACAAATGTTTAGATCTCGAAATTTTCGTGATGCATTGGTCACTCTACTGGGGCAAAGTTATCGCTTCGTAAATGTTCAATTTATTTCTGGATTTTTTAGAAATGACTTTAAAAGGAGAGAAGAGGCAATGGCGAAGATTTTCTAAGGATTAACCCCCCTTCCACGAAATTTTCGATATAAATAAAATTTAATTTGAATATAATTTAATTTAATATGCTCGTGTTGTGGGGTTCTGATATCAACAAGTAAGTAAATATTGTTCCTAAAGATATATAAGAAAATAATTTTTGAAATTTGGTGTTATTTAGTTTAATGCTATTTTTATTGTATTTTGAAATAATTTCAGTTTCAAATTCACTTTTGTTATTTTGCTTATAAATTCCTGTAAACCCTCGTTAACACGAATTGCAAGGGACCGAAATAATCGGAGTTCATATTATAAAAATTAGTGTTATCTGAGTATTATAAATGTCCGTATTACCGTAATCCTTGCCGGGACCGAAGTTTTGTTCGTGCTACGGCGAAATTCATGTTAAGCGAGTTCGTGCTCACGAGGGTTTCCCGAAATACGGAAACCGGCACCGAAATCCTGAAATTGCACCAAGGTCATCGAATTCTGGAGGAATTTTGGAAAATCCACCAAATTATAACGCTGGAAATTTTAAATCGTAATTACATATTCGAGTTTAGCTGGAGATAATATTTTAAAATGAATCTGAACCAGCAAATAAAAGTGCATATGCGCGTTCACAAATAAAAAAAGTTGCTAGAAATTAGAAATTTTTGGAGATGTAATTTTGAAAAAAAGAATGAAGAAGTAAAGCTAATGAGACGACCGACATAAGCGGAATCTAACAATTTTCTTTGTGAGGTCGTTATATGAAAAAAAAAAAAGCTGATGGAGGAATATGTTTTGAAGGAGACTGTTTAACATTTACTATGTCGCAGATATCACTGGTAAAGGTTACACAATTTAATTGCAAAGTGTTAAAAAGTGTCAAGATAACCAGGGATGTGACTTGGGGGACAGAGGGGGCTTATGTCCCTAGCGCCAGATTGAAGTAGATTTTTTTACTATAGAATTTTAACGTATGATGCAAAATTGAAAATGTATAGGAACTAAATAGAAAATGTGGGATGTGCTGCTTGACCATGAGTTTGATGTGGAACTACAAAATGATGATTAGGCATTAAAAACCGTAGAGGGAAGTGTTATGACATAGGACCGACCATGTCCGGCTTGCACAAAGGAGGATTAATCTCGAATTCAAGTAGTAAATAGTTTGGCGAATTTTGTGCCGTGTTCAGCACATTCGCTTAACTTAGTTGGCGCAATTGCTACTAACACATCATCGGAGGCAGAGTCCTGCTTTGGCATTCTTAAATGCTAGTACAATTTCTTTGCTTAATTCACAAATAGATGATAGGTGCCGGTAAACCATGTTCCCTTCTCTCTCAAACTGCAAAGCAATACCAGGGGGTCGACTAAGAGGGGAGCTGTACCTCATTATTCAAGCATTTAGGAAAACTAATTCACATTATGGATCTTAAAACCAGCACAATCACAACCGCCGAAACCAAAACGGAAGACAATTCTCTTCTAATAAATATCAAAATGTTTGAATGTATTGTCTTCTTACTAGACTTACTGTCTCAGAACTAGAATAAGAAAGATAAACTTCTTCTACTGATGCAGTAACAGAATAGAAAGAAATGTACGGAAAGCTTTACCAAGAGCCTCAGTTTAAAGTAGTGGTGCTAAAACAGCACGTACTTTCTCCCCCGTTTTTTCGAGCAAAATTACGCGAAAAGTACTCAAAAAAATGTAAATGTACTTATTTCAAAATCTATCTTTAAGTAACAGATTTCATTAGTGGAAAAATCTCTACCTTTAATATTTTAGTTGTGGGAAGACTCCGAAAAAATTTTGAACTTTTACAATTTTCGAAAAATTAGTGTTTTCAACGAACATGAGGTGTACACAAATCTCTTAAACGTCCTTCACCCTATCCAACAACAAAATTTAATCAATCAAAGACAAAATTTAATCAAAGGCGATGGAGCATTTTTTTTTATTCGAAAATTTCCCAGGGGCTTCCTGCTTCTTCTACTCCCCCAAAATTGAAATATCGATTTCAAATTCAAGGGACCGCGACATCAGACACATCGATTCGAGAATATCAATTTTGGAGTTTAGCGTTGTTTACGGACGGACGGACGGACGGACGGACGGACGGACGGACGGACGGACGGACATTTTACCGTCATTTGATTGTTCATTATCAAAGACCTACAAAACATGGATTTTGGCTACACCACGTGATTGAGGCTTTTTCTAAATTTAGCAACTGTATTTATCCACTTGTTCAATACCAGGGCCCTGTAATAAGAGTTTTTCTGCCGAAAATTCGCCAGTATTTTTTTTGCACAGGATTACACAACTTTCTCTCTACTCCGTAAGGCGGAAGTAAAAAGTGGGGCGGAGAAAGATGGGGATGTTTGATGAAAAGGGCAATTGCGAAGACGAAACATTTATTCTCAAATTTAAAAAAAAACAGATTTTGATTATGGAAATAATAAATCGGAGTTTGAAAGAACTGTGACAAATGTTTCGAGCCACTCAAAACATGGATAGCTTATTAGGCTTCCTCTCTGGAGCTCAGTTTGAAAAAATGAAACGAGAAGAATTGAGAACCAGGGATTTGAGTTACTTGTCACATATAAAGAAGAGTGAACTGGGGAGAGAATTTAGCGATGTAATAGAAGTGGAAAGATCATGCCTTGGATTGAAGCCCTAATATGAAAATGGACACATCATAATGTAATAAGAGCATAGCATAATGACAGCGTTGAAAATTTTCTTGAAATTTCACAGTGTTTGGAAGGCAGTAAACTTTATCACTTTTAAGACTGAATTTGCGAAGTTATCGTTACTCAAGTAATCGTGTGTAATGGAGAGTTAATTCGGGTGAGATGGATCATCTCGTCTATTACATATCCGCTGGACTAACAACCTCCGTCATACATAATTCTTCCGACATTTCTAAAGCCTGATGTAAGTGTCGTGCTTCTAATGCACGCTTGCGGCGAACTTAAATTATCTTCAATCGCCGGATCACGACCGGTAGCGGACTGATCTGGTGACTGAAAGAATGTTTGGGAGTTGAGATGCAATATGTGCTATTATAGTAGGTACCGTTACACATATTTCGGCTGGTGTTCCAGTGCTTCAAATGGAGTGGGTCAACAGGTCATGACCGTACATTTGTGAAGGAAGGATAGCGAGTTCAAAACTAACCCATACCATTGGTTTGTACCAAAACGCATGAAGTTCTCGCACAAGATCTATTTTCTCCCTTTAAAACTGTTTCTCATGAAATATTTATTTATTTATTTATTTATATATATAATCTATCTATATAACGTCAAATACAGTTAAAACTGTGTAACGTTGTATGAGAAGTGCAATCTATGAATGATTCCCTGAGCTCTGGGATCTCTGTTCTAACTCGCATACATTTTAAGTTGAATTATGACTACAACGAGCGTTTGGCAAGAATTGACATGAAAATGTTAATTCCCTTGTAATAAAAACTATTTGCAAAGGCAAATCAGGTTCAGAGTTTAGCTGTTGTACCTGATACTCTGTCAGTGTTGTCAAGGTCGATGCCACGAGCGGGAGTCCATGGCACGAGTGCCATGACGAATGATTGCCGCTCGTGGCATCGACCTTGACAACACTGCTCTACGTCAAGAAATCGACTTACTGTCGCGAAAAAATGGAGAACACGGTTAAACCGTTAACCTAACTCAAAACAAATATATGAAACAATTTCACACTAGCTTCAAATATTCCTGTAACAACTCTGATTTAAACACTTAATTTCAAAGCTTAAAAAAAGTATAATACAATAATTTTGATTCAAATATATGTATTATTAGTTATATAAGAAATAAATTCAATAAAAACATTCTGTCCCATAGATTGCCCCAATGGCAGCCTTCATCCAGCAGATTCTCTCTCGCTCTGGACGACCCAAATGCCCTGGTGTTTCGTACATCTTTCCTTGCATTTCGCACATGGAGAGGGCGTACGCCGTGAACGTAAGGCCTCCCCTCCTCTTCCCGTACCCTTCTTCGGCGAATTCAGGTAATTCTGACCTCTTGAGATGTGGGCGCTCAGGCAATCCGGCTGAGTATTTTTATTTGTTCTTGAATGCGTCTTTATAATAATATATTTATTAGGCTACAATTGGCTGATTGCCAGAAGGTAACCATACGTCTGTAGCTTTACAATACATCTACATTTGCAATTAACAAAAACCATTTACAGTATAACACATTAAAATAAATTACAACTACTACTACTACGTCGAAGGATGGAACAATACAATAGATTTCTCTAGAGACCCTCAAAACCAACCGTTAACATTATTAATACTTTTAAAAATGTGCACGTACATACACCACATTCATGCTTACACGTACATACATACACATACATACATACATACACACATACACATACATACACACATATACATACATAAACACATACACATACATACATACACACATACACATACATACACACATACACATACATACATACATACACATTCTTATACATGAATGCTCACTCACATGTTCACACATAACCGATCACACACCTACTTAATTATACATGCCTACATTTACATAAAGAAACAACCACTTAGTTACACACTATACATGCAAAGATGTACATGTACATATTGTTATTGTTAGGTTTAATCTTCATTACAAATGAATCAACACGGTCACTTTAAAATTAAATTTTGTTGCCCATGAATGTAATGTTAGAGATTTATCAACCAGATTTAAATCATCAGTGTTTAAAAACATCGATGATTTTTCACCGATACTTTATTAACATCGATATTTTAATTTTGATCAATGATAATTGGCAACATCGGTGTCTTGTTAACGATGTCGCCTCTCTAACTAGCACCACCAATAGAATTCCATACCGACCAGCATTGTTTGCAATACCAAAAAGTAAAATCTGTAGTTCGTTTACCGATGTAAATAAGTTTTCCATTAACTCGGGAGCGAAAATGTTTAGTTTTCAAATGTTACTAACCTTGCTGTTTTACTGTTTTTATTCATCTTTCAACTATTTACAGCTAAAGGAGGAAGGGATTCCGGAGCTCAAGAAACGTGCGCAGGTAGGTCTTCTCCCTTATATGTCTCATACAGTTTTTTACTGTTGTTTTGCGGAAAAATAAATCAAATCATATCAGTTCATATAGTGAATGCTGAAATGCTCGGCAACTTGTTTGTTGTGTCGTGACCCATCACCTTATGACACCTTTTCATTCTAATGAAAAAAATGTTAGTCGAGAGTGAACATTCAAACAACGGAGGACGTATTATAGAAACATTATCACTTCCGCACTGCAACTGTCTTACCATGCAGAGCTCCTCCTCTTTGACAAATGTTGTAGTTCTATGATAAGTCCTTTAGCCCAGAATGAGCATTCAAACATCATGTTCTCGCGGAAAACCTGTTTTCTCTGAAAACGTGTTCTCACTTTTTCTCCTAATATACCGTGTGTCTCGCCAATTATGGACCATAACTTCTAAGCGGTTTACGATACCAAAATGCAGTTATCGGTGCGAAATCATGAGGCAAGTAATATGCCATAGAGATAATGTATTATTTATAATATTTGTAATTTTCGTAAAATTAAATCATCTTTGATTTTTGAAATGGAACTATATATTTTCTCAATGACTGGCCAGATCATGAAAAGAATAATTCAGTGATGTTCATTTATTAGTGTTTTGATAGTAATTTGAGTGTAAAATTAAATTTTCTCCCATAGGTTATTTGAAAATAAACGAAAATATTTCCTTTGGTAGTTCTTGCAAGTGTCGCCTTTGGGGAAGGTGTCCTTCGCAACGCCGAGACTGGATGCCCGGAGTCTGAGAGCGGTGTCAGTGAGGAATACTACAGCAATCCATGATAAAAAATAATTACTTTCTATTAACCAAAGAAATATTACAAATAGTATCTACGGAATATTACTTGCCCTATGCTTCCGGATTGTTGAGAGAAAATTGGATTTCGACCTCGTGATCCCTTTAGTAGTTATGCGGGTGTACAATTTTTCTTTGAGAAAACTTGCGGATTGTCCTCTTCTGCCAGGGAATTAATTGATGTCACTGCAGTGCCTCTGACTGGGGTATCCTTGGATTCGACGGTATAAGGATTTTCGACACTTGCTACATAGCAGAGTCAAATTCAGCCGCTGACTGGAGGAGATTTCTAGTTGCTCCGCTGCTCTTATCGGCATTTTCCGTAGTTTCTCCGATCAGTACCAGGCGAATGCCAAAGAAGTATTCTAACAAAAGGGCCACAGATCACGGATCGCGATCCTTCCTTCCCCTTCCTTGCAGTATCCTCACGCCTTACTTACAATTACATGCACTACAGTACTACACATATCGAGAGACCAATCGGGAGCTTACAGCTTGACCCGGCTGTGGTAGTGCTCCACCGGTGGGAGATACGTGGTTGTAGAAAACCTCTCAAGCCGACCTGCAGATCGGTACCGGATCTCACCATCCAGCGGGGGAATCTCCGACACCTCCCGCGATAAACATATGAACTACACTGACGGGATTAATGACCTTAATAGTTGGCGCGCCAGGAATCACTAATTATTCAGTAAAACCTAGCCTGCTGCCCAACACTACCCTTCGAGGGCTGGCAAGCTCCGCGACCAGCGTGCCACACTCAGCCCCACCTCCTGCTTGTCGGGTTCCTTGAGCGAGTGAAGGGCGGGATGGCGGGTGGCGTCGGGGCGACGCTCTCGTTTACTGCGTCGTTAGCGTCGGAGCCTTTGCGCCTGGCGGTGACGTGCACGCTCGCTGTCGCATGGGACCCCGTTGTCACGTTCAGCGACCTTCCTTCCACGTGGGACGTCGCTGGGGGGGGGGGCGACGACGGCGGCATCGAGCTCGAGGAGGCGATTGCGTAAAACGCTCCCTCTCTGGGGCGACGCCCACGGACGGAACCAAGGGAAGGGTGGCTTTAGAAAATATTGACGGGGACATTTAGGGAAAAAATCAGTGAAATAAAATTTCAAATGAGTGTATTGTATAGTAATAAAATCTTAATTTTATGACAGATTAATTGCTATATTGGAAATTATAAATAATTTGAAAATGAAACAACTCCATTTGTGGAATTTACCCGTCGGATCTAGTTGCTCAGCAATGGCGTTGCCGATACCAAGCCCAGATAAAGGAAGAGGGTTCCTGGACGAGGGCAACAACATGTCCAGGAATAAAATGCTCAGAGAACAAATGCTAAGCCTCGGAACATAGCTGACAACTGTAAGACCAACATGACACGAAACAGGAGAACGAACTGAAAAAAGAGACCCACTCTGAGAATGGATGCATTGAATATTGTATCATGAACACAAATCTCAGAATTATTTTGGAATTAAATAGACATAACCCAGATCAATGTTGCCTCTCAGAAATAAAGGAAATAGCGGTGCAACAACTGAACGTAGAGTGCGCCTGGAAAGTCTCTCCGCAATAGTACCTTGCTGGTGAGAGTGCTTGCAACGGAAATTATGTTGTAGCACGAACTACAGCTTGTAACAAAAGAATCGTAAATTTCGTACTCACCACAATCATAATAGAGGCTGGAAGTGATGACCCCTTTACTAGTTTCTCAGTGATCCTTTAATGCAACATAAACGCAGTTATTAATAGGACGAACCTGATCGCGCTCAGTGCGGGGAGACTTTTCAGGCGCACTGTACTTTCTTCCACATATCTAAATTTACAATTTTCGAAAATTCAAAGATTTCAACGAAAATGAGACCTGCGACATTATTTGAAGCGTTACTTATTCTATCCGTGGAAAAAATGTGAAGAAAAAATTTG
>JAHLJT010008446.1:248438910-248476540 GCA_031308135.1 Acheta domesticus | reverse complement strand
TTGGTGAAGCGACGCTGCCGTGGACGCTTCCGCTTTCACTTCGCCCGGGTCGAGCCGGCATGGCTACCAGATGTGCGGGCTGACCGCCCGTCCCCCGCCTCCCTGTGAGTGACCCAACCGAGGGCAATGCCACCCCCGCTGCCGCAGGGATGGACTGACCCGGCAGTATATAAAGGCGGCGTACGGCCGCCGAGATGTCGCTTGTTTACCGCTCTTCGTGAGCATGGTACTGATCGCCGGCGTCCCGACTCCACGGTTGCCTTCGGGTTGACCAAGTCTGGAATCGACGCCAGGCTGAGCCAAGCGACCCACCGCCAGCCTATCTGCCTTTGTTACCGCCATTGCCGCCGCCGCCGCTGCCGCTGCCTACCACCTCTCCCCCACCCTCATGGCAACGACCGACTGAGTGCTGGACTGCGTAGCCTCTGTTAGGATGTAACATTGTACTTGAAACCAGGGCTTATAATAAACCGATGTTAATAGCCAACCAGGAGTTCGTCTTTCTCCCGCCACATACTCCCTCCCATCCATGTCATCACGACATATTGGCGTCAGGTGTGGGGGTCCTGACGACATATATGTCATCACGACATATTGGTGTCAGGTGCGGGGTTGTGAGCTCGAACCGAAAGGGAGGGAGCGTGGGATGGTAATCCGGGCCCCGAAAGGGAGCACGGGTTCGAACCCCACCATGAGTAGGCCATCAGCAGCAATGCGAGAGAAAGCGAACTAGGGTAAAGTAACGGCCATCCAAAATTTTTTTTTCTTCATTTTGTATTCAAAATTTTTCGCGCAGGATTGATTAAGCAGCAGCATGTCGCAACGAGGCAATCAGCAGTTCCCCTTGCCCTGGGAAACTGGGCTTGGCACGAATCTCATGGATTTTGTATCTCCTGTATTTACAATTGAAGGCGACAGAACCCCCACATCACAAAATCTTTCGGTACAAGCTAACGTATCAGCCGGTCAAATCTGTCTTGTTCCAATGTTCACTGGTGAGGACGGTACCCGCATTGAAACTTTTTTAGAGCGGCTTCGAATAGTTAGGTAATTTTAGCAACTGGAATGAGGCCCAAACACTAGGCGTAGCCCGCTTACGTCTAGCTGGGGTTGCATCGGAATTTGCGGAGAACAATGCGTATGTAGTGGCGTCTTACTCGGATTTTTGCAAGTATATGAAAGATAGATTTTCCCCGAAATTATCACGGTCTACTTTAGAGAAGATGTTTAACGACTGTAGTCAAAAGCACTTGGAGTCGACAAGTGACTTCGCGAGCAGGCTCGCGACGCTAGAACGACAGCTACGAAACTGCTACAGTAATCCCGACGCAGTTGCAACCAAGGCGATGTTCGAGGAAAGATTATTAGCGCAGTTTCTAGCAGGTCTGAGAGAGGAAATAGGTCGATTCGTTTCGGTGCGTAATCCAAAAACAATGCTAGAAGCAGTAGCGGTTGCAAAACAAGAAGAAGCGATTGCTAGGAATTATGCGTCTGCGACACGAACAGTCAACTCGCTGAACTCTCTTGGCAGCGACCCCCTGCAAGGGTACGCACAGTGGGCAACAATGCCGCAGTCGGCGGTACAAAATTCTTTCTATGCGCCCAACTCGCCGTACGGGTATTCGCAACAGGCAATACCGCCACAACCGTCTGTGCCGGTGCAGAGTTCCGCCTTTCCCTCTTATGGTAATATAAGAGAGGGCAACCGAGATTACTCATCGGCATTGCCGTTCGGTGCAGGTTCAGAGTTCTTTGCCATTCAGCATCCACCCCGAGGTCGGAGCCCGGGATTCGCACAGCAACCACCGCCACCTCCTCGACAGCCACTCGCAGCGAGAGTGTGCTATCATTGCGGAAAACCAGGCCATTTTTCGCGAGATTGTCCGGAGAAGAAACGAAAGTGTTTTAATTGCGGGCAGGCAGGCCACAACATACGGAAATGCCCATCGATAATATGTAGTAAATGTAAAGAATCCGGCCACTGTACGGTAGACTGCCAAAAACGGGACGTGAATTCGGGAAACTGATAAATCCCGACCACGAGGTCGGGGATGAAGTATTAGCCGTTACCCCGGCAGACGGCATGACAATTAGCGTAGGTATTTTAGGACGTCAGCACCAATTTCTGGTCGACACAGGAGCTGCGGTTACTTTATGCGATTCTAAAATTTTTCCTTTCGGTCAACTTCCCATTTCAAATTACCGTTCGGCAATTAAAAGCGCTTCTGGGCACAATCTTCAGATACTAGGTCAGTGCAATGTGCCATTTGTGATCGATCAAGCAACATACGAGCATGACACGCTCGTCGTAGAATTAGGAACTACCAACTATGCAGGGATACTTGGCTTAGATTTCATGGTGAAGTATGGAAGTAGTATTTCGTTACGAAACAAGACAATGCAGGTTTGCGAGGGGCACGTGACGACTCTCGCTCCTCGGATGGAACCAAATGAAATTAGGAAACCGCCGTGTGGCGATTCGATTTCTTTTGCACACGAGCCGAGCGAACATCAATATGTGGGAAAGGAAGTAGACATAGATGCAGGACATCGGGACACGGGTTATTTGGATCTGCTAGGGGCGTTGACAGAGAGCGAAATAGGCGAGATGAACGCGAGTAAGATGTGTGCGGGCGGGACAGCGGAGATACGCGCTTGTACGCCCGAAGAGGAAACTCACGTTTTTCGCGCTAGTAAGATGAACGCGGGCGGGACAGCGGAGACACGCGCTTGTACGCCCGAAGAGGAAACTCACGTTTTTCGAGCGAGTAAGATGAACGCGGGCGGGACAGCGGAGACACGCGCTTGTACGCCCGAAGGGGAAACTCACGTTTTTCGAGCTAGTAAGATAAATGCGGGCGGGACAGCGGAGACACGCGCTTGTACGCCCGAAGAGGAAACTCACGTTTTTCGAGCGAGTAAGATGAACGCGGGCGGGACAGCGGAGACACGCGCTTGTACGCCCGAAGAGGAAACTCACGTTTTTCGAGCGAGTAAGATGAACGCGGGCGGGACAGCGGAGACACGCGCTTGTACGCCCGGAGAGGAAACTCACGTTTTTCGAGCGAGTAAGATGAACGCGGGCGGGACAGCGGAGACACGCGCTTGTACGCCCGAAGGGAAAACTCACGTTTTTCGAGCTAGTAAGATAAATGCGGGCGGGACAGCGGAGACACGCGCTTGTACGCCCGAAGGGGAAACTCACGTTTTTCGAGCTAGTAAGATAAATGCGGGCGGGACAGCGGAGAAACGCGCTTGTACGCCCGAAGAGGAAACTCACGTTTTTCGCGCTAATAAGAAGAACGCGGGCGGGACAGCGGAGATACGCGCTTGTACGCCCGAAGGGGAAACTCACGTTTTTCGAACTAGTAAGTTGAACGCGGGCGGGACAGCGGAGACACGCGCTTGTACGCCCGAAGGGGAAACTCACGTTTTTCGAACTAGTAAGTTGAACGCGGGCGGGACAGCGGAGACACGCGCTTGTACGCTCGAAGGGGAAGCTCATGTGTTTCAGGTTAGAAGAATGAATGTGGGCGGGACAGAGGGTAAATGTGCCTGTACGCCTAATGAGGAGGTTTCCAATATTTTTATAAATTTAGTAGAGGTGTCTAATGCAGTTGACGATTCCCCCGTAGTTGCCCCTTGTAGAACAGTTAAGATCAATTATACAAAAACTGATCCTCGCGTTGCGCTGCTTACCAATTCCAAAATTCCGGGATTCAAAGAGAAAGAAATTGATATATTAGAACGTGTTGACGAATCCAGTATTTTGCATAGTGTAACTTCTCACTCAAAAGAAGGATTTGCTTCAATTGTGCCTTATGCAGCGGCATCTCAGTCCAGTGTCTCAGATCCTAGTTGGTACCCAAACTTTCCTACTACTTTCCAAAGTGGCAAATTGGCGCCATTGTCGTCGCTGCTGGAGCCGGAGGCCGGCGTTGCGGCGGAGGAGCAGCGAGGCATGACCGAGTGGATGGCCCAGCATACTGTGAGGCCAACGCTCATCACGAGCCTCCTGGCCTACTCGCCTCCGCAGAATCTGCGGCCGGTGGGCACCGAATTGGATCCTGCCCACATGCTGGTGTGTGGAAGGCGCGAGAAGGCCCCGCGGTGGCCCCCTGATGGCGCCGTGGACACTTCTCGGTTCGAGCGCAAATGCTGCCTACGTGACTTGCTGCCATTGGTGACGGGCGACGCGAACGTGCTGGCGGGCGAGATGCTGGCCGCAACATGCGAGATGAACTTTCCGTTGCTGGTGCCGGGCACTCCTGGGTTCGAGCGCAGGCCCTGCCTGTGGGGCACGCAGTCACTAGTGTCGGGCAACACGAACGCGCCTGCAGATGAGATGGCCGACGCGTGCGAGATGAACCTGCCTTCATACGCCCTTTGCACGGCGTATGCGCACTGTCTGCGTCCGCAGCCGGAGGCGCGCGTGTACGACTGGCGGATGATGGCTGACCGACAGCCAAACACCGCCGAAGCCGCAAACGACAACGCAATGGACAGAACCACCCGCAGGTTAACAGAACCTTCGCCTAATCCATACGGCTTTACCAAGGCAATAATCGAGGACCTGGCGCTAAGAGAAAGTAAAGGCCTCCTTGTGCAAGTGTTGAAGCCGTATATGGTTATTAGTTTTGTGTTGCGAACGAACAAGAAAATAATTTAGTGCTGAAAACTTAAGTGCAACAGTGATTATGTATGAAAAGTGACAGTGAATTATAAGTACAAGAAGATAGTGGCGCAAAATGTGAATAAAATAGTAGGTAAAGCCAAAAAAAAAACTAATAGACTCATGAACTGATGCAAAATCTGCAAAAAAGCCAAAGAATATTGTTTTATGTCATGTGTAGATTCGTTTCTTTTATTCAGTCAAGTGATATGCCTCTTTATGTGTCTGTTTCATCTTCTATCTCTTGATGCTACATATTTTTGTCCTTCTTTAAGTGCTTGTTGTACACATCTGTGAACTATGCCTTCTTGTCAAGTGTTTTTAATGTGCCATGCCTTTTCATTATTGTGTGTTTTATGTCTTGTGTGGTACCGTTTTGATCATGTTTTGTTATCTCGGTGTTTAAGAGCCTAACATATGCCACATTTGTTCATGTGTATTGCATGTAATTTTTATTGAATAGTATAGTACTCAGTCGGGTCTCCGAAATCCCCCCCCCCCCCGCGGCTGTTTACGGGCGGGGTGATGTGGTGAAGCGACGCTGCCGTGGACGCTTCCGCTTTCACTTCGCCCGGGTCGAGCCGGCATGGCTACCAGATGTGCGGGCTGACCGCCCGTCCCCCGCCTCCCTGTGAGTGACCCAACCGAGGGCAATGCCACCCCCGCTGCCGCAGGGATGGACTGACCCGGCAGTATATAAAGGCGGCGTACGGCCGCCGAGATGTCGCTTGTTTACCGCTCTTCGTGAGCATGGTACTGATCGCCGGCGTCCCGACTCCACGGTTGCCTTCGGGTTGACCAAGTCTGGAATCGACGCCAGGCTGAGCCAAGCGACCCACCGCCAGCCTATCTGCCTTTGTTACCGCCATTGCCGCCGCCGCCGCCGCTGCCTACCACCTCTCCCCCACCCTCATGGCAACGACCGACTGAGTGCTGGACTGCGTAGCCTCTGTTAGGATGTAACATTGTACTTGAAACCAGGGCTTATAATAAACCGATGTTAATAGCCAACCAGGAGTTCGTCTTTCTCCCGCCACATACTCCCTCCCATCCATGTCATCACGACATATTGGCGTCAGGTGTGGGGTCCTGACGACATATATGTCATCACGACAATTTATTTGTGAATTATTTAATATGTATGTATGTATTTGGCATTTTAGGATCGGATTAATCTAACTTTTGACAACTAGCGGTTTTTACAAGCCTGGGCCCTTTTATTTATTATCCTTGCCTTGGGGTAAGGAAGATATGTGGCAAGAATGACGTATTCCCATCACCATACCTAACTTATTTGGCTTGCGCATTCGTTCGTCATACAGCTACAGAAACTAAGACGATTTGTATTAGAAAGCTGTCCATGAGCCGCCCGAGGGACGTAGATAAAATGATATACACATAAAAACCGGCTGTAAAACGGCGAGCAGTAGCGTGGTCTTTTCCATCTCCCACACCTACTTTCGCCTCAATAGTATACGCCTGGCCTACACGCCATCTCAATAACTTTGTCAGCAATTTATTTTTAAATTTCGGGAAGAGGATGCACGACCAAAGCGAATCAGTACTTCAGTTGGGACTTGAAAGGCCCTGGTTCACATGAGTCTTTCGGATCAATTTTACACATGTGTCAAACGCACGGAATAACGATAGGCTTAATAACAATTAATTCTCAATTGATGTGGCCAGCTGGTGGAACTGAAATGTCATGTTTCTAACGAACTTCATGTTCACTGGGTAGACAGTTTTAGCAATAAATGCAATTATCGATGGAATGCCAAAATCATACAGATTATAATGTGTGCTTCAACAAAGGCGGAAGCAAGACCAATCACTTCTAGAACTGTGAGCATAGTCACACTTTTTCGACCACCGGAAGAACAGGCAAACCTGCCAGTTATGAATCCTAGTGAGAGTTTTTAACAGGTATGCTGTTCAAACTCAACAATCGACCTTTCAAAGAGTTTACTATGATTTCAGTCAAAAATAACCGAAGGCCTAAATATCAAGTATAGACCGTATCAGTGAAAAGAGTAATTCTAGTTTAATGTGCAGGTGGACCACCTGTTTCATCGAATATCTTCAAAACACTTTGAAATATTAGAATGCGCTTTATGCCAAGTTGTTGCAGCTGATGGAGCAATAAACATATTTGTTCTTCTCTACATCATATTTAATTTTCGAGATATCGGCACAATATTGATTATTTTAAAGGAAGTTAATTATTTCTGCTACATTTCTCGAGTACTCAAAGGAACGAATACAATATTAAGCATTGTAAATGTTCGGAAAGAAACTGTGGAAGAAATGCGTTCTTCATTTCTCTGAACCCATGTTTTTCATGTTTTTCTGGAAGACGAAAAGTCACTGACGTCATAACGCTCCGTTGTCTTCACAGAAATCAAAAATAAGACTTTGTGTTCTCACTTTATCAATTCTTATTTGTATTTATCTCTTGCATTGATCTCCTTATTTACATAAGTTTATATTCATAATATTCAATGAAACCTTTTTTTCATGTGCTTCAGTATAAACTTGAATAATATCAAATTAATTTCTTGCTAATAACTCAGGCTGCAAGATAATTTAGTTTGTACTCCTTTTTGAGAACTGAGTGTTTTATTCGCTAATCAATGAAAATAATCAGAAAGATATGAAATCCACTCATTACTTGAACAAACTCGTATGTATTAGAAAGTCAATTAGGTATTTAATTCATTCATTTACTACATTTTCATATCCTTGGGTTCCTCTTACTTTCATAAATCATTCTTTATTTTCTTTTGAAATAGATGTAAAAATACTATAAGAATTCACTGCCATCTATCCATCTGTAACAGATCATTAAATTTAGAAAAAGCGCGAAATTGTGCAATTTTATTATATTTTATTTGTTTAACGAAAAAAACACAGTCCACGGTTTCTTAAGCTCCAGGATCTCTGTCGTCAGTAAGTTGAATTATGAATACAGGCAACAATAAACGTTCTTCATAAGAATACGTATGAAAATATTCGCTTCTGTGTAATAGAAACTATTTGCAAGAACAAAATTAGCTACAGATTTTGGCTATTATCTCTTATCACGCCCTTAGTACGATTATTTGAATAACTTCATTCCTCACAGACCGTTGTTTTTTAATCTAATTTTGGTTGCCCTTTCTGAAGAGCAGTTTAATCTTAGCTATTTTGCATGTTATTGGCACGATGGGACAATTCGGCCAGTATCAGAAGTGGCTACATGAAAAAATAGCCAAAGTATGCATTGCGTCTATCAGTGTTTTTATCTTTGTAATGAAATTTGCTTCTGGAAATCAAAGATGGATGTTATTTTCAGAACGTCTTTCGTGTCTTAATTCAAATCGTTGAAGTACCAAAGGGGTCATGAATTAAACCATTTTTGTCCATTGAACTAACATTGAAGGTCGCAGTACGTACACATAGCAATCCAAACATCAATGTTTAGATGAAAGTAGAAATCCGCAAGGCTTCGAAACAAGGGTGTTAGGTTTTTCTGCCATGCCGCGGCCTGCATTATCCGTGTCAGATTCTAAGGTTTATTGTGTTATATTTTACAAAATTGCTCAGTTCTTTCTTCTTATGAACCCTTTCTACCCAAATCGATATCTTCACTCTCGAAGTTCGTGGTTTCGGTCGATTTCGGTCCTTCGCTGAGACTTGCATCCAACACCGATCGTGTACACTAGGGCTGCTCAAACGCAAGAATTCGGTCCCGATTGCCCGCTGTGGCCCGCAGTGTTTGCCTGCGTACCACTCGCCTTTCACTAGAGAGCCGATCGCGCCCGAACCTCCCCACTCTGCAGTGGCGGTGACTTGTCAAGCAGCGCTTACCACAACGCTTGACTCCAGATATGCTCTGGGCCAGGGCACACCCAGTGGGCCGCTCACTTGTGCACCCCTGGTCTACGCCGTTCGAACATTTCGCCGCTCCGTGGCTTCGGCTCCTCGGAGCTAGGCGGGCCGTTCCGCAGCGCGGCGCAGGGGAATATTTTCGGGGGTCGGGCACGCCCCCTTCGTTACTCGCCGGCGCGGCGGCGGCGGGTGGGAGGAGAACGGGGGCGGGGCGTGGCGTTGCGTGGCGTGGCAGGGCGAGCGGTTGAAGAAGACGGCGATCGGGAGCTTCCGGGAGCGAGAAGAGCACTTCGGGAGGCGCGCGGTTGGCATCTTCTCAGGCCCTGCGCGCGCGTGCAGAGTACAGAGTACGGGACGCGCCGGGACCCAACAAATGTCAGGCAACTGAATGATGAGTCGATTATGGAAATAGAAGGATTCACATACTGCGTTTTTCCGGTGCGCCCTGGAGCTTGAGCTTCTAGCGCTCTCTTTCGAGGAAAAGCGAAACACAGCGGAAGCGGAGCGGGACGGAATGGGATTCGGGACGGGGAGGGGGCGGGGCTGTGGGAGCGTCGCGGGCGGGGACGTGGCAAGCGAAGCGGGGCGCGAGGCGCGGGGAGGGATGGGCTGTGTGAAGGGGCAGGCGTTACGCGGAGCGGGGCGCAATGCGTGGTGCGGGGCGTTGTAAGGGTGGTTTGGGGCCGGAACGGCGCGGGACGCGGGGCGGGGCACGTTGCGAAATTCGGGAGAGGAAGAACGGTTGATGACGCTTATGGTACGGCGGGTTAAAGAAGATATCGCTGGCGTACTCATGTGAGATCTACTAGTCTTGAATTTTACCGCTCCGCGTTTCGATGCGGAATTATGTCTATTCTGTGAAGTAAACTATTAGCTGCTTTTTTGCTGCGCATTTGGCTTTCGAGGCGCTGTGAATCGACGGGATTCTAATCCTAATTCTGTCAAGAATTGGATTTGCTACGCTAGCTCGTCGAATGAAAGTATCATTCAGGGAAGGGTTCTGGAGACGAGGTTAACTGATTGTATTTATTTTTCAGAATGTCTCCTCAGCGAGAATGAATTTCAGATAAGTGAGAGATGAATGTTTTCTCACTCATTCCTAACACGAATTTGCTTGTTTCGCTGGTTCGTTTTGAGATATTACATTTTTACTTAAGTCAATTGGTGATATCTATTTCTTTCACTTTCATAAAAATAAAGGGTGTAGTTAGTTAAAAATATAGATAACTTCTTAAAAGAATCTGTCTACAGATTGTTTAGAACGGACGAAACATTGTTTATTCCAATAACCAGGTACAAAAATGGAAATTCGAATTTGCATTGAATTTCCATTTTTGTACTTGGTTATTGGAGTAAACAATTTTTCATCTGTTCTAAACAATCTCTGGCCAGATTCATTTAAGAAGTTATGAATATAGACCAACAGACAGACAATTTTCTTTGAAGTGTTAAAAATATAGATGATAACGTATCAAGCGTAATTTATAGTGAATAAATAAAAGGAAAATATGAGGAAAAGATTTTCTCTAATTTACGGTATCAATACGGAACAGTTAAAAGGATTCCCCGAAAACACTGCTGCTTCGTATATTTAATACCCTATTACATTTATTGACATATATTCCATTTTATTTACATATTTAGTTTGTGTAATGGGCAAATTCAATTATTAAACGCGATTTATGGAATTTGAGATCACTAATAAGTTATTCAAATTTTGTCGGTGTTCGCACTATTAAACTCATCTAGTTTTGAGTAATTTTCGTTATATGTACGCAACCAATTAATACGGTGCGTTTTTCTACCATTTTGGTTTATTACTGGAAATGAAAAATAATTATTCTGTCTTTAACACAATCCTATGATCTTTAAAAACTACCTGAAGAGAATACTTGAAAGTATTTTATTTTTTTATTTATTTATTTATTTATTTATTTATTTATTTATTTTTTATTTATTTTTTATTTGTTTTTATTTTTTATTTGTTTGTTTGTTTGTTTTTTACTTCCCGTTTACTTACGTATATACGGAGTAATACATGGAGTATAGGGAAAGTTATGTAATGCTGCGCCAAAAAACAGTGGATTATCGGCAGCAAAACTCTCATTGCCGGGACCTGATGACGAAAAATTTGATAAATCCAGATGCTAAATTTTTATTTTTTTCGGCGTTTTTCTACAACTACAAAATTAAAGATAGACCTGTTTTCCTTCAAATGAAATTTTTTGTCCATTATGAGTTCTTTCATTTAGGTTCATTTCTTTGAAAATTCTAGCAGTTTTCGCGCAATATTGCGTGCAATTTTTCCAATTTTAAAAAAAATAACAAAAACAAGATTTTCTCAAAAACGGCTCAAAATTTTGTCTTTAAACCTTTGGTAGGGATAGTGCTACATGTACTCTATGAGATGACATTAACGCCATATTATTCTATTCTTTTGTTTTTTTACAAAAATGACAAGAATGTAATTTTTTTCTTGTTTCTCACGTCGTCGTTATTATTTACATTACCGGTGATTTGTTCACGTTAATGTATTTATGAGTACATGTGCTTTAAATAATGACTTATAAAGTTTCTCGAAACATCAACCATTTTCTGTGAAAACGAGCTCAAAAATCCGCATTTTCAGAAACGCTCAAAAGCAATTTTGAGATAAATGGCTCCAAATTTTGTCATCAAACTTTTCCAACAGATAATGCTTATTTCACTGTTTAATATGACGTGAAGTTAATTTTGAGTAGTTTTCAAAAATTCCACAAATGTAAGTTTTTGAAAGATCTTTCACACTGTTGATATGCACATTTCTAACGATTTGTAAACACTATTGTATTGATGAGTTAAGGTGCCTCAAATGACTTTAAATGAAGTTTTTTGAAAACTCAAAAACTCTCTGTGAAAAAGAGCTTCAAATTTCGCATTTTTAGTAGCGCTTAAACGCCATTTTCTTAAAAACGATTCCAAGTTTTTCAAAGTAAATTGCCATTTGAAACGAGGTTTGACTGTTCTTTAATATTCTAAAATTAATATTTCCGTTCTACCATTAGGAAATAGAAAAATTAATAAAAAATCAAAAAAATGTGCTTTGATCGGCGATAAATGGCAGCTGGCAAGAGTGTGTGTCAAGTCCGAATTGCTATCCAAGACCAAAGGAAATATAAAACGAATATGGGAGACTGTGTCATTTTGTAGCACCACAAGTTCGTTCTAAAGTGAGGATACAATTTGAAAATTGATGCACCAAAATAATGTTTCATACAATGGGCTTAAGTAAAGTTCGCTAACAGGTACTTCCCATAAGTTCTACAATATCGTGTTAGGGGAAGTAAAGTCCGAATAAAATTAGAATGTGTTTGACATTTTGTGGTCACGTGATGACGCCAGCGCGTGAACAGCGTTTCGGGAACAGCGAATCAGACACAATATTTGCACATTGTGTCACCTAAAATTAGCAAACAAATGTTACGATCAAACTTCTTACGAGTTTCTCAATATATCTTTTTTTTCTGTTTGCCTAGTTAGTGTTGAGAGCACATGGTAGAACGCGCAGTAATATGCGTCAACGCACCCCTCCATTGACCATAATGTCAATCACATTTTAATTTGATTCGTATTATAATTTATTACGTAGTAATAGGAACAAGATTTATCCACTTTTCGATATCAGTGCACCACAATGTGAGTTTTCTCTCGTAAAATCGTCGTTTTTTGCTGCAGCATTTGAATCATTTCTCTATACAACGTAAGTAATAGGTAAGAAAATAAAATGAACAAACCTACTTTGTTTCTCACTTCATTTGTTTATCTAACAATGAAAATTTAGCACGCGATCTTGGTGAATCAGACCAGTTGAATCGAAATAAGCAATCCACAATTGTGCGTCAAGTTAATTTCAAACGTTTGGTAGCACAAAGTTTATATAATAAGTATGGATAAGTTGTTAAAGCAAAGTGTAGAAAATGAATTTGGGACAATTGAGAGCGCGAGGATCTTACTTGATGATTCGTTTGACTCTTTACTATTAGAACAAAAACAACTTTTTACACATCAAACTCGTTTGGAAAAACAGCAAGAAATGATAGAAAACAGTATAAAAGATTTGCTACTTCAGAAAGGTAGAAAGAAATGTGTAATACTCGTGGATGGCCTGAAGAAAGAAGTGACATTAGAAACTGCACTGATTCTGTTAGATAACGATCTCTTTAATACATTATGTGCTCTTGAAAACTTAAAGATTTTGTTGATAATGAAAGCAAAAGAAATTTCTGATGCATATGAAAACAGAATAAAAAATAAATATTAATCATGAGTAGGCCTAAACATTTGCAATATCAATTACAATATATTCTAAATTTAAATCACAATTTCCCAAACCAAAGTGTTATAATTACTTCATAAGATGAAACACATTACTTTCTTCATAGACATTTAAAAGTAATAAAATTGGCTTCAAAACTTACTGGGTTTTACATATTGAAGCATGAGTTAATTAGTTATATTCAAATTGTACTGAAGCACTTTTGTCATTTTCGGTTTATCTTTTCATTATATTCTTGCTTCTATGCTGTTGGATTATTTTATTTATTGTGATAGTGTCTTTATTATACTATCCAATAAAATTTAAAGAAGTTCAGCATACTCGCATAGGTCTGAGTGGTTAATAATTTATGTGAAGAAAAATGGAATGAAACTTACTATTTCAAGAGAAAGGCCATCAGAAAGAACATTTTATTCATAACAAGAAACCGTTATAATAGTAGGTAGTTGAATGCAGGTATGTGTAGTAAGAAACTCTCACAACCATATATTTGTCTTTGCTTCCAGGGAGATGCTATGCTATTGACTGAAAGGTGGGGTGGAAATTGAAGGTATTTTTAGTATATTATGCACTAAATAACATTGTGTCAAAAATTTTTGAAATATGAAGACTTGAAGAGGACTGTTAATTGAAGTTTTGAGCATCTCTTTCTTGAGCCAAATGAAAACAACATAAAATTCTTTCCCGGTAAGAATTTTACTTTAAAAGTTGAATTACAAATATTTTCAGAAAACAAGCTGAAATTATTGTTTCAAGCAAAACCTCTTTTGAACTTGGGTTTTAGAGTGACATAAATATTATGAATGAACATAGTCAACATGTAAAAATACTTCAGATATTTCATATTTTTAACTTATCATCCATTCTCATGTTTTTTAGGAGAAAGAATCTTTGGAGATACATGGACAAATGACTGGAGTTTTATGGACAAACCAATGTTTAGTGAAAGTTGAGAGAAAGGGAAAGGATTGGGTTAAGTGAATAAGAGCATGGATTTCATTCATAAGTTTCTTTTTGTGTTATAAATTGATTTTATTTTTAACACTATTAAAAAATCAAAGTTCGTATAAATGCATCTGAATTTTATATTTTCTGTTGTTACTCCTGTTCCATAACATTAAATATAAACCTTATCTTAGAATCCTACAGATTTCATTCTATTTATTTCACATACTATTTTTGTTTTACATTCTCCGCACAACATGGGTGATATTTTAGACTTATAATAGATGTAATTTGGTTACAAAATATATTGTAAAGTATTAATTAGTACAGTACATAAAAATGTTTCAATCCTTTTCTTAATCTAATTATGTCCATATTAATTTAGTGTTTATAAGAATGTCAATTAAGTTGTTTTTGTCAATATGTTTATACTAATTAATTCCCATCATTGTCTATACTGTTTTGGTTTTTTTGGTTTATATTCTGTTTTTATCATGTAACCTGTTTCCTGTTTGTTGGTATTTCTCTATTGAGGAAAACAAATAAATATATATAAGGGACACCAATAATACAGAAAAATTTGGTAATTTCATTGTCAATAGTTAATATTAATTAATGCCTATATACACATACATACAAAAACAACTTTTAATTTGACTCTGGCATGTGGAAAGAAAGCAAGTAAGGGAAAAATAAACAAGCATATAAGTGACAATATTTATAGACTTAGTATTAATAATATACAAAAAACAACTGTACTCAACAGCTACTATAATTTATTATAGACAGGAAGTTAGAATTTAGTTCATAGCTAAACGTTCTTTCTCACCACCCAACATTTTACCGGTTGAAGTCATTGTATATGGTTGTGTGATGTAGATGTATGAATGTTCCTCACTACCTGTGAGGTACCTCCCTTCAGTATCCACAGCATGTAGCAGGTATTATGTGGTACAGTCAATTGGAACTTGTAAGGTATGTAACTTGTATAGATGTAAATTTAAATGTAATTTCACTGTATCGGGATAGGGTGTACTAATTGATATATTTTGGTAGTTTAATGTAATATTGTCTTCTCTCTCAGTTGTATGTAGCCCTGATGGTGGAAATATATTTTCCGAAACGTTGGAAAACAACGATGGTGTAAATTCATCTGATCCACTGACCAAGCCCTGTTAACCTGACTCCAAATCTATTAATTTTACCCAACAATTGCTAAATTGTTAAGAACTTTCTCAAGTACCTTTACAATATAGATTCATATTTTAAATCATTAATTAAATGAGAATTAACTAATCAAGTAAGATGAGATAAAGGTGATATAAATTCAGGTTGGTTGATCATTACAATAAAAAGTAATAAAACCCTTGACAAATTATGTAACAACTGCAAGTAATATAGTAATAAATTCTTCATTCATGTTATTAATACTTGATTAGTGTCCTCAAAAAAACCTGTCTTTGCTGTCATTGTATCTGTCAAATACATGAAAAAAATTCCATAAAATATCCAATTTTTATATTAGTATTGGAGGAGAATGTGGTAAATAATTAGAAGTAAATATCTTTTTGCCTTTTCTAATAACAAAAATGTTAAAATGGTCAGTAAGATCTCATAGAAGAAAATATTATGTACATATCTTTTTAGATTCTAAGAAATAATTACTCATTTGCAATATAAGAAACATTCTGCAATAATAAAGCATAAATCAAAAATATTTCTAAATAATAAAGTACAAAGAACAAATTAGTATTCTTCATTCTCTGTATATCCAGTGTCACAACTTACATTACAAAACAAAAGTACAATGCTAGAGGTACAAACACTGCTCACAAGTCTTGATGTTCACAGCAGTCACAGTCTTCCTCTTCTAAATTTTACAATGATCCTCCAGGTCAAACTTCATCATCTTCACCCTTGGTATCAAAGAACATTTGTTTAACTCCCACTCTTATTCACGGAAATTAGTCACAAAAATTGTTTCTGAGATGTCATCCTGTGCAATAATAAAAAAATCCTATGTAAACACTGCTTTATGTCTGAGATATATGTGCCAGTATTTTAGAAGAGAACAGTATTTTAGGCAAATCAGTAAAACTAATGATTGTTTTACCTATCATCTAGAACGAGAGTAATTAGAATAAAACTACAACAATTTAAATTGATCAAAAACCTTATGAATTTACTGTTGTATCTGGAAGATAAAATGGCTGCTAACCACGATGACCTTCACATCAAAAGGGCTGACACTATACTAATATTTGGCTCCTGCATGTTAAGTAGATAGGTGGAGTTGAACATACCCCATCCCAAAAGCAATGCTCACAGTTAAACAAGAACTCTGTGTATTTCAAGAATTCCAGGACTGCACTCAGGTGTTAATAATATTAATATAACTGCTATCAAATTAGGCAGTTCATCATTAAAACTCAAATTGCTTTTCTGCTATATTCCAAGAATCGCTGCACTACCATAGTCCTAATCTCATGGCTATTTTTTATTGAAATATAATTACATATGCACAAACAAATTGTCAATAGTGAAGGCTAAGATGCACTCATTTATTACATTCACAAATATTATTTACAGTTTCTGTTTCTTTAAAAAAAATTAAAAAGTAGGTTCAATATTTCAAGTTGTACAGATCTATTACACACATTATGTGATTACATTGCACAGATATATTCACTCAGAAAATTTTTATCCTTCATCTATTTTTTTAAAATATAAAAGATAATATATTTTCCAGAAAGCCCTTGAATAATATTATATATTGCATTCAGAACCATGAAGGGCAAGTGCGTTATCACAGAAGGATATTGACTCTGGTATAAAATGCGACACTCAGAATACTTTTTCTTTAATTTGAAACAATGTGAATATATTTCTATTGAAAAATAATAAGTTCTTTACAAAATGATAGCATAAGGAGCATAAGCACGGATAGCATAATACATAACATATTAAAAGATTAAAATTATAGGCTCATCTTCTTTTAATGAACAATTGTAGTTTTGGTTATCATTACTAGAATTCATTGTCTTACTGTTTGCAAATGGGTTTTCTCGCGAAAAACTCGCGAAAATGAAAACTAAAATGAAATTTAAAACTGAATAAAGGAAAATACAGAAAAACGATATTTATTTATTTATTTATTGATTTATTAATTATTGATTATTGGTTGATTGGTTGATTGGTTTATTGGTTTATTGGTTCATTGGTTCATTGGTTCATTGGTTCATTGGTTGATTGGTTGATTGGTTCATTGGTTATTGGTTGATGGTTCATTGGTTGATGGTTGATTGATTGGTTGGTTGATTGGTTGGTTGATTGGTTCATTGGTTTATTGGTTTATTATATTAATCCGATTTATCGCTTTATCGCTTTATCGATTTATCGCTTTATACGATTTATCGATTTATCGATTTATCGCTTTATCGATTTATCGCTTTATTGATTAATTGGTTTATTGATTAATTGGTTTATTGGTTTATTGGTTTATTGGTGAATTGGTGAATTGGTGAATTGATGAATTGGTGAATTGATGAATTGATGAATTTATTTATTTATTATGAATTTATGAATTGATGAATTTACTTACTTACTTACATACTTACTTACTCTCTTACTTACTTACTTACTCTCTTACTCTCTTACTTACTTAACTTACTTACTTAACTTACTTACTTAACTTACTTACTTACTTACTTACTTACTTACTTACTTACTTACTTACTTACTTAACTTATATTTTCAGAAGCAGTAGAAACTGTACATGAATTCGTAATAAATGATTAGATAAATGCTACACTGACTGCTTAGCGGAATAAGAGACCATTTCCCTGAATGCAGCAAGGATCGCCAGAACACTGCATAACTCTCCGATCGAGTTAGGGATACGGATCTTACTTCACTGCGCCAAAAATAGGGAAAGATAATATAACGTATCACCTGCGTGCGAATCACCTGTTGTGAATCATAATGGCGTTAAGTCTTAAATTCGTCAGAGAAAATACCGTTTTAGTGTTATACAGGATGCAATAAGTTATAAAGGGTAGCAAGTAATCTTATCAATTTTCAAAACACCTCTCTTTGTAATGTGAGAAAGAAAATGTAGGTGTCATGTGGTATAACTCGAAAATACAATTTTTTTTAGTTCCTAGTGTAGCGTCATGCACGCTCAAACGAGCAGACGGTAATTTCACCGGATGTGGAACAAAGGGCTGGACATCTGGCGTGGTGACGCGCAATGACGCATCGGTTTTTCCGAGCGAGCGAAGCGTCGTCTCAGGTGCAGGGACGGGCAACGGTGGCGGCGGGCGGCGCCATGGCGCCTTTAAAAGCCGGGTGACGAACGCCCCATTCTTCTTTTCTGTAGTTCGAGCTGTGTGAGTAGGAGGCTGTGCGTCTGGCACGCGGAGGGGAAGCCGGCATTAGTTTGTCGTCAGTCATGAGACATGTAGGTTTGTCTCGGCAGAGCGGTGCATCACACCGAGGGGAAAACGTTTGTTGTTCGGGCGGTGTGGTAGCCGCACTGTAATTTCACTTCTTGTGGTGGGCTGTATTTATTTACTTAGTAGAAGGCAGTGTTATGGGGTTTTACGACTTCGGTCTGTGTTTTTGTCATTAATAACCAACTGTTTATTCTACCACCCTCGTCTGGTTTTAATACATTCAGTATGACGCCCACATAGTATGTATGGAAAACAGATATGTGCGATTGCAGTTCGGAGTAGCGTTTGATCCTAATATCTAGGAAATAATCTCATGTATTTTAAGTACCATTTACAATAATTTGATGTCTATTACATAAGTTGTCTCGACTCCTTATGTAGTATAAACTATGGATATTTTCTTCGCACATATGAAACCCGATTATGAGATTACCCTATACATTAGACGGAATATTGTTCCAGATGGGTTTTTTTACATTCACATCTTACTACTACTTATCTACTGAAGGAAAAGTATTGTCATGTGGAGCGGAAAAATTGCCAAAAAAGTAGTATTGTGCGGCCCTGGTATCGAAAAAGGGTTAATGTATTCCTAAATGTAAAAAATTTCATCTAACACGCTGTGTAGTCAAAAATAACCTTTTGTGGATCCAAACATTTGATTGAGAGCCAAAAGCCACTACCCTCCAATTTAGAGTCACAGTCAGCGCCTAAACCGTTCATACAATTTTGTCCTAAATCGATTTTCCCCGTTCGACTTATCAAAACTCGAGGCCCTGCTATTTAAGCGAATATTTAGATTTTGCGGGATATCAAGTCCCAACTATGTCGAATTTTTCTCAAACATGCCTCCAAATTTTTTGTTTTAACTTTTCCATCGTATAGCCCAAAGAATGCTTAAATATGGCCGAGGTCTCATTTTTCATTAAATCTTAAAATTTTCGAAAATACAGAAGTTCAATTTTTTTCCTGCGCCTTCTTACAATACTATACTAAAATATTTAGAGATATTTTTTCTTCAATAATTCTTTTCTAACAATGGCATCGTTAAATGAGGTCAGGATTAATTTTTTGGTAGTACGTAGTTTTTGCGTAATTTTGCGAGAAATACAGGCAATTTTTAACAATTATTTTGTCAAAACCGGCTCAATTTTTTCTTTCCTTTTTTCTCCTCTGATACACTAATGCTAGCTAATAGATTAACATAGGCAGGCTTAGAAAGTCGGCTCAGGTCCCATTTTTGGAGAACTCTGCATTTTCGAAATTTGAAAAAAAAATATTTTAAAACCACAATTTTGATAATGGAATTCCCTCTCCCTTCAAATGTTAAAAAAATATATCTTTAAATAAGGTCTTGTACAATTTTTTGAAAAAAGGGAGTACTTTAGATTTTTGCGTAATTTTTTCTTGTAGTTAATGTGTTTTAAAAAACCACTGTCAAAAAGGCTCCAAACATTTTCTAAAGGAAATGTTTTCTTTTGATTCATCGAAGAAATCTTAAAAATGACCCCGGAATCATTATCACGAACTCTGGTTTCTTCTACTATTGCAGCTTCGTGATTAAATTAGACATCAGGATCTCATAACTAGACCTCGTATTTTTGGATAAATGCCTATTTTATTCCTTTAGGGTGTTGTGGAAAATAATTGCAGATGTTTACGAATCATGAAAAATCTGGTGCCAGAAATGTACTGAAAGCATCTGATGCCTGAAATGTCCTAAAAGAGCGGTTGATGCGTATTTTCATGTTTTTGTCTAAAACTGTCTAAAACAAGTAATTTTTAAGAATGATCATATTTCAATTGCTATTTTTGAAATTTGTTTTACGGAAACGCAAATATTTTCACGAAACGCAAATTTTATCTGATCGAATATGCACCGAAATCTCTCACTCAACATACCGAGTACAAGGAGCTCTGCAAGTCAATATAAAAGGGATGTTTCACGCTTGTCTCTGCACGCACTTCTTAGGCAATTGCACCCATTCCTGGTGCAGCTGCACTGTGACAGGTTGAGGCTTATTGCCGCGGCGGTCATCTTTGTAATCCAGGCGAGGAAAGTGACAGGTCAGACAAAAGCCCAATGTCGGAAAGACAAAGCAAACAAAAACGGTCCAGTAGTTAAATGGGTCGTGTGGTACAAGTTTTTTTTAGGGGAGGAGTGAAGACGTTTGAGAAGTGCGCATGAGAAATGTACCATGTGACTAAATTTATGTTTTCACAAATAAATCTGTGTCAGTGAAAAGTTCAGTTTCAGCTTTGAACATTAATGTAACAGATAAGTCGTAGCCTTCCAATAGAAAATTAGTAGAAAATATTGATTATATACTATACTAATTATGAAATTGAATAATATAATATGCTTGTAGTCTCTCTTATAACAGTAAAAGTACGTGACTTTCCAGCATAATAAAAAGTGCCTAATTTAAGCCTTTGGCGATCAGTTTTAGACGCTACAAACATAACTTTTTTCATGTCAATTTTTTTTTGTCTGGTTTAGTCATTTTGTATCCTATTTCAAGTGCCTAAAATGTCACTTTTCATGCTTAATAGTGCCTAATTTCGTAATTTTATTTTCTATTTTAGGTACCTAAATCATCACTTTTTTGTGCCTAAAATTCCGTTGTCTACTCAGAACAACAGACATTTATGTCAATGTCAACAATGTACATTTATTGACAATTTATGCACAAGGATAGCATGCTTTGAAGTACAGAGCACCTGGTGCGAATGTACCTGGTGTTGCCGCAAGGATGCGCGACCCTCCGCTGGTCAGGGGCTGCCGTCTTCGCTCTTTCCGAGAATGAAACACGTTCCAACCTTCAACCACCCTTCGTGGCCAGTCACGTTATGTCACAATCTGCTGGTCATAACCCACCCACGCTGAAGGAGTACAGAGGAAGAAAAGACTGTCTTTCTGCCTTTCAGAGGAAGCCAAGAGATTGGCCTTTGTATCCAAAAAGAAAGACCGTTCCCCTCCCCCACTTTTGCATTTGCTTTAGTGGACGTGTCCCCATGCTAATGGGTTTCTGGTCGGGGCGAGACCGTCTTTCATGGAAAGCGGGAGAGCTATTGTCTGCTACGTTACACCAACAAGAATTAAGTTTCAACCTCTGCCTGTGTCCAACGAAAATTGCAAAAATTAAATTTTTTCCAAAATTTTATTAACAGCCTTTGCTAGATGAGAATGTAATGCAATAAATTTCTTAATCCAATAAATCTGGATCTTATCAATCTTCTTCCGAGAATTCCAATGTTCCACTGTTTCCACGAGTCCATCGGCAGCATCAACTTCAGACAGGAACCAAGATGCGTCTTTGTTGTAGGATCTAGTTACCCTCCCACATTCCTGCCCAAAATGTTTCGATGTCATCTTTTGAAAGAGGGGCAGCATTGCCATTCGATTTTTGAGTCAGACTGCGATAGAATCCCTTCGCGTCGGTTTCAAACAACCGGTTCTGTACACGGAAATCTTCTCTACGTTTGTAACGTCTAATTCGTTGAGCTCATGCTTGGATTTTCTCTTGCTGCATCTGAGCTACCATTAGCCTTGTTGTGTAATGTTCAATTTGGTATTTTTGTTCAACATGGAGTATGTTTTGTTGAAATTTAGAAGTGTGATTTGATTTAGAAGGTGCCTCGCCTAGGAGTGATCTCTGGCTGGCTGCCGGCCGTCGATGTTATTGGCTGGCCCCAAAATTATCTGAGATGCTAGAAATTCAATTGCATATACTATGTGATTAATTTCAGTAATATCTAGGTTTTTACTTGAGGTGTGTACAACCTCATTTAAGACAGAATTCGCTGTTTCTATCGCTCTCTTAGCTTTAGCATTTTCGTAAATTCTCCTCAACGGTGCACGACATTCGAATGGAAGTAGACGAATTCGTTCTATCTCGCGGCGGAGGAGGTTTCGCATCATGTCTTTATCGTGTGACTCATAGCCAGATGAATTTTCATCACTGACGGATGTTTCATTTGGACGAGATGAGCCTTCAAGAAGACCATCGTTTTCAGGGATGGTTATAAATGTTTGTCATGTGGATAGTTCGATTGAAGAACATATTCCGTGTTTCTCTGGATGTCTGCAAGTTGTCCTGCTGTGAATTTTCCACTGCTGAGTATGTATCGTCGTTGGCTGACAAGCTTTTTTGAGTCGAGGGTAGGTCTCATATCTGGGTTCCGGTCTCTCCATATCTTAAAAACCTCTATTTCTGAGCCCCAATTTTCGTTTTTGCATAGTGAAATCTCCACGTCGCCTCCTTCAATTCATCCGGTGTCCATCTCTGACGATGGCTTTGAGCCACTGCCGGGTCGGGGTCCCTGGGACTAACATCCGTGGGATGGCCAGGAGTCGACAAGGAGACATCAGCTCGGTTATTATTATTATTATTATTCCTCTAAATCACGACTTAAGATGTTATGTGTCGGCTGAATACAAAATCTACTCCAGGTTGCAACCAGCTACCTAAGGAGCAGATCTAGGGACTGTCGGTGCCTCTACAATACTTTTCGCAAAATGTGGGCTGTTCCAAATAAAGCTATTTCTTGCACTTCCCAGTCTTTTGAATGACCTGGAAGTTTAGCCAAGTTCTTACACAAATTTTGTGGAACAAATCCCAGAGCTCCGATAACTATCGGTACGACCTGTGCTTTTACGCCCCACATTCGGCTGATCTCGATTTCCAAACTCTTGTATTTAAGACGTTTCTCTGCCTCCTTGGTAACGACGTTTTGATCGCAAGGTACAGCAACATCCACAAGTAAACACGATTTATTCTCCAAATCCCGGATGACTATATCCGGTTTGTTTGCTGCTATCGTGCGATCAGTTTGAATTTGTTGGTCGTACAATATCGTACACAATCCAACAGACGTCACCGGTTTCGGTGAGAGTTCGTACCACTTGGGGCATGTGTTCGGAACTTCGAGGGCGGTACAGATCTGCCAGTGGAGGTAGCTACACACCCTGTCGTGCCTTTTCAAGTATTCGGTCTTTGCTAGGATTGGACAAGCTGAGACAATATGATCGATGGTTTCTACGTGTTCCTGACAAATGCGGCATTTATCATCTTGGGAGATTTTGAGAACCGCTTTATCATAATGTCGTGTTCTCAAGGCCTGATCTTGGGCAGCTATTAAAATTGCTTCTGATTCTGGCTTCATTCTTCCCATTTTAAGCCACATAAATGATTGATCTTTATTGATCTGCGCCTTGTCCATTCGTTTCAAATATTGTCCGTGGAGTGGTTTGTCTCTCCACAATTTCTTTAACATTTTCTGTGTCTCAAATTTCATGTTAAGTAGCATCAGAAGTTCAGTGTCTCTGTCATTCTAGTTGTCTTGCATAGTCTTTGTTCGCAATGTTTCTTGCTACACTTACAATGCCTCTGTTTCCCATTCTTCGGTCAGTTTTCATGACCTGCCTCATTAGTGGGTCAACTTGATGGCTGACTACATACTTTCCCATCCCGGTTATTGCATTGTGCCAGGAGGCTTCAATTTGTCTCAGGCCTCTTCCTCCTTCCTTACGTGACACATAAAGTCTATGTACATCAGCTCGGGGGTGGGCAACATGATGCATTGTAAGCAATTTTCTGGTTTTTCGATACATGATGCGAATTTCCTGTTCAGTCCAGTCTACTAGTCCGAAACTGTATTCGGCTACAAGCACCGCCAAACTACCTATTGCTGATATTTTATTCCTTGAGTTCAGAGCGAACTGCAGGACAAGTCTCACTCGTCTATAATACTCCCTGCGAATTCTCTCTTTCATTGTGTCGTTCGAGATGGTCTCACATTCTTCAATGCCCAGATATTTGTAAGTTTTACCTGGCTCAAGGTCTTGAATCACAGTGTGTCTATCAACTTCAATGTTCTCGGACGTGGTCATTTTGCCTCTTTTTTAAGTTGGCTTTTGCACACTTGTCAAGACCAAACTTCATGCAGATGTCATTGCTAAAATCATTGATGACAGACAGCATTTGGGAGGGAATCGCTTCATTCTTAGCAAACACTTTCAGATCATCCATGTAAAATAAATGTGATACAGGCATTTCATCACCATGGAGCTTGTAACCAAAGTCAATGTGCGACAGCTGTCTTGATAGAGGAATCAAACTAATGCAAAACAGCAGAGGGGATAGTGAATCTCCTTGAAAAATTCCCCTGTTAATCTGAATACTTCTGGTTTCTACTAGTCCCTTTCCGCTGCGGATTAGTAACCTGGTTCTCCACGACTTCATACTAGCCTTGCAAAACTCAACAAGTCTAGGATGAAATCGATAGATCTCCAGGGTCTTCAAAATCCAATCGTGTGGTACACTGTCAAAGGCCTTCTGGTAGTCAATCCAAGCCATGCTTAAATTACGTTTTTTGTATACCATCATTATAAACGACCCTTTTCGATACCCCGAATCGTGCATAATCCAGTATATTATCGCACGCTACATGACGTCATCGCCATTATTAAACGCGACATGACGTCATGACGAATTTCTACTGTTCACAAAAAGACAGATCTGTAGAACTGGTTTCAGCTTTGTTATTAACAGAGATGTCAATTCCATCTTTAATTTTCAGCATAGTCTCAATTCTGAATAACTGCACCACAAAGATGATGCCTACATACCTGCAGACTTCAAAATAACATAAATTAGAAATGAGAACTCGACACTAGTATTAATCATAAAAAGTATGACAAACTTACCAACTCAGATATATATGCCAGAACAACTGTGTCGCATATAATATTACATTATTTGTTTCCATCACTTCCTAATTTTATATTATCCTTCTCATACAATGCACTCGACTTTTTAGGTATTAAACTTTCTTCTGCCTTCGAGGCTTTTTCTAAAACTACCATTGGTAACGACGCCATCTTTCATTCGATTGGGCGCGTGAATCGGCTCTCCGCTGTCACAGTTTGTGACGTCATAATACCAACGTCCATGTTGCCAACTATAAAACTTTACTTACACTTACTTCGTTTCATTTATAACTTTATAATGATGTTATACAAAAAATAGCGTATGCAACTCGTTTATAATGTTCTTTTTTGCCATCATAAGAAAATAGTCTATTACTAAACTCACTCCTTCGTCGTTCGTTTAGTAATAGACTATTTTCTTATTCGTGCAAAAAAGGTCAACATTATAAACTAATTGCATAAACTACTATTTCGTTTCTTTACATCATTCAAAATTATTTTATTCAGAAGCAAGATTTCCTTACAGCTCCTCCTCTGATTGGGGGGATACCACACATTATAAATACGTAAATATTAAAAAAAAGTAGTAATTCTGGATCTGTAATTTCTGATTACCTCGGAAGAAAATTACACTGTCGGACGGTGGCGGGGGACAATTGAATGTTGCAATTTCAAGCATTTTTGTTTGTTTCAGTTTAGTGTGGGTTGTGTAAGCACGTGAACATGATTTCTACATTGAATAGAAATCGTGAAATAGAGGTTAGTGATCTTTATTTTTGCATACAATACATTATTTCATTAACTGATTCCTTCAACTTATTTATATGTAACCTTCGAATGAAGGTTAAAAAAATACAGTATTTTTTTTCAGATATATTACGTGTACATTGTGTTTTCAGAATGTTGCAATCTCAGCATTTTTGTTTGTTTCAGTTTAGTGTAGGTTGTATAAGCACGTGAAGGTGACTTTCTACATTGAATAGAAATCTTGAAATATGAGAGGTTAATTATCTTAGTGAGGTTAGGTCATTTTAAATGCTGGAATTCAAAAAAATAATTTAAGCAGAAAACAGTTTGATTATTTGACTAACCGTGCAATTTAATCGCACGGGTTCTCACTAGTTGTTGTTATTATTGTATTATTATTATTATTATTATTATTATTATTATTATTACTACTATTACAACATCAGAAGTGGCTGCTCTGATGGTTACTCAGAAGCTATCACTGACCGTCAGTAGACGATAAGATTCAGTACAATGAATTCCTGATTAGCTAGAAACCTCGAAATCCATGAGATTTTCTTAGCGGCCGCAAAGCTTGCGTTTTAAACTTGTCCAGTTTTGATGTGAAGGAATGCAACAAAATTTATGCTGCCAGCCCTTAATTTCGAATTAAATTATTGCGCAGCCGTCTTTTGGTATCAATAATATATATTACTTCGTGCTACAGTCACCTTTTAAATTGATCGGACTATAGTCGGAGAGGGAGAAACCGTGATAAGGGGAACCCCCCTACCGTACCACAGACCCACCACACTTTCCACCATTCGATTTTCCGTCTAATCGAGGTCAAATTTATTTGAATTAGCGTCTTTGCCATAGATCGATTAATCCGATTTTGGAGGCACGTTAACTTTTGCCAGTAACTTTTTGTTTGGAAAGAGATCGTCGGAGATCCAATTCTTCTTTCAAGTTTTTCTTTGAAACGACTTTTTAGGTTAGGTTAGTTGGGTTAGTGCACCACGATCAGCAAACTGATAGTCCCTTAGCGTCAGATTCGTAAAGTTCTGAGTTTGAATCTTGGTCTGGGGATTTTCAGCGCCGCTTGAAATGTGGAGGCGAATTGGCGAACAGTTCTATGGTTGAACATTTTTTTCCCGTTTTTGCAATGTTCTTCATATCTGCTGCTCGGGCAACACCTTTTAATGGATAGAAAATATTAACGTTTTATTATACTGTCGTTTTTATCCCTACCCTGAACGCACCCCTTTGATACAGAAATCTCTGAGCTCATCCTCTAATTAACACATTTCATGCATCTACAAAATGACAAATACGTAGTTTTGTTTACGTTATTAGTTATTACAAGTAAAACTTTACTTGATTTACTACATTAATTTATTCTATGCGGCTAGGCCGACGGCCTTTCAAGTCCTTAAAAAATGACACCCAGAAAATATTCTAATCTTTTCAATCTCACAGATGATATCTCCATTGCCATCAAATCCGTGGAAAAGAGATCATAAGATATGGCTGAGGGGGAAACCCCTGAAGGGGAATATTACCATCAGAAGAATACTCACCAATTTACTAAACTCATTCTAAATTAATTAAAGTAGGCGAGGGCGTCACGTGTTTTCTCCTTCAAAACTTCGGTATTTTCACTTTAAAAGAGCCACATAAAGTTGTCCCCAACGTGGACATCATGCTTATTTATCGCGGTTACATTTTAATTTATACCCGTAATGCGATAAGTTACTTGCTTACTGCTCTAGGCTACATTCTGCTTACTACTAACCAGTGCTATTTCCCCGCTCACGAAGTACTCTTTATCTAATTGCCCGAAACTTCGTGTTCATTGACAAAAAGTGTTAATTTTCGACCCCACTAAATGCCCTTGATGTTTGTAACATTTATACTGAGACTCTCTGTATAAATAAAAATAAAGAATACTCATGAATTTCGCATAGTAAGCAAATCAGAAATGACTGATATTGTTCAGATATGTATTATATACTTCTTTCCGTACTCTACGATTCTATTATAATTATTACAAAATGAAAATTATCCCTCTCATTTGTGATGAAACAAACCTTCACGAATCAGTATCGGAAATTACGACTATTTTAATTTATTCTACCCCACATTTCATAGAAACAAGCCTATGTTTCATTGTAATACCCAGCCAGAGATCTGCCATGACTCCAATATTGATTCGCTTTACGTTCTCCTGAGTGCAAAATTTTATTTTTATATTTGGGTTCTCGAAGTCGCCTCTATACAGGGAATTTGAATTGATTTGATTTATTTGGTCAGAAAACAATGAAAAATGTTTATGACGTATGGGGAGAAATTATTTGCGCACGTTTTCTTAAGTTCCACAATCCCTTCCCATCCTTTTAACAATAAATACGATAGTTGAATGATGAATAAAATATTTAAAAAAACAAGAAAATTTATAAAAGTGCGAGATTAGCAACATTTAAAAAACTAGATATTTCGTTCCCGAGCTATAGAAAACATACTTCCAACGGTAAACGAATGCAGGTGCGATTCCTCTGCATTGCTAACAAAATAGTAACTCACCTTCAGCTCTACTCCTACCACTAAAAAGCAAAAGGAGTGCTAAGCAAAACGTGCGCGTAGTGAAGCTACATTTACGTTCAGAAGCAAAACAAGGGGCCATCTCAGCATTTGGTCAATGGATCAGGGAAACTGGATAAAAACCCTGATCGCGATGAGGGTCATTGACCCGGAAGCTGAAGTACATTACTTGTTACAGGCGTATTAAGTCTTCTTTTTAATTATACAATACAAATGTAAACTAATTCACTATATATCATTGTTTTGTTAAAATGAACATTATTTTTCTTTTTGACGATCAGTATAGTCTCTAATTGTAGAATAGAAACAATTATGCAGCAGAAAAGATTTTACTTTTAACTCAAATTTGTGTAATGGTTTAAATTGTTTAATGTCATCTGGAAATGTGTTGTAAAGTAACGTACATGTATTGTATATGGTTTTCTTGTACTGAGCTGTTGATATTGACACTTGATGAACGTGATTTTTACGACGTGTGTTGTAATTATAAATATCAGAATTGCATGAAAATATGTTCCCACTGTTAAGTCAGTTTTGACAAAGATTACAGATTCGTAAATAAATAGGCAAGGCAATGACAAGATTCCAAGCTGAATGAAAAGGAGCTTGCAGGAATTACGTGGATGGCATTTTTTCTTTATTCGAATTTTTTTTTTTTTTGCAATCTGAAAGCCTGGGTACTACAAGATGAGCTTCCCCAGAATACAATGCGATTTCACAGGTGGGAATGTATACTTGCAAAATACACTCAACGATCTGCATTAACTATTAATTTGTTATTAGGAAATGAATTCGAAACTTCCGAAATTGTACTACTTATTGCTTCTTTTTTGCAAAGAACATTCGTGTCATCGGCAAACAGAACTATTCTACCAGTTTTAATAGACGAAGGCATATCGTTTACGTATAACAGAAAGTGGATATGACGTGAGAACGAACCTTGCAGAACCCCATGCTCAATTGGCAAAGAATTGGAAAGATAAGTAAATAATGTCCTGTCGTGCCAGTACGGTATTTCTACTCTTTGAGTCCGATGTTTAAGGTATGCAGTTGTCGAATTTAGGGCAATACCACGAATTCCATATGAAGGTACAAAGCGAAAGGGAAGCTATTAATATTATGGTTTAATTGGGAAACTGACTTCTAATATTAATCTCTATCACGTGGCTTTTGCTACCTACAAAACAAAACACAAAATTCCAACAATGGTTGCCAAACATAATGTCAGCAAGCATTTATTTAACTTTGGAATTCTATTCCAGCGAACAACATACACTGAACCAGTTTCCAACTGAAAACATTTACATAACAATACTGACATAAAATATACCCTTTCAACAAAATAATTTATCATTACAAACAAAAAAATCATTCATACTATTTCTTTTTACATCTCAATCATACTAGTGCACTATGTTACGATTGAATAATTTTGATGGCCATTCAGATTATCCTAATTAAATACATTCTTGGCCTTGTCATAAAAATTTTATTGTAATAAAATTTGTCACTTTCCTGGCAGAAGTTCCCCGAGTGTTGCCAAATGCCTGTGTCTGCGTCCATATTCAATTCCATTTACCATACCACTTTATCTGGATCCGATTTCCACACTCCCGGATTACTGTTCCATACTAACATCACTCAAAAAAACCCTCAAAAACTGTTTATCTAATTCAGCCAACTCATTGCACTGCGATCCGTCCCGTCCAAGAACACGAAGCCATCTTTTAAAGTATTGTTACATTACATTCCTTTTCGCCGCGCAGTTTAAAACAAAAAACAGCCGTTCTGTTTTGTTACAATCGTAATATCTTTTGCACTTTACAAAATGCAATTACGTTTTCGCTGCTTTCTTCGTTTCAATAACTTCAATGTCAAATATGAAAGTTCGAATAATAGTATTTATAATTTTCTTGCTTTTTTTGAAACTTGAATCTTCTTATGACTATTAATGACTAATTCGTATGATTATCGCCCATCACGTGTCAACACATTCAATTGTCCTTTTCCAAATATGGGAATGTCTTCTCTAATTAAAATTTTTACTATTTCAAAATGATATAACTTATGCGATTGTTTACTTGTTGACTAAATTTCCGCTATTTGTTTATTTATTCATCACTGGCCTGCTAACGACACAGTTCTCTGAATTTCTTAAATAAATAGCACTTGCTTCTTTACCACACCATCTTCGACTGTTTTGGATTCTATATTATATTGGTTCCCTAACATTTCAGTTAATTTATTTACATTCTGGTACGCGATCTAATGGACCGTCACACATTCTATTCTTTGTTATGTTCCCATAATATTATTTTTCTTTCTAAGAAGCTGCAGTCCAATTTGAAACTTGACCTGACATCCCTATATATGCAGTATCCCAAATCTTTCAATACCGTGTTGAAAATAACAAATGGTGAGGGGTGAATCGACCCACCGTCCAGGTCTAAGAATGGAAGGAGAGATGGACGGCGTAGGAAAGATTGCATGAGATTTGTTGCCAATTTCTAAAGAAGTCATTCGCCAATCGCCAGGAAACCAAGAAGAAGACAATCGGAGCAACAGTCTTCTAGAATTTTCATTGATAGAGTGAGCATCGGCTGACCCAGCCCTGACACTGGGCATAGATAAGCAATGTATTCTAAATGACTCGTGCTAAAACATCCGAGACCTAAATGTTTTCATATTTTTTTGATAGTTCAGATTAGATCAAGAAAGGAAGGACTGTTGTATTTAGGAAGGAAGTAATGCAACACTTCGTGGTAGATTCATATGTGAAAAATACACTACAGCAATTCCGCGTGAGTACCTCAGTCACGCTGCTTGAAAAAGAGTTCTTACATTAACGTACATCTGAGTTCAGCTATTATTATTATTGTATGATGCGCCCAGTACGCCGAATATTCATGGTAATCCCGGGTCTCTAGCCTACATTTTTGGGATAATCGTTACGACAGTTGACTACACTTTCTATCACTTATTTACACTAGCACACAGGATAATAAGAATTTAATAACAGTAATGGACTTACGTCTATTAATTAAAATAAATAAAATAAGTATTTATTGAAGAATTGAAATTCTTTGATTCGATGAAATTAATAGTTTGTTGCACACGACCTAAGAATAAACGTGCTTTATCAAATTACTTTATTTGTTTAAGAAAATGTATTTGTAAATAAAATATTGACCTCTCTGGCTCGGCCAAACGACTTTGAACAATTACGTCATCTGCAAGGTAGGCTACGTTTGTACGCTAGTATTGACTCGTGTAATTATCGAAAAGGGGTCTCTCTTGCACCGAAAAGCCCAATTGTTTACGCGAAGGAAAAAACCCTTTGAAGAGGAGTGAGTTGGAGATGAATAGTGTGTACTAGTGTGCATGCTTTGCAAACCTGATGCAGACATCTGCACAAGAGAGACATAGCGCAAACGCGCTCTTTGGCCTCCCGTCCTTTGCTTCGCGTACGCCCGGTAGTCCTCACCCACATTAGCGACAAACTTGTACCGCTGTGATAGATTTATGTGAAACTTCTTAAACTTACAAAATACGTTTTTTCCCTTCCCTTTGTGTCAATTTATTAACTAGAGAACAATTTTTCATGAAAGTTATCTCAGAACTTGGTTTCACGCCCGTCCCCCGGTATTTGCCTATAAGACGCATTAATTACGCGGCCAGCGGCCCGAGGGCGGCGGCGGAGGCGGCGGCGGCGGCAATGGCGGCGGCGATCGTGGTGGTGGCAGGGGTGGCGGTGGGGACGAACGAGGGCGGCGGGGCGATGAGGTGGCAGGGCCGCGGGGCCGGCGGGGAGTTCGGGGCCGGTGGGGCCGGCGGGGCTGGCGGTGTGGGCGGGGGGCGTCGGGGCCGGCGGGGGCGGACGACGGCGAAGCTGGCAAACCGCGCGCCGCGCCAGGGCGAGGAGTGGCGGGGCAGACGTGAAGAGGGGGGCGGGGAGCGGAGGGGTGGGAGCGTCCCTCCGATCTCGTTGCATGATATATTCCCCGGGGCGTCCGTTCCTCGCCCGCCTGCCTCGCGCCTGCTCAAGCGACGCCCGCCGACGCCGCCGTGGGAGGTCAAGGGGCCAAGTCACGCTCCCGGAGCGCGGGACTGGCGATAGGGAGCGGAATAACCTAGTAGGTACCGATTATAACCGAAAACCGATTTTGGTTAGGTTTACAGTATTATAGGTAGTTTTCTTGGTTCCTGTTACATTTTTTTAAAATCCAGTTTCAAGGCGGCTTTGAAAAAGAGATACATTTAAAAAACTAGTATTGAATGGGCAGATTTTTGTTTGTTTATTAAATTTGTAACACTGTGTTATGTTAAAAACGCCTTGTACTTTTAGTGTTTAATTTCTTTGTATTTTACAGTTTAGTCAAATATGGTATTCGAAATATGTTGAATTCAATCTGCTGCCTTGTGTTTGTTATGTGTTATACTAGTAAGTAAAAATAAATTATAATGATTCTGTAACAATGCAAATATTTCTTCAGCACTGAACGCTTAGTTAATTCTTCTAAAAAAAGTACGCAACTCGCACAAAAGTGTCTTTGGCGTACTCATTTCAAAATTCCATACTCGGCACTTTTCGTTCGCCTTATCCTTTAACATTTCATTCCTAAGCTGAAGATTTAATTTCTCTACTAGTTTCGTAAATATATACGTTGCTCTCTCGCGGAGAACGTTGCTCTCTCGCGGAGTCCGCGCGGCCGTTGTTCGATCGGTGGGCGATAATGTGCGAAGTAGCCTCTTTGATTTATGCAGGTTGAGATTTTACAGACTGCGATAGTGCAGCGGTAACATCGTTGCTTCTGCAGCATCAGTGACCGACAAGCCGTAGGTTGATTAGTTCTTAATGATTCCAGGCCCGTCAACAACGAAGGTTATTAGTCCCGGAAGTGTAGTGCGTTTTCCTTAGGAAGTGGCAGTGATCTTCCTCCGCTGGATGGCGAGATCCGGCGCCGACCTACCGTCGGCTAACAGGGTTTCCCCCAATCAGGTATCTCCCACCACCAGGGGACCGCCCCAGCCGGGACAAGCTCTAAGCTGCCGACAGGTCTCCCGGGATGAGTGGTAGTGTAATGCATGTTAGTGTAAGTGCGTGTAAGGGGAGCGGACTAGGACAAGGAAGAGGACGGAAAGATAGCACGTGGCCCGTGGCCCATTTGTTAGGGTACTACTCCGGCATTCGCCTGGTGTTGATCGGAGAAACATCGGAAAACTACCGATCAGAGCAGCCCGCCTCTAGAAATCTCCTCCATACAGCGACTGAATTCGAGATTCGAACCTTCAACCTCCGGGTCACAAGCACTGTAGTGATATCAGTTGATGCACTGAGCCACCTCTCCCGGTACGGGTCCTAGGATCCGAGTCCAGGGATGGTGGTTTTTAGACTCTAGCAACATAGCTGAGTCCAATTCAACCACTAGTTGAGAAACATTCTAGTGGCTAATTGCTTTGGTAGCTAGTTTTTAGTAATATTCCAATCAATACTAAGCGAAATTCGGAGGAGTATCCTAAGAAACGGGCCGCGGATTGCGCGCGATTTCCTTCTTCGTCCTTGTCCCCCTACTTCCTCTTTAAACACATACAATAATTATATGGACCACATTGCCACACATGTCCAATCGGAAGCTTAGCATGTTTTGGGAGGGAGGGAGACAGAGAGAGACAGAGAGAGACAGAGAGAGAGAGAGAGAGAGAGAGAGAGAGAGACGCTGGTAGAGATACCTGAAAGGGGAAACTCGCAAGCTGGCGCAAGTCGCGCGACCTCCAGGAATACAACATGCACGACACTCAGAGGTTAATGACCGTCTGTTTATTCACACGGCAAGCAGCTAAATATCTCCGTGGAAGAACGTTGGATGTAGCAATTGGGCAACTTTTCAGGAATTAAAAAATTGATTATTGATTTTCATAATATTAGAATTGTCTAAATAAGAAAAACACATGCATCTTAGGGAAAATAGCGTTTGTTTTATAAAATACTTTGGTATACATATTTTTCATAAAATTTGGGTGTTATGTTGCGCCGTCAATGGAAGAAAGTTCGATGTGACTTGCTGTCCAATGCAACAAGAACATTTTTCCTATGGAAACGTTGGATGTTATAAATGATTCTTTTGAAGAACCAAAGACGAGTATTTTCAATTGAATTGGAAACTCAATAAACAATAATTTTTAAATAAATTATATTTCTTTAAATGAACGACATTTCAAGGTCGAATTCAACTGCTGCCTGGAGGAGAATTCAAGCAGCCGTCTTCTCTGATCGGAAGTTTTCCATGGTTTCTTCAATCAATATCAAGCGAATGCCGGAGCAATACCCTAAGAAACAGGCCATAGACCGCGCGAGATCTTTCTTTCCTCTTCCTTGTCCCCTCTTCACCCCTTAATCACATACACTTTCTGTCATGCACTATACCACCACATTTGCCGGTAGACCAGTCGGGAGCTTCTCTTGGCTGGGACGGTGCCCCGCTGGTGGGAGATTCCTGGTTGGAGAAAATACCCGCAAGCCGACGCAGGTCGGCCCCGGATCTCGCCGGTGTCAGCGGAGAAGATCACCGCCACCTCCCGCGATGAAACCATGCACTACACTTACGGGAACAGTGACCTTAGTCGTTTCTTGCCCGGAATCACTAAGCTATCAATAAAATCAAGTTTCTCTGTATACAGTCTTTGCCATATCTAGCGAATACTGTCGACAGTTCTGAGAAAGTACGATATTCAGGCCCTTTTTTCAAAGCATCATAAACACATTGTAATGTTACTACATCTTTGCGTGTTTAAACCAGACATTTTTTGGAAGATGTGAAATGTGGATTTGTTATAATTTCTGTTAAATATATTCATTTAAAAACTCATCTATATAAATCAGTGGCTTTGCTTCCTTTTAAATATGATTCAGTCCAGTTTTTGTTGAGTTAATCCACGAGCTCGAACTTGATCGAACACGATAACGATAGCAGATTGCTACGAGGCCATTGGAGTGCGATAACTGAGCTAGAAGTAATTGATTTTGATGCAAAGTTATGAGCTGTTGCGTAAGGTGTCTCAGAAGCTACCAGATGGATTTAATCCCTCCTTTAATTGCATATGAATGTGAGCGCCTTAGATTCTACATAAATGAATGAACTCATTAAAATGCATGAGAATTTGGTCCAATTAGAAAGTTAAATTTAATTACGTGATTGTGAAGATATAATCTATAAGATAAATACCTGTGTATCAGATGGATGAAATATTGATAATGGGCACAGTGGTTTTCAATACCAAATATCTGCGAAGTATTAAATACGACGTAGAAGTATTTCTGTATTGAACGTATAACGGGGTAAAATGCATTCCTCAAGCTATCGGTACTTATTTAAACATATCAATAATTTACCATCTTAAGTATTTCTATGGTTTACTTTTTGTCAAACGGCCAAAAAACATGAGTTTTTGACGCGGTTATGGCACACACACACACACACACATACATACATATATGTGTGTATATATATATATATATATATATATATATATATATATATAATTAATTCGCGTATGGGCCACTACTGACCCACGCAACACGTTTCTCTCTTCCAAGGCCCACTCGTATTTTATCCTGGAGAGATCAACGTGTGAAATTAAGGGGATCCGCCTTCTGGCCGCATCCTTTGGTTAAGGCAAGGTTCTCAGCTTTATAATCAATTGTGAGGTGATAGGATGACGATATTATTATTATTATTATTATTATTATTATTATTATTATTATTATTATATACGGAGATGATGAGTGGTGAAAGTACTAGGATGATGGTGAGACATGGGAGTTTTTCGTGGGTTTTTGCATTCCCCTTATGACCAAGGAAACCACGAAAACCCCGGTCAGGATGGCCGGCCCGGGATTCGCACCCGGATCTCCCGATTGCAAATCCAGCGCGCCACGGACTAATAAATTTCGCTCCTTATATATATATATATATATATATATATATATAATGTGTGTATGTAGGTGTATATATATACATTCATACACACATATGTATATATAATGTATACCATGTAATGTATTATTTACTTTAACCTTGCTCTTTCCCTAGGTTTCCCTTTATTCCTTTCCAACGTTGTCATCACACGATTAAGATTTTTGTAATATAGGCCATCACATCACAGTCACTTTTTCTTAGTTTCAGAGATTTAAAATCTTTCCCCTCTGTTGGGATTCTCGACGTGTCTTCATAGCTGATGCACCTGTCCGGCTAACTTTCTTATTTCTTCCAACACAGCTGTATCAGGAAACTTCCTTCGTTCTTCCTTCCTCCCACAAGATCCAAGTTTTGGAATCTTATGATGTCGTGCTCCCAATATAACTTCTTGCCGCTTCATCAGTTTCTCACTTAACGTTGTCTCTTTATTGGTTGCTGCAATTTTAGGCCAAATTTAAAACTCGGATGGCTTCGTTCCACGATATCAAAACAACCCATAACCCGGGGCCATATGTGCAAGTTTGCGCAACTTTTACTGGTTTGACAATAGACTACCACGCATTGTGTCACTGCTGTACCTTCTTCCTCAGTCGTAGTTTATTTTCCTGCGGCTTATTTTTCAATTAGACACTTCTTTTTTTAGCCTTGTCAAAAGATTTAGCTCTGTGCACCAGATTTCGGGTTACTCACGCACGCACTCATTCGTACCTACAATCATGCAATTATGCACTCATGAAATCACTGAATCACTTTCCCCCTTATCCGCTTGCTTACTCACCCATCCATTTACTCTCTCATTCACTCATTCATTACTCTCATTCATTCACACACCGTCATTCTTTATTCATTAACTCCCTCACTCACTTAGTCTTGCGTATACATATACATACGCACGGCGCTTGAGTCAACATTCAGAAAATGAAAACGAGCATGCTCGCAGTTAGATTAATGCCTCTCCTCACCAATAGATTAATTAAAGTATTTTAAAACATTGTCCAGTAGCTATTTATATGGTACATGTAAATAATTCTGAAGTGCTATTCTTTAACGTTGAATATTAATTCAATAAATATTCCCATGTCTCTGGTCAGGGTTTCAAATTAATAAATACATTAAATTTCTTCCAGTAAACATTAATAAACTCTGGTATGGCGGGCGCTTTTTAAGATATAATAAGATTGCTTTGGTTAAAAATATTTCATCAGTACTAGTCGAATAATTTGTACGTAAAGAAAATCTTGAAATCTTGATTAAAAGCAAACTCATCGTATTTGATGTATATCTCAGAAGCAAAACTAATTGTGGAGTTTCACTCTCCAAAATTGATGGTGATAATCAATTTGCTATCAATAAAATTATTGA
>JAHLJT010008446.1:248389421-248437910 GCA_031308135.1 Acheta domesticus | reverse complement strand
CCGCTGCCATCCCGCCGCCTTCCCGCCCCGCCCCGTTCCGCCCTCGGCCGCCGCCCGGCCCCGCCCCCGTGCCTGCTCGCAACCCTCTCGGGCAGAAGGAAGTCTCTAAATCGGTTCTGCAGGCATGGTGTCACGGAACGCCGCCGCCACGACGGCTCTGCGGCCATGAGCAGCGACGGGACGCCGGCGGCCGGGGAGCCAGGAAGAGCTGGCAGGACACGGTGGACGGAGGGGGGAGGGGCAGAAGAAGGCGGGGTAGAACTGGAGGGACCGCCGGCCACCCGATATGTACGCTTCCCTTGGGAAGCCGGGGGATTCAGTCCCCCCTCCACAGCTGCAGAGAAAGGTGTTGTAAATTCTTGTAAAACATTTCCTTAGGAGAAAAAAAAAAAGATCGAGAAATGTCAGTTTTATCCTTCGCCAGGGCTTAGCGAGTCAGTGTGCCGTTATAGATGTGGCGGTTGGAGTGGGTCTAAAAGATGGTGTACAGTGCGTAATTTCTCCATTTATATGGGCGAAAAATCAATTTCTCAACTTTTTTGCCGCAGTTATCTATTTCGTATAGACAGTTTTCTAGAACCAAATTCAAAGTTGGTTGTTTGCTGTTCTTTGTATGGTAGACATTGACACACGAATTGTTATTGAATACTCTCATTTTTCATGTCAAATTAGAATTAACAACTGTGCTATATGGAGAACAACTTTTTCACATGAATGCTTCCAGTTCACTTTCTGTTCCTTTTGTATTTATTTATTTACGTAGCACAATAGTGGGTTACGAAAAAGCCCTTGCGACAGAAATACCACCTACAAAGAGTATGATGCACATTAGCAAATCTGTGAATCATCTCAGTATTTGTTCAGCTTTGGATGACCACGGAATTGGATAAAAAACTGGATGAGATGATACGGGATACGGGATAGATATTTTGTTGGTATTAGAAAAATAATTCCAGATTTTTTATGAAGGCTATGAGTATATAACATGGTATTTCATCCTTTAAGATTATGTGTACGAATTATATTAAATATTTGCGAGACGATGGTTCTAAAAATATTCTATGTTAACAACTTTCCAAATGAAAACTTCCAAAATATCTTTAGGCTGAGGGTGTAAATACAATTTCAAATTCTAAATGCAATGTTGGTTTATTGGTGGTGTATTGTTGGCATTCCAGATTGTATGTGGTTGTGGAGATTGTATGTGAATAAAATACGTGGGGGTTTCCGTCAGTTTTAATTTTTACATTATCAGTTTACAACGAATATATCTGCTGTTTGAATGCCAGAAATTCGACTAGTAGAAGGGAGTTTGGAAAATAGAGACTCTAGAAGTAGTGGAAATTTGATTTCCAAATAATAATTATCTGATGATGATTGTTGAGCCATCAAATGCTGTGAATATAATAAACTAAAATATTGGCAATGACATCTTTTATTCACGTCATCTGAATACAACTAGAACAAGAGAGATTTCGCTGCCCGCATAGCACTTGACAATCTCATCTTTTCGGAAGGAAATAATTGTTTTTGGTGGATCATATGTAAATTTTGTAATTTTATACGATTAGTAAACGATAAATACCATATGCACGGTCTTGAGTGAGTGCTCTGATTTTTCTGTGTGATTACCAATTACATCTTGATAAATTGTGGAAGGATCAGATAATAATTAGATAAATAACTATGAGTATTTGGAACGAAACATTTGTTTGTGTCCCGGTTCGCTATTAATTTTCAAATTTTTGTTATCATCTAGTGGAAAATCTTTTTTCGCAAAGAGTTTCAAAATAATTTTGCAAAACAGGTTGATAATGTTAAAAAAATCTTCATAAGGTGGCATTGAGTGTTGCCAATTTATCTGAAAATTTCTGTAGTGAATATGGCATTTGGGACATGTTTTGATTTGCAAGTTAATAAATATTTAGGAAGATTATTTTCAGTCTGCAAACTATACGTAGTTACAATAATTCTTGATACCAGTAGAAAAACCATACAAATGTAATTCAAATCTATCAAGCCAGGCACAAAGTATCTGACTGAGAGAAGTATTCTGATCCAAATTCAAATACATGTTGAGCCGAGAAAATAAAAAGAAGTATTTCCAGTCAAAGAAAATGTGTCTCTAATTGACTCATGCAGAAAGAATAATTAATGTTCAGTGACTGACACTTCATATTATTTGAAGTCCCTTACAGTCATTAATGGGTTATTAAAGGACTGGGCAACGAACGATAAACAAAAGTCTATTTCTAATGCAATGTTTGCAGAAGAGCCGGATGAGTTTTTGTTTATTATTATTATTATTGTTATTATTATTATTATTATTATTATTATTATTATTATTATTATCTCGATCCGGTGGCCAAGATCGCTATGACAGTAGTGCAGTGGCGATCTTGGACCGAAAGATCGTGGGTTCGTGTCCCGCCTCGGGCATGGTTGTGTGTTTTCGTGAGTGTTGTCTATGTGTAATGTGCTTGTGTGTCCCTTGCGGTTGGCGTCAGAAAGGGCATACGGCCGTAAAACATTTGCCAAATCCGTGGAAGAATGGAGTGTGCGAAAATTATTAAAAATGCGCCCACACCAATTACGCCGACCCCATATAACGGGAAAAGGCAGAAGAAGAATAAACTTTATTATTATATTATTATTATCATCATAATCATCATTACGATATATACGATACATCGTGTATTTAAAATCAAAGTAAATTAATTTTGAAACAAATAATCGGTATATTAAAGTAAGATATTAAACAATAAAAATAATGCTTTCAACCACCAAACAGCCTTGTCGGTAAATCTATGATCACTCACCAAATGGAAACATTGAGGCAGCATTGCAGGATAAGTTCTATTGTTTACACTTTACCGCATTCACCCTTAGGGTCGTTTGTCGTGACATATATACAAAAAAAAATTAGTGGATTTTTTGACATTTTCGTCCTCTTAGAATTGGAAAAATACTCACTGTGCGGGGAGAGCAGAACCGTGAAGGAGGGGAGCGTCGGCGTGGGCAGAAACGGCGGGGAGCCCGAGCAGCCGGGGCGAAGGCAACTTTTAAAAACTACCAGACTTCCCGAGGAAAGCAGTAGGGGTATTGGAGTGTCTTAAATCTTGCTGGCGTACGCACATTCTGTGTCCGCGGAGTTTTGTCTCCACTTCTGAATCAAACAGAAAGTAGTGTAAGTTCGTGCAAAAAGGAAAGGACAGTAAAATTTGGACACTAGATTTCTCTTCCGCCATCTCCCCTTCGTTTTTGCACCCCTGAACCCCTTAGTAAAACGTACTAAATTATCGGCAGTGCCGAAAGTACGAGTTTCCGATAAAAATAATTTCTAACTTTCTTAACGGTCACCTGCGCGGGGGCGTAATATATCGAGAGGCGTAGATCCCTTCCTGTTAATTAAGGTGCGTCCGAAACGGCGTCCTTCGAGAATCGAGGGTGAAGGAGGAGTAGAATCACTGGTTTAGCAGGCAAGGGGTTGCGAGAGAAAAGACTTGTGAGGAAAAAGCGAAGAAACCCTGCGCTTATCTCCTCTTCGTGGGAGAGTCTTGTTTGAAGACCCGAAATAACTCTGGGGTAGGTTCTATAAGTTTTTCCTAATCTTTTTCACATTTTCCTTTTTGTAAGTTTTGTTAGATGAGTTTGTAAAAATATATGAATTTTATGTTGTACGTTGAATATTAAGAGTGAAATTCAGTAAATAGCATAAAATGCTACATTCATAATAGCACGATATTCACCATATATTGTTACTTGTTTTATGATTTCCAGTGAAAAATCTGTGTTATTTCAAATATCTATTTCACCACTTTAAATTATCAATGATCAGTGATTTCGTCCAAAATAGAAATTTTATATAGCTCTTCTTTGATCTTGTCTACCACATTAAATTCACAAAATAGCCGGCTGTTCTGATAGCTAATTTTCCGTGGTTTCACCGATCAGCACCAGGCGAATGCCGAAGCAGTACCCTATCAAACGGGCCACGGATCACGTGCAATCGTTCCTTCCTCTTCCTTGTCCTATCCTCACCCCTTACACACACACTTACACTAACACACTACACTACCACAATGCCGGGAGACCGGTCGGGGGCTTTGAGCTTGTCGCGGCTGGGGCGGTGCTCCACTGGTGGGAGTTATCTGGTTGGGAAAAAATTTGCTAGTCGATGGTAGGTCGGCGCCGGATCTCACCATTCAGCGGGGAGATCATATCCAGATTCCGACCAAAACATGTACTACACTTACAGGATTAATGACCTCATTAGTTAAACGCACCTGGAATCACTAGCAATCAAGCAAGCAATCGACAAAATATTCAGCGCATTGAAAAAAGTCTTTAAGTTTATAAATTTCTGTTATATGTGTAAACTTTTAAAATGAGATTTTTCATGTTATGTGGCATCTCATTTGTGCGAAGCACCGGGAAATGTCACAGGGACTTCATGTAATGTACCCACAACATTAAAATCTGGTTTCAAATTCAAGGGTCGCGACATCAGCCAGACCGATTGGAAAAATATCAATTATGGAGAAAATCGAATGAACGGTTTAGCCGCTAGTGATGTTCACAGTCGTACAGACGGACGTTTTGTCGTCATTCGATTGTTCGGTATCACGAAACACAGATACTCGCTACACCAGGTATTAGAGGATTTTTTTCTAAATTGAGCAATTGGATTTAACCACTTTTCCATTTATCCACTTATTTACTTTCTCTACTACGTAGAGAAAAAGTATAAAAGCACCCAATTTACACAATTCAATTGCTTTTTATTGGTACCCTCTAATACGTTGTGTATCCAGAATCCATTTGTGAGTTCTTGATACTGAAGAATCCATTGACAGCAAAGCGTTGGTCTATCCGTGTCTGTCTGTAGTCAACTCGCAGACCTAAACCGTTCAGACGATTTTTTCCAAAACTGATATTTCGCGATCGATTTGAAGGGATTCAAGGCACTCCGATTTTGACGCGGATATATTTATTTTGTTTTTTTTACGTGAAGGCCTCAACATTTAAAATTTTCCTCAAAAAACGGTTCTAATTTTTTATTGTACTTTGTCCTCTGATAGCTTAAAGGCCGCTTAAAAAATGGCGCAGACCTTCATTTTCGTTGAAATTCCTGAGTTTGTCGAATTTTTTCGGCGTTCCCCTACTTCAATATTGACGATACAGTTGTTTTTTAATAAAATCTTTAGTTCAAAGGACAGCTCTTGTAATAAGGTGAGTAACAATTTTTTGAAAATATGGGTAGTTTTTGCAGAATTTTGCATGTAGTGGAGAGCACTTGTAAAACGTTTTCAAACAATTGTTTCTTAAAAGTGGCCTCCAATTTTAAAAAAATTCTGCTTGTACGTACCAAAGACGGTAAAAAAGTGGTTCTAGCCTCATTTCTTGCAAAGTGTATTTTCGAAATTGCAAAACATTGCTGAAAGTTAACAATCTAATAACTACAATGTTGAAGATAGAGGTTTTGTCTAAAACATATGTTCTAAAAAAATCACATTATTAAAAAAAATTGAACAATGTTTTGAAAAAACGTGTAGTTTTTCCGTAGTATTTCTGCTTGAAATCAATGCAAATTTTAAAAAAATTATCATAAATCCCTCCATTTTTTTTTTTTTCGCGGATAGAACAAAGGACGCTCCAAATAAAAGCGAAAATCTCATTTAAGGAAAAGAACTGCGACTGATAGTTCTCAACAACAGACACTAGGATATATCCATCTGACGTTTGATACAACATTTTAAATTTTCTGATGAATACATTCCATCTGAGCGATCAATTTCCTTAAGTGATCGGTGCTACCCCATTCTCCCCTACATGCTGTTGTTGCACTACTAAATTTTCTTATTGAAATCTCTGCATCGAAATTAGTCTTTTAAATAATTTTGTGTAATATTTCTTGAAATACGGATACTTTTTCTTGTAATTTTAATTGAAATATAAACATCTTTTAAACAGTACGTAAACAAGATTTTTTCCAATCTACAGTTTAGTACAGTACCGTAAATGCTTGCTACACGTAAGTATGCGAGTTGGAATCCCAACATAGGTAAACGTTTCTGCCTGGCGATTTTTTGCGAATTGAAATAGAACTGATATTACGTAACCGATAAAATAGTACGAGAACGTACGACGGGTTGTAGCATCACTAGTTTTAAATGGTGAGATAGAGCGAACCCCAGTGGTTTGACTCGCTTTAAACAAATCCCCCACGCCAACACGTATCTTTCGGTTATGTTCAAGCGGGTGCGTTGGGCATCGCTCGTTTTCCGCGCGCAGCGGCGGTTCTCGCACGCGTGTGACGGACACGCGCGTGTGCTCGGCCAGGTCGTCGGCGGTGGCGACCACAGAGGGGAGAGCGTCCCCCGACGAAGCTCGTTGGCGAGCAACATTTTAATCTTAGTTGGAAAAATAACAAACTCGCGCCCAGACGTATAATGTTAAAAGTGAAGACAGGATAAATGGCGCTCCGTGCTGTTTCATTTGCGCGCGAGCGCACGGTAATTACGTACGGCCCACTGGACGAAATTTGTGACGATGCAATTGCGGTGTTATTACGCCCGCTTTCCCCCGCGCCGTCCTGCAGCCGGCAAACCCTCACCGTTCCCTTCTCCGCTCGCTTTGCTGTCCGGTCGCCTGCCGCCCACTAGCCCACCGATCACCCTCACGGCGCTCTTTCTTGCCGCTCTCTCGCCATCGCCTCGCCGTCCTATTGCCGTTCTTTCGACACCCTCTCGCCGCTCTCTTCCCGCCCTCTCGCCATCATCTCTCCATCCTATCATTGTCTTTTCGGTATCCTCTCGCCGTTCTCACGGCGCCATCTCGCTATCCTAACGCCATTCTCTCACCGCCCTCTCGCCATTCTATCGCCGCATTCTCGCCATCTTCGCGCCATCCTATGGCCGTCCTTTCGACTCCCCCTTGCCACCCTCTCGTCGCCCTCACCGCCCTCTCTCTGCTTTCTTACGGCTCTCTCATCGCCCTTTCGCCATCGCTTCGTCGCCATATGGCCGTCCTTTCGACACTAGATCTCCGCTCTCTCGCCATCATCTCGCCATCTATCGCTGTCCTTTCGATCCCTCTCGCCATCCTACTGCTGTCCTTTCGATTCCCTCTCGCCATCGCCTCGCCATCCTATTGCCGTTATTTTACCACCCTCTCAACCTCGTCGCGCCATCGTATCGCCGTTTTCCTCATCACCTTCTCATCGCTCTTTCGGCACCCTCTCATCGCCCTTTCGGCATCCTCTCATCGCCCTCTCCGCATTCTCTCATCGTCCTCATCACAGCCACCTCGTGGACCTCTCACAGCCATCTCGTCGACCTCTCACCGCCATCTCGGCGCCCTCTCGTCGCTCTGACCGCCCTCTCGTCGCTCTGACCGCCCTCTCGTCGCTCTGACCGCTCTCTCGTCGCTGTGACCGCCCTCTCGTCGCTCTGACCGCCCTCTCGTCTCTCTGACCGCCCTCTCGTCGCTCTGACCGCCCTCTCGTCGCTCTGACCGCCCTCTCGTCGCTCTGACCGCCCTCTCGTCGCTCTGACCGCCCTCTCGTCGCTCTGACCGCCCTCTCGTCGCTCTGACCGCCCTCTCGTCACTCTGACCGCCCTCTTGTCGCCCTCTCAACACCTCGTCGCCTTTTCTCCATCCTCTTGTCACCCCCTCATCATCGCCTCGCCATCCATTGCCATCCTTTCGGCACCCACTTACCGCCCTTACCCCCTGTCCCCGCTGTCCACGAAGCGAGCTCCATCCGGTGGTAATCTCACCCTATCTATCTCCACCCTACCCCATTCCACCGTTTCCGGACACAACCCTGCTATGCCCGCCCTGTCCCGTCCCGCACCGCTCCGCCCTCGTCATAGAGATCTAGTTAACCATCAGATTGATATAGCTGACCGTCGATATCTTGTCATCCTCACCTTGGTTGCCAGGATACCAATATACCTAATTTGCTTCCGATTCGCGGATAGTCATTTTCCAGTTCTCGGTGGGAGGAGCTGGGGCTGATTCCAGAAACGTGCTAATTGGCTGGATCGTATCGGTCATCTCGTTGTGACAATGATGGGTGTTCTCCAATGTTCCGCGAACTTCCAACACAAATGTTGGAAGGATCAGAAGTGTGTTTTCTGTTGGGACGCTCATTGTGGCACAAGAAATATTTATTCAATATATTTGGCGTATTATTTAAAAATAATGTAGAAGTATATTAAGTGAATGGAAGTCCACTTTTATCCACCAATATTTGTAAATCAGATAGTTACAAAACAAGCAGTTAATTTACTTTGGAATTGAGAAAATGAAGTTTTAGATCTTTCTTGTTTGTGGGCTTTTATTGGTAAGTAAAGGACTACTCCGTAATATATTGCCTACAACACATTTTTTTAGTTTAATACATTTCAGATGTTAGTTCGAATTATGTTACTGAATTCAACCTATTGATCAAAAAGTTTCTTCTTGGTGGAAATACGGTGAGATAATTCATAATTTGAAATACTGAAACCCCTCAATCACAATATATAAAAGTATCTTGTTACATATCAGCAATTGACGAATTTCTAATATTTATTTTTTTAAATAAGCCAACATCCTATTTGTACATTTCTCGTGATCAGTTCAAAATACAAATTTCATTTTACTGTGAATAATGAACATATATTTAAAAGAATAAATTATTCTGGTTATAATTTCACAAAATGTATTTAAAGAGATGTTCTTTGAAGTTGGTGCAAAGGAAGAACAAACAGAAATACAAAAGACTATGTAGAGCGATTGATAAATAATCTTTCTTAAGTAGATATTAACATATCCGATTTCAAAAATTATATTAACAGATTTTCTCTTAGATGAAAATGGGAAAGCAGAAAAAAACAAATAGTTCTTAGTAACAACTCTCCACAACTTTTTATATTGAATTTTTACTTTCTCGGCTTAGGAAGATCTTCGTAGAAGAGAAAGTTATGTAAACGTGGGACGGAAAAATAATTTTCGACAGAAAAAGTTTTATTGCCGAACTCGGGTAACGAAAAAAGTCGATAATCCCTGTTGATAAATTTAGAAAAAAATCCTCTAACACAAGGTGTAGCGAAAATCCATATTTTGTTGATTCTTGATACCGAAAAATTGATTGACAGGAAAGCGTCCTTCTGTCGGTCTGCGGTCAACGCTAGCGCCTAAACCGTTCAGCCGATTTTCTTCAAAATTGGCATTCACCGATTGATCTGAACTCGTGGCTATAGGATTTTCGAACGGATGTTTTGATTTTTCACGTACTTCACATGAAGCCTAAAAATCTTTTCAAAATTTTCTCAAAAATGGCACCAAATGTTTTGATCAAACTTTGTCTGCGGATAGCGTAAAGAACGCTTAAGAGGATGGTCCTGATCTCATGTTCGTTGAAATCACTGATTTTTTCAAAATTGAAAAAAAGGAATTTTTGAGGACGTCTCCAACAACTATGATATTGAAAATAAAGGGTTTTTTTCCTTAACGAAATCTCTTCATTAAATCTATTCCTTACGGATCTTTAAGTTCATATTCAAGTTTTCGAAAAAATTAGTAGTTTTCTTGTGATTTTGCGCAATTTTTGTCTCAAAAACAGCTCAAATTTTTTTCTTTAAATTGATTCTCATATGTAATAAGGGACGGTAAAAAATATGGTGCTAGTCCCATTTTCAGCTATAGTTCCGTTTTATCAAAAATTCCAGAGTGACCATTTGAAAACTACAAAATTGGAGAGAGCGATATTCGCTTTAAACAAATTCTGTTGTAAAAATATCATCTCATTAAAAAAGGTCACGTACGATTTTTTGAGAAAACAAGCATTAGATTTCGCTTAGTTATTATTCTGAATTTTATGAAATTTCTAGTGTTTTCTCAAAAACCGCTCCAAATTTTTTCTTTAAATTTTCTCATGTTATAAAGGACGGTAATAATATGGCGTTTGTTCTATTTCTCCGTATTTTCGGGTATTACTCCGTATTTTCGAAAATGACAAAAAATGTGAACAGAATTTGAGATAGTGATATTTGCTTTAAACAAAACTACAAAATAGGAGATACCAATTTTTGCTTTAAACAAACTCGATTGTAAAAAACAACCCTATAAAAAAGGTCATATACAATTGTTTTAAAAAAACGAATTGATTGCGCTTAATTTGTGTCTGAAATTGATGCAGTTTCTACATATATTATTTTCTCATGAGCCGCACGAAATATTTTCATTAGAAATATTCAGTTTCTCGTATGTAAGAGCGTACGGTAAATAAACTAGTCGTGCTATAGAATGGCACAGACTTTTTCGCACTTCAGTTTTCTAAACTCTTTAGTCGCGACTAACGTTTGGGTTATGCCTTATTTCTTTCCCAGCTGCCATTTTTTGCCGCCCAAAGGTCATTTTTTCACATTTTCTCAATTTTAAGGCTACAACATGCTAGAACTAAAACCACCAGGCACTTATTACTATTAAAGAAGTTTAAATCACCGGGAGAGCCGTAGTTGTTAATAAGCGGGTAAGTACTCTGTTCTTCAAAGGGAAGGTTTGCTGGTTTGAGCATTGGTCGGGGTTTATTGTTTGTCACAATTCTCTGCTGCCGGAGAAAATTATTGAGAAATTCAGTAACTTTATTGAAAACTGTATTTTTATTGATATGTAACTTTATTGACAAATATCATTAATTAAGATAAATAAAGTGTCTCTATGTGATTTTTGCATTTTCAACTTTTAAAGAATTTTTCACATATCTTGTTCGATTTGCAAAACCATCAAACCAATTGTTGTCTTCTGGGCATCTGCATGAACCGATTTGAGTAAAATTATGTGCATATAAAAATAATGACATAATAAAATTTAAATACAAAATAACCATGGGATCAACTTATACATAACCCTAACGGTTTCGAAATTATAATTACTTTCTCGCCTTACGAAGGTCTTACGAAGAACTTCGTAAGAAGAGAAAGTTTTGTAATCATGAGCCGGAAACGGCAAATTTTTTCCAGAAAAACTCTTATTACCAAACTCTGGTAACGAAAAAGTGGATAAATCCAGTTGCTAAATTTATAAAACCTAATGGTGTTATAGAACGGCACAGACTCACTCCCTATTTCTTTTTCTAACCGTTTTAGTCTGGACAGGCTTTCCATTTATTCTTATTATGGCATTATTCTTTTTTAGCTGCCCTCTTTTGTAACCTTAAGGATATTTTTCACATTTTCTCCAGTTTTCGGGTCACTAATGCTGGAAATGAAACAATTATGTCTTGACTAATATTGAAGTGCTGAGTTCTTGTTTGTAGTCTTATCGCCTAGGGTTGTAGCATGTAGTTGTTAGTGTTAAATAGGTTGTAGTTGTTAAATAGCATGTTTGATGTAGCACTTGGAAGCGAAGCGTCGTCGAGTTCGAGTCTCACCGGGGATTTTATTTCGGAGAAGGTGTTCTTGTAGAAAACTGTTGAGTATTCGAGAAATTATTGAGTCATTTAAAGATACAATAAAATACATAAATAAATCGTTTGTCCAATAAATCAAATCCGTCAAATCAAATCAGTTGGTTTAGTTTCTGTGCATCTGTATGAACCGATTTAAGTAAACTAACGAATCTATCGTCATGAAATTTAAATACCAATATATACACTAACGATGTGACCAACTCGGATATCATTAACAGCTGATCGAAGGGGATTTCAGAGCATCAACTAATGTATTGTAGTGCCATTGACCGGGAGGTCTCAGATTCGTGTCTTAATGATGGCAATATTTTGGAAATTAATCAGATGGCTAGAAGGCGAGACGGCTAGACGGCTAGATGGCTAGATAGCTAGACGGCGAGAGAGTGGAGGAGAATTCTAGCGGCCAGCTGGTTTGATCGGTAGCTTTTCGTAGTTTCTCTGATCAACACCAGCCGAATGGCAGAGCAGTACCCTACCAAATGAGCCACGGAACGCGCGCGATCTTTTCTTTCCATCCCTTGTCGTATCTTATCCTTTTCATTCACACACACACATGCACTACACTGCCACACATGCCGGGGCACCGGTCGGGAGCTTAGAGATTGTCCAGGCTGGGAGCGATGCCCATCTGGTGGGAAGTACCTAGTTGGCGAAAATCCCCAAGGGGATTAGGGAGGTCGACTAGGGCTAGTCGACCTTGGCGCCAGATTTTAGGCATTCGGGGCGGGGAGGACACCTCTACCACCCGAGCAAGAACGTGCACTAGGGACGAATGGCCTTAACGGTTGTGCCCGGAATCACTATCAATCAATTAACCTATCAACCTCACATTTATCAGTCCATCTGTGGACCACTGTAACGCCCAAACGGTTCACGCTGTAATCTCCAAAATTGACATTCCCTGATCGATCTGAACGGATTGGAGGCTTTGGGAGTTTCTAACGGATATTTTGATTGTTTGATTGTTCACATGAATTAGGCATTTACCTTGTTATGCCTCTGCTGTAGTTCGTTCCCTTCGGCGCTTCTGTGGTGTAGTGGTATGAGTGCCGGCATGTTAAATGTGAGGATCTGAGTTTGTGTCTTGGAGCAGAAATAATTGGCTGGTTGAAAACACTTTTGCTATGAAGTAAGCAATGAAGTAATAAGATGTTGCGTAGCATTTAGAAACATTGCGAGAAAGTAAGTGCTTTGGCAGCACCACTTGTTCCAATTATTTTTGTCAAAATTTCTAAATGCATTGAATTTTATTTTAAAAATACAAAAATAAGCTATAGTTTTTAAATTGGTTTCGATTTTAATGTGCTTTTAATCGAAAAGGTAAATTTTGACGTTTTCATTAATTTCTTTGTTGTTTTTCTCATTCTAAATTACTGTTACACTTTTTGTAGCAATCATCAGGTAACACTCATCAGCAGACGAAACGTACGCACTGCATGTGACTTAACCCATTTTTGAGTTGCTGAAATCGAAAATATAAAATTTAAATATCAACGTATGCAAGTTCTATAACTACTTATTAAAAATCCCCACGTGTCGTTTCCCATTGTTCAATGGAGTTCTCTGAAACATTCTATCTGAACTAAATACTAATATCGTAAACCTCACTTATTACTGCAAATTGTCTAGTGTCATTTTAATTCTTAATTCTTATTTAGTTCTTCTCGTATCTGGCAAAATATTAGCGTTCTGTCCCCAATAAGGAAATATTGTCAATCTTCTCATAGATACCGCTCTTGACATCCAATGCCATTCTGCTCTTCAGTGGATCCGTAGCTATTCATGGGCGGAATTTGGGATGATGCAATTGCGGCGATATTACGTTGCTGCCGCTCGAAGCCGCAGCTGGCCACGCACGCACCCACGCACATACACGCATCCGGGGCCCCGCGGGCGACGTACTAGTTCGCGCGGGTTCGGGTGACCACAACGCAGGACGCCGATATAACTGTCCATCGGTTCAAGCGCTGGAACACACGCTGCCTGCAGACACGCAATTGAAATGAAGCTTGAGACCGCGAACAGACTCAATATATAGGACGAGTACCCGAGCAACATGATATCGGAATGGGGTGGGAACAATTTCATTGTATACAAGTAATACTGTACAAGGATTGTCAATTTAAATCCGACAGTTCGAATGGCATTTCCTACGCGAGCAAATCTCTGATTCATAAACAGCAGGGAACAAGCAATTACAACCTCCTACTTTCTCGCATTCTACTTACCTAGAACAGAGAAAGAATTGTAATGCTACAGAAAAAAACACAATTTTTCGGCAGAAAAATTGTATTGCAGTTTCCTGATACCAAAAATGTGAATAATTCTTGCTCTTGTTCAAAAAAGTGAATAACTTCCCCTAACACGCTGGGTAGTCAAAATCTACCTTTTGTGAGTCCTTGACACCAAGAATTTGGTTTACATCTAAACGTATGCCTCATTGTCTGTGAAAACGCTAGCGGATAAACCATAGGAAGATTTTCACAAAATTTGGTATTCCCCCATCGATTTCACTGATGTCACTCTGTCTTGACATTGGAACATTTACTTTCTTGCGGGATACTTTAAATGAGTACCCAACGATATTTGCCCCATTTTCTAAAAATGGCTCAAAACCTTTACTTGAAATTTTTCTCAGGTAAAACTGTGCTTATAAAATTGGCACATCCAATTTTTGTTGATCTAGCTCAATTTTCGAAAATGGCAAAAGTTTATAAAATGTTCGAAGTCTTGCTACAACTGCAATATTGAACATAGATTTTTTCTTAATCAAATCTGTTTTACAAAAGTAGATCTTTACATTAGGTCATGTAGTACAATTTTATTTTCAAAATGTCAGTAGTTTTTGCGTAATTTTTGTGAAATAAAGAGAATTTTAATCACAATATTTTCTCAAAAACTTCTCAAATTGTTTTTTTTCTCGGATAGTGCAAAGTATGCTTCCAAAAATGGAACAGGTCCGATTTCGCTGACGGGACCAGATATAGCTCAAACCTCTTTTTGTAAAATGAACATTTTTATCATTGCCACTTAAAATTACGTTATCAAAAGATTTCGAAAATGGGATGTTGGTTGGTAATCTGTTTATGTCAGATATTTTTTCCGCACCTGATCATTCACAGCTCTGCATTCATTGAAACCAAATGGAAACATTTCGAGAGAACATGGGCTCAAATTATGGCAGAATGCATCTAAAATATACTTGGCACAAACTGTGAATCACAGTGTAATGAAAGTACTGTATTTGTGAGTGTGGTAATATGCAAACAAAATTCCATTGTCGAAGTTGCGTTGATTACTTTCTTAATAATCTATAAAAAAGTTCTTTTTCATCACAGAATTTGATAAAACCAATGTGTCTGTGGCCAAACAGAGATAAAGTATTTATTTTCAGCGTATTGCCCTCAAACTCGACAACAAAAAACAATAAATATCTCTCAAGTTCAAAACTAAGTTATAAAGGTTTTTTAAGGGTTCCAAATATTCTTAAAAAAGCTTGATATTTACTTATAGTTTAAAATTCGATCCTCCTTTATGACATTCGACACCCTCTTATAATATTTTATTTCGGATTTCTATTTTTTTAAACTTTAATATTCAATATAATAGAAAATAAAACGGAACTGACATCGAGTCAATTTTAGCTCTCTGATTTGTTCAGCATATTTGAACTTCTAAAAGTTTCGTTTTAACTATCGCCGGTTAACCGTTAAAGAGAATTAGTCACCAGAGGGTTAACTCTGCGATCTCACATTTGAAGGAATTCTCCAAATCGCCATTTCACTATAAATTATGTTGTGGTATGTGCATTGATAAACACCCTTCCGCATATTAATGTAAATTAGAGTAATTACATAAAATATATTTCTTTTTCCAAATAAGTGATAGCGAAAATACATGACATGATTAATATTTGGCGTACCCTCCTAGCGTATTTATTAGTAACGCAAGGCATTGATTCAATCAACTTTTTACATACATTTTTATATAAACATTAGAGCCGAATTTCTAAGCAGTAAAAATGCATAAAATATATCATATATTATGCACAATAAATCTTTAAAATATGCAATAAATATGCGGTATAAAATTCACAAGGAAAATAATGTTTATTACTAAAATGCAATGCAAAATACTTGTAGAATAATTTGAATTGTGTTACGACGGTTTTGCCTATTTAAAAAATGAAAACAAGAATCATCGGTAGAAGAATATATTTCGAAAATAATTTTATTTTTTAATTTCACTTATATAACCGCGCATTGGAATGCTGTCATTTGCTCATGTCCTAATACATGGGATTGGGAAGGAGATTTGAGGAAAAAGTACGTAAATTCATTGGACAATTACCATTTTTTATTTAGGTTAGAAATTATTAAAATTTATGACAAGATACATTTCTACATTTATTTATGAAAATCTGGTTCGTCTGTGTATTAATATATTTTTATAAATTGAAAAAACTGATATCTTCATGTCTACAGATATTATGGGACAATATTTGAATGCTGAAATGATCTGTGGCTAACAATATTACTTTTCCACAGTTTTTCTTAATATATAAAGACTACTAATTTTTGACTCAATTTCAGTTAGTTTTTCTAATAGAGCTATTCCCTTTCCACTTGGTGTAACATTTTCAAGTATTTCATCAATTAATACAAAATAAAAACACAAAAATATCCTTTTAAGTCAAGCAATGGCAATTGATTGATTTGTAAACACTATCGCGTTTTGTGAGTGGATATACTTCAAATGAAGTTTTTCGAAAACTCAAACATTTTCTGTGAAAATGAGATTCAAATTTCGTATTTACAGTAACGCTTAAACGCCATATTCTTAAAAACAGCTCCAAATTTTTCAATGAAAATTACCATTTAGGGCGAAATTTTTCTCTCCTTTAATATTTTTAAAGTAATATTTCGGTTGTCTAATTAGGAAACCGAAAAATTGAGAAAATGTCAATGTGTGTGTTGGGTGGCGATAGATGGCAGTCAATATGAGGATGGAGCAAGACCGTAAAGACAGTCCACACCAAGGGAATTAGAAAACTTTACTATGAGGAAGTCTGTGTCATTCTGAGCACCACTAGTTTATTTGTTACAAACTGAGTAACAGTTATTTCAATGTTGGAGAACAAATCTTATTACTCTACTCCAACAGAAGTGCAAACAAATGAATTCAGAGATATCAAGTTTTAAGCTCATTGCAGTTTACTGTAATGTTGATGACTTTTCCGTACGTCCTTCTCATTCCAACGTGGACACAGGTTGCTACTCGAATAGAAGTGCCGCTTTCGTTGTCAAGATTAATGAAATGACCAGATCCTGTAATTGATAAACTGCTCTAGGAAGTTAACGCTTTTTAACCGAGTTCTTGATTGTTGAAGGGGGAGGTAGCTGCAATCTCGTTACAGTTAAATAGATCTATTTGGAGAAATATAAAGGGTGGTTTTGCTGAATGTGTATTTGTGTTTACTCAAATCGTCGTGCAATACGTGAAAATTACTTGTTCATAATAGTTTAAAAGTAATTACCTGAAGTAGTAATTATCACTTATGTCTAATTTGCTCTCGTTTTCAACACTTTTGAAAGCAAGTTTGCTTAACAGGTGGTTGTAATGAAATGAGTTGAGAATTCTTGCTTATTGATCAGGACACACAAATTCATTAACGAAATATTTAGGAATTAAACAAATAGACTGAGTGTAAAAGTTCTTCTTGTTCGAGATTTTGCAGATTTAATGGTGTAAGTACATAATGAAATGCGCCACTTCTTGTTATTCAGTGAAATTCGGATTTCCGAGCAGAAACAAATCTTTAATACTCATATTAATTTAATGATAAATACAATATATTTATCATTTTTATCATTAAATTAATATGTGCTCAAAGTATTAAATTAATAATTTTGGGATAGTTAGAGATGAAGTTTAAAAAAATTTCTGTCTGCAATGTATCCCAAAAATGGCCTAGCCAAAAAAAAAGACCCAACCATTGACTTGTTTTCTCTACAAAATTATTATACGTTTCCTTTGAAACACAGCTTACTGCTTATATCTGATTATGAATGCCGAAACGAATAAGACATTTTGCGTAATGATTCGCCTTTGTTAACCTTTTATTTGTAGGCAATCTAAAAGGCCTTGAAGATGGGAGGAAAGTTTCCAGAAAGAGTTGTCTTTGATTACCTAGAACACTGCGCAGCGCGAAGTTCGGACGAAGCCCTGAAGCGGAGAAATAAGGGTCTCGTCGTTTGGTGGATCTAATGATATCGGGATGCGCACATCGTGACGCCGGGCACAGAAAGCCCTGTATTTTCTCTGCTCGCAACTCCACGAGATTGACTCCTCCTCCCAACCCCCGACAAGAGGAAGTGCTCTAGGATGACTTACCATCACTAACGAGCACCACAAACAGCTATTTGCAGTTTATCACCACCGGCAAGGAATTAGCTGCTCGTTCGAGGTAGAGAGCAAATGTGCTCAACGTGGCGAATGATGGGAGCGCTGGGAGAACATCTAGGATGGGAAACTAGCATCTAGAGCATCTATTACAAACTCTGTAACAAGTTTTAGTCTCATCTTCATTAGCCTGTTAGATCAAATGACGGAAATTGAATTGGTTGGATTAGCAACTTGAATCAAAGTGCTTTGTATTGTAACTAGTTCAATAATTGTATTGACGGAAGAATAAACATTAACATTAGTTTTTCTAAAATTATCAGTGTCTACACGAGCTACAATTGTGCTGCTATGCTTATTTTAATATCAAGATGCAGCATGTATATTTTATGAATTTTTCACGTTTTGGTATAAAAAAATGTTCATTCAGTCAACAGGCGTGAATTTAGTCAACCCGGGTCACTGGGCAGCTTTACTTTTGCCGCTCCTTGCAGTTTCTGATTTAAATGAATTGAAATTGTTTCCATTTTTTTATATGTATAGTACAAAAATAAATATTTGATAACTACTTAAACGAATCCAAACAGTATATTTGTTTGTATCAATGGATTTACTCCAAAATTAAGTAAGAATAATGAAATAATTAAAATTGAAAATCGTTTTTTTAAATTAAATTGGATTTAATCATATTGTTTTATGATTTTTGTGATATTTATTTATTTATTTATTTATTCTGATTTCAGAATTGATATCTATTAAATGTAGATTAGGAAAAAACAACAAATATTGTTTGAGAAATTTATAGCAATTAATAATTATTAAATATAAATAATTTCAATATTTTAACTCGCATCTATTAATACATTGTTTCGATTGTTTAAGTGTTTATATATATGCTTCAAATCTCTCTCCTAATTTGTAAAATATTTAATAATATTTAATTTTGTGACAGGCTTTACTTAGGAATATAACCGGGTAATAAAATATTTCGTGGTAAAATTACAGAAAACTTCAATTTAATTAATTTTTATTGATATGTGAGAATGATTTGTGATATTTTTATATTAACAAAGATTATAACGCATATTTATAGTTAACATTTTAAGCAGAGTAATTGACGTATATTTTAGCAAAAACAAGATTACTACGTTTTTGACTGTTATTATCACGTTTTGAATTGTACTATTTTTATCATATTTTGAATTGTACGTTTTTACTAGATCAATTAGTGTAATAAATATCTACTGTGCACTTTCGTAATTAATGTAATGTTAATTTTAATTAATTAATGTTAATTAAAATGATGGAAGGCCGTAATAAAGGCACAGTTTGAAAATATTTTGATGAAAATTGACCAGAAAGTGTGATTTAAATCAGACTTCAACTAGTGGCATTATTTCTAACTTTTGCAATTTTCGAAAATTCAGAGAGTTTAATGAAAATGAGACCAAAACCATTTTTAAGTGTCCTTTGCTCTATACCTGAAAAACGTCAATTGAAACATTTGGAGCAGCTCTTGAAAAAAATGTTTATATATTACATTAACTACAAGAAAAAATTACGCGAAACCTACTAATAAAAAATGTACCTGATGTTTTCTAAAGATCTTATTCCACAGGGACACAAACAAATTGTCAGACCAAAAGATTTGACACATGTTTCTCTATGAATGACGACGTACTAAATCCGAATCTTAAGCCAGAATTGCGCCATCGCCTTCCAGTTTTTGTTTTCAGTCAGTCAGACTGTCGGTCGCTCGGACGGATGTTTTGCGGATCGATTTTTCTGTCTCGACGACCCACAAACATGGATTCTGACTACACAACATGTTAGAGGAAGAAATTTACTACATAGTGTAGGATCAAGATTTATCTCGTTTTTCGTTATCAGGACCCTATTTTTTGTCCCGAATTGGCCATCTCGGGACCACACGAACGTGCAAACCACCGGGGCTCAGTTATATATCGAGGGAAGGTGCACGTGATTTTTATAGGAGGATCATTAATTTCATGCTGAATCCGTTTTAACACACAGGGTTGTTAGCCCTGGGGATGAGCTGAAGTTATAATGATGACGAAGGGTGATATGGATAATCACACACTCACACACATACACACTCACACACAATCATGCCCGAGGCGGTACTCCAACCCGCGACCCTTCTGTCCAAGACCTCCACGGTACTGACTTAGCGATCTCGGCTACCCGGATAGTCTACCAGGACCATAATAATAATAATAATAATAATAATAATAATAATAATAATAATATTTTTTGTCGAAAAATCGCCGATTCCCGGCGAACGATTACAAAACTTTCTCTTCATACGAAGTTAGGCGGGAAAGTAAAAAAATCAGTTTTATGTAAATCACGTTCTTAACCCTAAGTGGACGCGTTAATACGCCTGTAACAAGTAATGTACTTCAGCTTCCGGGTCAATGACCCCCATCTCGATCAGGTTTTTGTCCAGTTTCCCTGATCCATTGAGCAAATGCTGAGATGGCCCCTTGTTTTGCTTCTGGACGTAAATGTAGCTTCACTGTGCGCACGTTTTGTTGAGCACTCCTTTTGCTTGTAGTTCATTTACAGTTAAAATTGATTTTCTATAACTCGGGAAAAAACGTTTTTCAAATATCTTTATTTTTCTAAAATAATTATTTTCTAAATTCATTTTTCGTTTTTTTTTCGTTTTTTTTAATAAAATTTCTGGCCCTCAAGAAAATGTGCGCAGATAAATTTCTTTCCCCACACGTCATATACAGTTTTTACTGTTTTTTTGACAAATAAATAAATAAATATTCGCGTCGGCGCACAGCATGCGCCATCGGCGAATATTGTTGCGCTATTTCCGACAGATGAGTCGACATTCGTTATCACTTCGTGTAAACTTTCACCGTAATCTTGGCTTCCCGTGTGTGAAGTTTCGTTGTCCTCACGTAATCCTGGGTTGAATTATTAATGGATCAGTCATCGTCGGACCGTCTGTCGCATACTGTGCGCCGCACGTAGAGTTATGTTGAGTCTCAAATTATCCTTCTGTTATGAACTTTGATCTCTCCACGTTGATCAAAAAATATCCTTTTATACTCACTGTACGCACATTTGTAAATTCAAATCGTATTCTTTTGAGAAACAATAACTTTTTGTTCCAGGGGTGATTTTGACAGGGAAACCTATCCCATTACAAAACTTTTGCTCGAATACGAAGAGGAGGAAGAAGTGGGTTGTAATAAATTGACTGTGCCTTTAATAATTGACTGTGATGATATGGGCCATGAATTGAAACACAAGTATCACAATATAGTTGCAGAAAAAACGGAAAACCGCTTGGCGCACTCCGTACGCCGCGCGCTCACTTACGTTCCGAAATTTGACGCGCGCGCTTAAGGGTTAAATGTATTTTGACCCCAACAAAAGCGCATTCAAAATTTGTTTGTCGAATTCGATACAGAATTTGTTCACGTGAAGGACGAGTATATGACTTTTAAAATGCATGTGCAAAATTTCAGTCACGATTACGAATTGGAGAATATTAAATATGATGAAATTGATGGATTTTTGTTTACTGCTCGCTTTGAAACTGGTAAAAATGGATTTTTCAGCCATAAAAATTAAAATTTATAAAATTTTTTTCAAAAAAAGTAATTTTTTAAAATTTTACCTCACCACCTCAGATTCAGATGAAATTTGACACATAGGTAGTATTAATGGAGAATAAGAAAACTACGAATTTTGAGTAAAATATTTCCACCCGTTTCTGAAATACAGCCATGTAAAAGATTGAAAAATTGGGTTCCCGAAAATTTTTAAATTGATGTACAACCTCACCAAATGAAGATAGGGAGCTGGAACAGGTGTCATTTTGCAACTTTCTTTATGGCCTTTTATATGATATACAACTCAATAGGGGTTGCGTTCAAAAAGTTTTTCAAATTTGAATTTAAAATTTTGATTTTGAGTTTTTTCAAAATGCTCACCTTCAAAAAAATTGAAAAAATTCTAAAATAATCCTTGTATATATCGTAACAGATGGTGCAAGTTTAAAAATTGGACTGCAATGGGTTCATATGGTAATCTTTATTTAAAATGCACAATATTTACTTACTCCAGATTTTACTGATTTAAAATGCATTTTTTCCAAATATAAGCCCTAATATATACAAATCATTAATTTAGTGTTTTATTGGCGAGTGTATTATGATTTATTGTTATGATTATCATTATTATTATTATTATTATTATTATTATTCCACTCCATCACGACTAAAGATGTTATGACTCGGCTGAATATAAAATCTACTCCATGTTGCAACCAGCTACCTAAGGTTCTGTTTCAAATAAAGCGATTTCTTGCACTTCCCAGTCTTTTGAATTACCTGGGATTTTAGAAAAGTTCTTACTCAAATTTTGAGGAATAAATCCCAGAGCTCCGATAACTATCGGGACGAACTGTGCTTTTAGCCCCACATTCGGCTGATCTCGATTTCCAAACTCTTGTATTTAAGACGTTTCTCTGTCTCCTTGGTAACGACGTTTCGATCGCAAGGTACAGCACCACCGACAAGTAAACGCAAATTTTTCTCCAAATCCAGGATAACTACATCTGGTTTGTTTGCCGCTATCGTGCGATCAGTTTGAATTTGTTGGTCGTACAACATCGTACACAATCCAACAGACCTCACCGGTTTTAGGGAGTGTTCGTACCACTTGGGGCATGTGTTTGGAATTTCAAGGCTGGTACAGATCTGCCAGTGGAGGTAGCTACACACGCTGTTATGTCTTTTCAAGTATTCGGTCTTTGCTAGGACTGGACAAGCTGAGACAATGTGATCAATGGTTTCTACTTGCTCCTGGCAAATGCGGCATTTGTCACCTTGGGATATTTTGAGAACCGCTCTATCATAATGTCGTGTTCTCAACGCCTGATCTTGAGCAGCTACTGGAACTGCTTCCGATTCTCACTTCATTCTTCCCCTTTTAAGACACATAACTGATTGATCTTTATTGATCTTCACCTTGTCCATTCTTTTTAGTTCGTGGAGTGGTTTGTCTCTCCACGAGTTCTTTAGCATTTTTTGTGTCTCATAGCATTAGAAGTTCAGTGTCTGTGTAATTCGACGTGTCTTGCATAGTGTTCTTCGCTACACTAACAATGCCTCTGTTTCCCATTCTTCGGTCACTATTATAATAACTTTGGTAATTATAATGATAATAATAATAATAATAATAATAATAATTATTATTATTATTATTAGACCGCGGAACTTCATGCAATTGCATATTTTTACTGGCTGTGCATATCGCAAGGAAATGTATATAACTTCACCTATCACCAAACAATATCCTATCACCAAAAATAAAACAAATCTACCCTATTTTTTTGCATGTGTGCAAGTTTTTAGTTTAAATGCGTATTTTAATGTATGCGGTATATTTTAGTGCATATATTCCAGGTTTTTGTGGAGAAGTGGATCGAAGTCAGATCTTTTGGGTATTTCTCTTTTAACTTAGAAGTGGCTTTCTTCTGACAACGCGGGTATGGAAATTGAACCTCCTTAGTACCCTTCGCACGGTTTCGGGATTTACTTTCTTGCCAATACCAATTTATAACTGTGGAGTAACTTTTGGTGCATTAAGACGAGGGTCCTTCTTTATTATTTTCACAACAAGATTCTCTTCTCGATCAGAAAGTCTTTGGAAGTTCTCCTCTGTGTTGCAGTTTAATCGCCTATTCTTTGATGTACCATGAGATTATGTCACTCACTCTGTTTTTTTCATTAATGGCATTTTTCAAATATTTGGGCATCATTAACCCTTTGCATGATGGTAAATAACTAGTTGACGCTGCTCAAAGTTGGTGTTCATTCCTCAACGATTCATATCGTCTAAGTGTTTAGGCTCCCACGTATCTGGTTCATCAACTGAAAGGTGACCTTGATTTGCTTTATTTTTAGTGATAGGTAAAGTTTAATACATTTCGATATGGACAGTCAGGAAAAATATGAAATTGCATAAAGTTCCGCGGTCTAATATTAATAATAATAATAATAATAATAATAATAACTACTTGTGGATGTTGCTGTGCCTTGCGATCAAAATGTCGTAACCAGGAGGCAGAGAAACGTCTTAAATACAAGAGTTTGGAAACTGAGATCAGCCGAATGTGGGGCGTAAAAGCACAGATCGTACCGATAGTTATCGGAGCTCTGGGATTTGTTCCGCAAAATTTGTGTAAGAACTTGGCTAAACTTCCAGGTCATTAAAAAGACTGGGAAGTGCAAGAAATTGCTTTATTTGGCACAGCTCACATTTTGTGCAAAGTATTGTAGAGGCACCGTTTGTCCCTAGATCTGCTCCTTAGGTAGCTGGTTGCAACCGGGAGTAGATTTTATACTCAGCCGACTCATAACATCTGTAGTCATGATATGGAGGATCAATAATAATAATAATAATAATAATAATAACAATAACTGTTTTGCATCAGTTTGATCCCATTATCAAGACAGTTGTCGCAAGCTGACTTTGGTTTTAAGCTCCATGGTGATGAAAGGCCAGTATCACATTTGTTTTACATGGATGATCTGAAAGTGTTTGCTAAGAATGAAGCGATTCTCTCCCAAATGCTGTCTGTCGTGTATGACTTTAGCAATGACATCTGCATGAAATTTGGTCTTGACAAATGTGCAAAAATCAATTTAAAAAGAGGAAAACTGACGTGAGAGAGCTTTGAAGTTGATATGCACACTGTGATTCAAGACCTTGAGCCAGGTAAAAGTTACAAATATCTGGGCATTGAAGAATGTGAAACCATCTCGAACGACAGAATGAAAGAGAGAATTCGTAGGGAGTATTATAGGAGAGTGAGACTGGTCCTGCAGTCTGCTCTAAACTCCAGGAATAAAATATCTGCAATAGGTAGTTTGGCGGTACCTGTAGCCGAATACAGTTTTGGACTAGTGGACTGGACTGAGCAAGAAATTCGCACCATGGATCGAAAAACCAGAAAACTGCTAACAATGCATCATGTTTCCCACCCTCGAGCTGATATACATAGACTTTATGTGTCACGTAAGGAAGGAGGAAGAGGCCTCAGACAAATTGAAGCCTCCTGGCACAACGCAATAGTCGGGTGGGGGAAGTATGTAGTCAGCCATCAAGATGACCCTCTAATGAGGCAGGTCATGAAATCTGACCGAAGAACGGGAAACAGAGGCATTGTTAGTGTAGCAAGAAGCATTGCGAAGAAAACTAGGCAAGACACGTCGAATAACACAGACACTGAACTTCTGATGCTGCTAAACATGAAGTGTGAGACACAAAAAATGTTAAAGAAATCGTGGAGTGACAAACCACTCCACGGACAATACCTAAAAAGACTGGACAAGGTGCAGATCAATAAAGATCAATCATTTATGTGGCTTAAAAGGGGAAGAATGAAGCCAGAATCGGAAGCACTTGTAATAGCTGCCCAAGATCAGGCCTTGAGAACACGACCTTATGATAAAGCGGTTCTCAAAATTTCCCAAGATGATAAATGCCGCATTTGCCAGGAGCAAGTAGAAACCATTGATCATATTGTCTCAGCTTGTCCAATCCTAGCAAAGACCGAATACTTGAAAAGACATGACAGGGTGTGTAGCTACCTCCACTGGCAGATCTGTACCGCCCTCGAAGTTCCAAACACATGCCCCAAGTGGTACGGACACTCACCAAAACCGGTGACGTCTTTTGGATTGTGTACGATATTGTACGACCAACAAATTCAAACTGATCGCACGATAGTGGCAAACAAACCGGATATAGTTATCCGGGATTTGGCGAAAAAATCGTGTTTACTTATCGATGTTGCTGTACCTTGCGATCAAAACGTCGTTACCAAGGAGGCAGAGAAACGTCTTAAATACAAGAGTTTGGAAATCGAGATCAGCCGAATGTGGGGCGTAAAAGCACAGGTCGTCCCGATAGTTATCGGAGCTCTGGGATTCGTTCCGCAAAATTTGAGTAAGAACTTGTCTAAACTCTCTGGTAATTCAAAAGATTGGGAAGTGCAAGAAATAGCTTTATTTGGAACAGCCCACATTTTGCGTAAAGTATTGTAGAGGCACTGATAGTCACCGGAACTGCTGCTTAGGTAGCTGGTTGCAACCTGGAGTAAATCTTATATTCAGCCGACTCATAACATCTTTAGTCGTGATGTAATGGGAAAATAATAATAATAATACATTCTCATCTTGCAAAGGCTGTTAATAAAATTTTAGAAAACCCTAACGAACTCCCCGAATGGCTCACTCGCGGCATTACGTATTTGCTACCCAAAGGAGGAGACAGCTCTTTGGCGAAGAACTACAGGCCAATTACTTGCTTGCCAGTAATGTACAAACTTATAACTGCAGCCATTGCTGACAAAATGTATAGGCACCTAGAGAAGAACCATCTGTTGCCAGTTGAACAGAAAGGATGTCGTAAAGGTTCCTATGGCTGTAAGGAAATCTTGCTTCTGAATAAAATAATTTTCAATGATGTAAAGAAACGAAAACGTAATTTAAGCATGGCTTGGATTGACTACCAGAAAGCCTTTGACAGTGTACCACACGATTGGATTTTGAAGACCCTGGAGATCTATCGATTTCATCCTAGACTTGTTGAGTTTTGCAAGGCTAGTATGAAGTCGTGGAGCACCAGGTTACTAATCCACAGCGGAAAGGGACTAGTAGAAACAAGAAGTATTCAGATTAACAGGGGAATTTTTCAAGGAGATTCACTATCCCCTCTGCTGTTTTGCATTAGTTTGATTCCTCTATCAAGACAGCTGTCGCACACTGACTTTGGTTACAAGCTCCATGGTGATGAAATGCCTGTATCACATTTATTTTACATGGATGATCTGAAAGTGTTTGCTAAGAATGAAGCGATTCTCTCCCAAATGCTGTCTGTCATCAATGATTTTAGCTATGACATCTGCATGAAGTTTGGTCTTGACAAGTGTGCAAAAGCCAACTTAAAAAGAGGCAAAATGACCACGTCCGAGAACATTGAAGTTGATAGACACACTGTGATTCAAGACCTTGAGCCAGGTAAAACTTACAAATATCTGGGAATTGAAGAATGTGAAACCATCTCGAACGACACAATGAAAGAGAGAATTCCCAGGGAGTATTATAGACGAGTGAGACTTGTCCTGCAGTCCGCTCTGAACTCAAGGAATAAAATATCAGCAATAGGTAGTTTGGCGGTGCCTGTAGCCGAATACAGTTTCGGACTAGTAGACTGGACTGAACAGGAAATTCGCATCATAGATCGAAAAACCAGAAAATTGCTTAGAATGCATCATGTTGCCCACCCCCGAGCTGATGTACATAGACTTTATGTGTCACGTAAGGAAGGAGGAAGAGGCCTGAGACAAATTGAAGCCTCCTGGCACAATGCAATAACCGGGATGGGAAAGTATGTAGTCAGCCATCAAGTTGACCCACTAATGAGGCAGGTCATGAAATCTGACCGAAGAATGGGAAACAGAGGCATTGTAAGTGTAGCAAGAAGCATTGCGAACAAGACTATGCGAGACAACCAGAATGACAGAGACACTGAACTTCTGATGCTTCTTAACATGAAATTTGAGACACAGAAAATGTTAAAGAAATCGTGGAGAGACAAACCACTCCACGGACAATATCTAAAAATACTGGACAAGTTGCAGATCAATAAAGATCACTCATTTATGTGGCTTAAAAGGGGAAGAATGAAGCCAGAATCGGAAGCACTTGTAATAGCTGCCCAAGAACAGGCCTTGAGAACACGACATTATGATAAAGCGGTTCTCAAAATTTCCCAAGATGATAAATGCCGCATTTATCAGGAACACGGAGAAACCATCGATCATATTGTCTCAGCTTGTCCAATCCTAGCAAAGACCGAATACTTGAAAAGACATAACAGCGTGTGTAGCTATCTCCACTGGCAGATCTGTACCAGCCTTGAAATTCCAAACACATGCCCCAAGTGGTACGAACACTCCCTAACACCGGTGAGGTCTGTTGGATTGTGTACGATGTTGTACGACCAACAAATTCAAACTGATCGCACGATAGCAGCAAGCAAACCGGATATAGTCATCCGGGAATTGGAGAACAAATCGTGTTTACTTGTGGATGTTGCTGTACCTTGCGATCAAAACGTCGTTACCAAGGAGGCAGAGAAACGTCTTAAATACAAGAGTTTGGAAATCGAGATCAGCCGAATGTGGGGCGTAAAAGCACAGGTCGTACCGATAGTTATCGGAGCTCTGGGATTTGTTCCGCAAAATTTGTGTAAGAACTTTTCTAAACTCCCAGGTAATCCAAAAGGCTGGGAAGTGCAAGAAATAGCTTTATTTGGAACAGCCCACATTTTGCGCAAAGTATTGTAGAGGCAGCGACAGTCCCTAGATCTGCTCCTTAGGTAGCTGGTTGCAACCTGGAGTAGATTTTATATTCAGCCCGCACATAACACCTTAAGTCGTGATTTAGAGGAATAATAATAATATTAATAATAATAATCATTATCATCGTCATCATCATCATAGCAATAAAACACAACACACTCGCCAATAAAAAACACTAAATTAATAATTTGTATATATTAGGGCTTATAATTTGAAATAAAATGCATTTTAAATCAGTAAAATCTAGTGTAAGTAAATATTGTGCATTTTAAATAAAGTTTACCATATGAACCCATTGCAGTCCCATTTGCAAACTTGCACCATCTGTTTGGATATGTACGAGGATTATTTTAGAATTTTTTCAATTTTTTTTGAAGATGAGCATTTTGAAAAAAACTCAAAATCAAAATTTTAAACTCAAATTTGAAAACCTTTTTGAACACAACCCCTATTGACTTGTATATCATATAAAAGGCCATAAAGAAAGCTGAAAATTGACACCTGTTCCAATTGACACCTGTATCTTCATTTGGTGAGGTTGTACATCAATTTAAAAATTTTCGGGAACCCAATTTTGCAAAATTTTACATGGCTGTATTTCAGAAACGGGTGGAAATATTTTACTCAAAATTCGTAGTTTTCTTATTCTCCATTCATACTACCTATGTGTCAAATTTCATCTGAATCTAAAATGGTGAGGTAAAATTTTAATTAAAACTGTGTGGATGGAATGACCCAAGGGGCATTTCGCAGCTTTCTCGACTCAGCAATATATTCCTTTATCTTTTTGCTATGAGAAGCATTGTTTCTGGAAGATTTTTATTAATGTGATTTTCACGTAAAATCGCCATTTTAAATAGACGGTGAACCTAGCAAGAAAGTGTTCAAAATCTTGTTTGTTAAATTCGATCCTAATTGTTTTCATGTAAGGTATATGATTTTAAAATGCATGTGCTATATTTCAGTTGCTATTACCAACTGGAAAGTACTAAAACTGATAAAATTGGTGGATTTTTGTTTGCTGGATCTCTTCAAACTCATCATATTTGGATTTTTGAACCATAAAAATTAACCTTCATGAAATTAATTATTTTTTCAGAAAATTTCAGTTGATAATGATTCGAATGAGGCATTTTGCAGCTTTGTAGATGCAATGGTTTTTACATATTTTTATTTCATTAGCTTATTTAAATTCTGGGAGGGCCATATACCTTCTTCCTCATAATGTAATAATAATAATAATAATAATAATAATAATAATAATAATAGTGACTTTATTTATGTGGCGAGACTCGGGCCATCAGGCCCGCTCTTCCGCCTAACCACATAATAATACATATATAGATAAAAATTGAAACAGTACATTTAGTAAATTAAATAATATACAACTTAGATATGTCTTGCCCCTGGGCTCACAAAATGAAAGTAAAAAACACAATGTCCCAGCATTTACCTTTATCAGCATTACGGCCGGGGAAAACCAGGGAAAACAAAGGAAGTGTGCATGCTCTTCAACGTTGAGCAACAAAATAAAATATTTAAATAATTTATAAAGCATTTACTGACACAAGAGAACATTAAAGAGATGCCCGAAAATAAATTATGAAAGAGAAAAAAGAAAATATTAACCCTTAACTGGTATCATGGATTTTGGTTACGTAAACGGTATTGTCGGGTCACCGCAGACCCAGAAATTAATTTTGTAATTTGGCATATTAATTCTTACTTAATGAAACTAGAAATCGATATAAATCTTAAAACAACTTCCCTCAAGGATTGTAACTGAAAGACTTCTTCAATTAAATTCATTTTGTGTGTCTATAGTACCATATTTCTGAATTCGTATATATTTACATGGGTTAGATGAGATCAATTTGAAAAGGGATTCAATTTTCAAAATACTAGAAATGTTTCATTGGCACGGGTCAAAATGAAGAGCTAGCACTTGTATAAACATAATAGGGACAGAAAAACACAAGAATGCTACTTAATTCATAAACTTTGCAAGCATGCAAAAGTGGTATACAGCAAATGTTTAATTTTTTGTCTGTTTATAATTAGCCAAATAATTATGCAGTTATGGACGGGATGTAATTTATTCAGACTCTACGCACTTATTACAATACACTTTTACTAACTGTGGGTTTTGCAAACAGTTTTGTTGCACTGACAGCAGACTGTGTTATATTTATTGACCTTTGATGACGGTCAAAGAGAACAGCGATTCCGTTTCTTCGGCTCGTTACCCTCATCATTTTCACTGCATGAATCATGATCTCTGTCTATTGTTGAAGCGTCACTGAGATCACTATCTACCTCTGCAAGCTACTGTTCAATTTGTACAGAAAGTTCTTCATATTCCATTGTTGAGAAAACAGACTTCGATTTTTACACTATAATTAAAAGACTAACGTCAACGGTATCGTCGGGTCTCCACTGACCCGGAACACACACTGCAAGGACAAATCAACTTCCTTCCATGAGTTCTAAAACACCACTGCCCATAAGTATAGAGTGTAGGGATCAGGTGGCAGCACAGGCAAATTGCGGCAAAATTGCAAGGTTTAAACAAAAAAGAAATTCTTCTGGGTCAAATGTGACCCGACGATACCAGTTAACGGTTAACCCATACGCGTCAAAATGTTAGCAAGAAAATCTCAATCCATTAAAGAAAATCTCAATCCATTCAAGAACTCATTAAAAAAATAATAAATGAGAATGCACACAACCACCCGGCCAGGACGACGGCTTAGGGCCGATTTTAATTACATCAACATATACCAAGGGAAAAGACGCATTCAGTCAGAGCCATGACAAATTTAGCTGGAATGAATTCGAAATTACAAGTTGATAATACAAACAAAAAAAAACCAACAATTTTCTAATCTTATATTAAACTTAATTTAAACTAATTATACTGTTGTTTATTAAATTAAGAATTAACCTAAGAAGTATAAGAAAATACAAAATAAAAAAAGTTAAAAATGTCATATAAAATGTTACATTTAGCGTACAATTTTGAATAATAATAATAATAAATAAAAATTAAAATAATAATAATAATTTATTGAGTACACACTTTCACATCGTACATTATCAGCTCAGTAGAAGAGTATTTAAATGTTTTTTGAATGATCGCAATGTTTTACATTTTCTAACATTTTCTGGAAGGTTATTCCACTCTCGGGTCGTTGCTACTAAGTAAGATTTATTATAAAAATTGGTGTTGCTTTTAGGAATATTGCATAGCAAGGTTTTCTGGAATCTTTTTGTTTTGAGATAAGACATTTTATAAGAGAGGTAAGCAGGTACACCCGTATTTAATATTTTGTAGAAAAGGCACAAACTATGAAACAGGCGTCGACCTTTCAAGTTTAATAAATGATTTGCTTTATAGTACCCCGATATGTGATCATACTTTCTGATATTGTATTGAAACCTAACACATGCATTTTGAACTCTTTGAAGAGCATCAGCGGTTGATTTATTTATGTTTCCGTACACGATATCACCGTAATCAAGCAGGGGGAGCAGGAGTGATTTTACTAGAAGTTCTTTGGTTTTGGGTGGAAGGCATTTGTAAGCACATTTGAGTGAGTACATTGAGGCATACACTTTGCGGCAAGTGTCCCGAGCATGAGGTTCCCAATTTAGAAATTTATCGATGGTCAGACCAAGATTTTTAACTTGAGAGCAGGAAGGAACAGTAGTGTTGTCCAAAATGATATCAGGAATTTTTAGATTTTGAAGTGTTTTATGGGACCGGCAGGACCCAATTATAATTGATTGAGATTTTAATGGGTTTAGCTTAAGGCCGTTTCTCACTGACCATTCAAGTAAAGAGGCCAAATCGTGATTTGTTTTACTAACTAAATGAGCCACTTCCGAAAGTTTCCCACTGACATAGATCTGTAAGTCGTCTGCATACATATGATGACTGCACATTGATAGCACAGAGGGGATATCATTAACATAGATCAAGAAGAAAAGTGGACCTAGTACGGAACCCTGTGGTACTCCGCGTAAAACTGACTTAGGGGACGAAAAGGTATTCTCAACAACTACAGCCTGTTGTCTATTACTAAAATAACTTGAAATCCACGATAAGGTAGAATCAGAAAAACCGAGGCATTTACATTTTGCCAGAAGCACGTCATGGTCTACTGAATCGAAGGCATTGCTAAAATCTAAAAGCGTTAATGTTGTTATATTGCCTTGATGTTACCAATATATTCCAATATATTCCTGTAACCAATATATAATATAATGTTACCAATATATTCCTTTACCTTTTCCCCCACAGAAGCATAATTTCTCCTATGAAGTGCATTTTGCCATTTTTTTATTTCGTTGCAACATGCTTATTACAGCAACATAATGCGCATTTCCAAGACTCGAAGCGCCGTTGTAAACTCGGGAGTCATTAGCTATTTTTTGAGATCAACGAGAGCACCGCAGATCTAACGGCCGTTTGGCGGACTAAGGTTCTGATAGCTTAAAATCGGTCTTTATCTCAGGACCAAGTGCGATCCAGACTGTCGTAATTTGCATACCAATTCCGCCAATTCACACACTTACGTTTTTCTTCGTTTGTATCAAAAAAGTAGATTTTTTCTTGGACAATACAGGGACTATTCTCGTAGCCTATGTTTCAATTGATGCACAACCAAGGCGTTATAGAAGAAGAGAAATAATTAGTAAACTGTTGTGCAGATCGAATAGTTTCTCAGTAAAAAACATTAGAAACATTCCTCTAATTGAGGAGGAAACAGTAGTTGGTCTTATCCATATGAAATGACTCTACCTGTAGAGTCGGCTCTTAAGTTTCGAAGGTCTAATTATCCGAATGAGGGTTTTACTAAATCAGTCACATAAGTGAATACGTAATACACTGCGAACCAACGCTTTTTTAACCACTGACTTACATCTTTTCCATTTAACATATTTGAAATTAAATTTGTTTTAAATTTACGATATATTTTAAATACCTTGGTTACTTAAACGTTTCATACTTACTATTTCACGCTTACTGTTTACACATTCGTTTAGTACGATTTCTTACGCTTTTTCATCTGCTTTGTAGGCACATTTTATCTAAACAGTGGCGGCTTGTGCTTAGGTTGCACAACTCCCAGCTAATCGAAAGGGATCTAAGTAATATACGAGGGGGATACGAGGGTGTGTGTGGAAAGATATTTATTACAAAATATATCAGGGTAGTGAAATTTTTTAAATAAAATAATAGTATTTGTGTCGGAGTATATATAGTATTAACGTCGGAGCAATAGTGATTGTTGCAATGTGCTGGGATCGAACTTAAGTGCCCAATAGAAATCAATGCCAGAAACACGTGCGCTGAAGGTGTGTGTACCTTACACGGACACTACGCATAAAATTAAATGTTTCAATGTAGACATTTATTTAGTCTTAATTAATGTACTTGAATTGCTTCCATTTTTATTATATATTCGAATTTTGAATTTTCGAAGTAACATTTCCGTCATTCGATGGAGGTGCAATATCCAGTGTATTTGGGGTACTAGCCGCCACTCGATCTAAAACTAATTAATAATTACCTACATGCATCGCATGTACATACTTTTTGGTCTAGTAACTTCATGAAAAATGTTTTCGTTGCCAAATTTATAACACTTTCTCATGTGCATGAAACACATCTTGCATGATACCTATTGCGCTTTTGCCGTTCACAAACCTGGTGATACCTCTGCCTGTAATTTTGCTTACTGACCCTCCCAAACTGGAATGCTGCGTCGTAATGTTTCATTATTAGTGCTTTGTACTATTCTATCACTTAACATGGATTCAGTTGATGGACCAAATTCGCGGACTTAAATTTGCGGACCAGACCCCAAATGATTGTCCAGTTGGAGTTTTTGTTCCTGTTGTTCAAGAATACCTTCCATGCGGGAAGTTCTGTTTAGCATTCACGTATTTTTATTTCTATTTACCTATTTAGGATCGCTTTTCAACTAGTAAGGTCATAAAGCAATCACTGCAAGTAACATGGGCGTAACGGTAAGGGTATACGGATACACACAAACATCTATGCCCTGGGCGGAATTAGAACCCGTGACCCTACAGCCACGAGGCAGCTACGGCTCTTCAGCGTTTTACTACAATTTCATAATTTCGTTACTATTCTTCGCCCAGGACTTTAAATGGATTGTGTGCCTGTCTACATGTATTTTATTATTTATTTAATTGTTTATTTATTATATGTCTCGTTTCTGAACCTATGACATTCATCATTGTTGCCCATTTTTCTTTCGACAATGCTTCTTCTTCCATCGCAATTAATAATTCAAGTTCTTACTTGAACCATTTATATTCACTAGGAAGTAACTGCTTGCATTATCAGTGTAATTGTACGTATTATTAGGCCCATGATGTGCTCTCATGGCTCTTTTTGTCAGTAGTATTTAGTAGTTTTCTTCTTTTTGGTATTCTAATGTACCTAATGAATGCAATTCATTCTAAACCACACTACCAACCGTAACCCAATGACATGTTGTATTCTGCTTAGATAGAGATTTCATACAGTAATGGGATAGCACTATTAGTTATCTTAGCGAGAATGTGTTATCCACACGTGAACTCCCTGCTTTAAACAGGTCCTGTTATTCAAAGTTGATCATTTCATTTTAGCTCTATTTTTTAGTATTCGGCCATACAACTTTACAAATTAGTTTGTTACGCTAATTACTTTATGATTACTACAATTGTGCTGGTCTTCCCTCCTTAGAATAAGCCATAAACTTTATTTAAGTAATTGAAATGCATTATAATGCATCACGGAGTTGTGCACATCCTGGTACACGCCACGAGCCTGATACGAAATATTTCTATTGTAATACGTATGTCCATACTTTACATTCTAATGGTCAGCTCTCGGCCAGCTCTCTCGCCAACCGGATGCATAATGTGATATCGCGCAGCTGCGCGCAAGATGCTCACATGCCCTCACGAATTTCTTTGGCGCAGTTCGCTGAATTACCCTCGAACTCAGAGACTTGCAGCCCAACGGCTTGTGCAATCATTACATCACTCAGATTAATTAACATGTTTTACTTATAAGGCGTATTATAATTCTTACGCAACCATGCACTTTGTTTTATTACAAGTCAACCACGTCTCTTAAATAGAGATATTCTGAAAGATTAAATTCGATTGGCTGAGATGTTTCGAACACCATGCAATTGCTTCCATCATGTTTTTGCCAATAGAAATACAGTTGCCTTCCGATGCTCATGCTTGCCACACGCTATGATGCGTTGCGCCACATCTCATTACTATTTCGAGTTAATATTTCGTATGTGGCATTTCTGATCTTATTCTACACATGCCGCAACACGAGTGTTTAGAACTTTGGTGCAATTATGCTAACTACAATCTATGAGTAGTTCGCTTTGAGAGTAAAACTGTTTCATTGCGAGGTGGTGTGTGCGAGAACTGCTGCATCATAATCACTGATCAATTCACTTACACACTTGCATCATGCCGCCTGCCTCGGCCATATGCAAAGTGACTTGTTCCGTATGCAATCAGTGAATCATGCGCCGCGCCATTCCTGAACTTATGTTTTTATTTCAGACTATATTAATCATTCCATTCCATTACGCAATTATTGCATCCGCCTTGATGTCCAGTGCTTTGTATTTGCGGACACGAGCTGCTAATTGTGAAATCATTGCCATATGTCGCATCAAATACTAAATTGCCCAACGTGTTCATTTGGCAATTGTAATCTGACAGTGGTGCCGGCTTCTGTGCCCGCCTGGGATTGCGCAGCGTGTCCGTTCGCTGAGGGCCCCACACCGCGCCACCTTGGTCCCTATCTCACGTCACCGTCTCCTGCTCATGATCGCGTCAGCTGATGCGTCTGCAAGCAGCGACCCATATCATCCAATCTATTGTATGTTATGTGTTAATTTTCACTGCAAGTGTAACTGTTCTTGCTCCACGGATCCATGTCATGTGTATTCTTTTCGGTACAAGTGAACCGCATTCCAATCAAATGTAAATTTCAATAATACGCTTGCCTAAATCATTTTCGTGAGAAAGTGCAGTAGCAACACTGTAACCAAATGTATTCAATTTTATTTGACTCTAATTATATATTTTGTAACTGTTCAAGTCTATGCCTACGGGTTCTCCCAAAATAATAGCAAAATTTTCCTGCAAGTATAATCAATTACAGGTAGGCGCGGGTACTCGCCATGTAAAGTACACTGGTCCTTCGAACTAACCTATTGAGGTAAGTGATCGAGTTGGTGTTCCTATAGGTCTTCAAACAGTTCACTGCCAACTAATCTAACTCCTCCCTTCGTTTCATAGTTTTAAAATTTTCTTGATCTTCTATCATTAATTTTTAAACAGGTTTGATAGTCTATTCCATAGTACACTTGAACCGTACTATTTGATGAATTCATGGGAAATATTTCCCGGCTCTGATAATTTTCGTACTTCTCATTCGATGACCAGCTGTTTCACCTTCTTTGGAGAAATAGACTACATTGTCTACCTGTTAATTTTTCAGTTCATACATAACTGCTATTTTCTGTCAGAAAATATTAATAGGTGTCTTTCAATTTATTAATATTGAATAATGGAATTTTTATCTTTTCGACTTTATTTCTTCGCATTTTTTGAAGTATTTCCAATCTTCATTTATGTGTGTGTGTGCAAATATATATATGCGCATACATTCACATACGTATACATACTACATACTGTAACCGCTAATTGTCGATTACATTTTAAACCAAGGAGAAAAATAGAAGAGAAAACTCGACACCATATTATTAACTAATAGTTTCTCTGGTGGCGTAGAGATGGCGACAGCCAGGAGTTTCATTTCAGAACGCACTCTGATAGTAACCAATCAGAAACTTTTGGGGAACAAACGGAAACCGCATGAACTGATGTAGAGAGAATTCATCCCTATTCTATTTCGAGTCGCCGAGGTGAGCAGTCAAAAAGAATTCGCTTCTTATCGTGTTTGAGCCCCCGAGGTGAACAGCTAATTTTTTTGTGCACGGCGTAGACGACGAGCGACACGTAGTTAGGCTACGACGTATAAGAAAGTCTGTATTATTTTCGGAAATCTCATTCTTGAAATGTACTTATTGAATCTCAAGAATTGTAAGAACTCTGTTTGATATTACAACTAGTTTGGCTCATTACCATTACGAAGTCATAATTGGAAGCTCTCAACTTGTATTCTTATGCGACCATCATCTTGGAGTGACCGATGGTAAAACGTCGCTAAGCAATGAGAGACGACGTTCGGAGGCATCCCACTTTTCAACGCGGCAGGCAACACGGAGCGGTTCAGAAATCCAGCGACCTTGGAGGCGTGGACGCCGTTTTGCAGCCGGCTACGCAGCGCAGAGTATTCTTCGGGAGGTCACCGGTCGTGAGTTAAACAAATACCGAAAGAACTTTCACGAAATTTCAAATTAGAATTTCACAGAACAGTTGTCTTGGTAATTAGTCGAGTCATTTCTTTTTCTCATAAAGTCGTAATTAGAATCAGATTCAGATATTTCTTGTGAATAATGTAAAAATTGTTCTTACATAAAACTATTTAACTGAATTCACGTATAATTGATTTAAGAGTATAAATAACACTTAGCAAAAGTGAGCTGTATGAAATACTGAATGGGAGAAAAGCCGTCCGACTATTTATTTCATAATAGCATGTGAGGGACTGGCTAGAGACTTTGTCAAACGAAATTTTTTTTATACTGAAAGGCTAAGGATGAGCCAAATTTCAATTGTAAGAATTAAGTGTTATATTATTAATTGATTCAAAGGTGTTAAAAAATTTTGAACATTGTGTGTGCATGTATTTCTTTTTCAGGATCATTATTTGAATTGTATTTCGTGTGTTTTATTAGTGATTTTGTTATGTAAAGTGTATCTCTGTGTGTGTAAGTTATTATTAGAAAACAAGGGATCAAAGTTAAGATTACATTAGAAAATCATAACTGCAGTTTAGGTAGGAAAGGTAGCTACCAGGATTTAATGGGAAAAATATTGAGAACATAGGTAAAATTTGTAAATACAGTTGTAGATCATATTTCATTCATTAGAATATACGTTCAATATTGTTTCAAAACTAATGAACTGTGTTTACTTGCTAATTGGTAATTAGTTGAACCATGACGAACCCACCCCTGATAGGGGAATTTTAACTTTCATTAGAAATAATCCCAGGTTTGCGTGACGGTGCAGAAGCCTGTCACGGAATAAGTAAATTAAAGATTTACTTTTGTAACCAAGTAGAGAAAGCGGTTACAATACATACATACACGTACATTTACAAATTCGAAAGCCATGGCCAATTGGCTTTGGAACTAACAGCAAACTCCAATGGAACAACACACCGTTCAAGAATGTTTCTGGAATTCTCTAAATAATAATTTATTAATTTTATTATAATATTAGAAGTATTTTAATACAATATTAATTGATTGTGTAAAAGAGAATTTGTGTAATTATTTGTGTAAAAGAGAACTTCCATTGGATTGATTTACGTATAATTACACTGACGTTTGCAGAAACCAGAATTGAATTCCTTTTTGTACCATAATTTGTTTTGGGTTCTATTACCCTGTCTCTGATCTCTTCCATTGCAATCGCCGTTCTGTACTGACACTCTCATTGGACCGTTTATTGATGGATTATTTTGTGTTTCTGAGCGGGTCAAGCGCTGATATCACTAGTTCCATAAATGTAGTGCTTACTTTTATGCGGAAAGTGAAGATGTTCTTCCCCCCTGGATAATGAGATTCCGCGCCGACCTGCTCCTCGGCTTGCGAGAGTTTTCACATCCAGGTAACTCCCACCAGTGGGGAACCGTCCCAATAGAAACAAGTACTCTCCCAAATGGTCTTCCGACATGTGCGGTAGTGTAATGCATGCAAGTATGTTGATTGATTTATTTGTGGTTCTGCAAATGTCAACTAACGAGATCATTTTCCCGTTAGTGTATTGCATGTTTTTCTCTCGGGAGGTGGCGGGGATCTTACCCTGCTGGATGAGGAGATCTGGTGTCGACCTACACGTCGCCTAGCGCGCTTTTCCCGACAAGCTCTGAGCTCGCCAATTGTCTTCCTACATGTGTGGTAGTGTAGTGATGTCATTGAAAGTGTGTGGAAGAGGTGAGGATAGGACCAGCAAGAAGAAGAAAAGGTCGCGCGCGATCCGTGGCCGTTTGTTTGGATTCTGCTCATGCATTCACCTGGTGTTGATCGGAGAAACCACGGAAAATTACCTATCTGAATGGCGGACCGCTAGAAAAACTCTTCCAGACGGCACGGCGGAAATCGATGGTAAAACGGATGTGCCTTAATCAGTTATCTACTACAACCACAACTCAGGTTAAGACAATTCAAAATTTCAGCCAACATTTTTCGAAATATTTTCGAATATTTCTAAAATTTCGAAAAATTTCCTAGACATCACTCCTCAGCAACAGAATCAAGCACTAATTGATATTTAGTTGAAAGGGATCCATGAAAGAATTTATACTCCAGGGGTGTCATGAATACCTCTTTCTTTAGAATCTCCGGCTCGCAAATGAGATTACGCAGAAACGCTGAAGTTAATTACAATTCTTTGTGCGGTATTATCGCGTTTCTCAGACGCATATTACCATTTCCGAGCTTCATAATCTCATATTTCAGTCTTTTCCGTATATTTCCTCCGTTTCAGAAAAAAAAGCGAGATTACAGATCTCCAATTTCACAGCAAACTGGAAGAAAGAAATCCAACTTAACATGGATTCATTCAAGAGGAAAATTATTCGCTGGTGTGAAGAATTTTCTGGAAGAGCTCATTTCCCTCGAGTGAACTGTGATTAGGTCAGCGTCCACCTCGTTTCTTGGGCAAACTGCCTTCGCCTCTGCTCGCGCCTGTGACCTTCCTTTCACCACTCTATCTCCGCACCGTTTCAATTGATCCTCGCCCATTCCACCCTCTTACTGCCTTCAACCCCGCTATCACGCCCTCCTCCTCCTCCCCAATCTCATACCCGAACTCATCCACGTCTCCTTCCTGCCCCTCTTCGACCCTTTCTCAGCCCCGCCGTTACCTCGCCGCCCTCGTCGCCCGCCCTTCGTCACCTGCCTTCGTCGCCCGCCCTCGTCACCTGCCCTAGTCACCTGCGCTCGTCGCCCGCCCTCGTCGCCCGCCCTCGTCGCCCGCCCTCGTCGCCCGCCCTCGTCGCCCGCCCTCGTCGCCCGCCCTCGTCGCCCGCCCTCGTCGCCCGCCCTCGTCGCCCGCCCTCGTCGCCCGCCCTCGTCGCCCGCCCTCGTCGCCCGCCCTCGTCGCCCGCCCTCGTGCCCCTATTGCTTCCCCGTAGCTGCCACCTTGCCCCCATCGCTATCACCACTTTTGGGGTCCGCCTGCCTCTGTGTTCCTCCAGCCAACCTCACTCATATCCCGCTTTCAGACCGTCTCACATTCAGACGTCTCACGCCCCGTCTCACCCCGTCTTGCCCCGCCTCGCCTCGCATCGCCCCGCCTCGTCTCGCCTAGCCTCGTGTCGCCCCGCCTCATCTCACCCCGCCTCGTCTCGCCCCGCCTCGTCTCGTCCCGTCCTGTCCCGCCTCGCCTCGCCTCGCCTAGTCTCGCCTCACCTCTTCTCGCCTCGTCTCGCTCGCCTCGTCTCGTCTCGCCCCGCCTCGTCTCATCACGCCCCGCCTCGTCTCGCCCCGCCTCGTCTCATCTCGCCCCGCCTCGTCTCATCTCGCCCCGCCACGTCTCATCTCGCCCCGCCTCGTCTCATCTCGCCCCGCCTCGTCTCATCTCGCCCCGCCTCATCTCATCTCGCCCCGCCTCGTCTCATCTCGCCCCGCCCCGTCTCATCTCGCCTCATCTCGTCTCGTCCCGTCCCGCCTGGTCTCATCCAGCCTCGTCTCACTCCACCCCTCCCCGCCTCGCATCGCCCCGTTCACCCCCACACACGATCTACCTATTCCCCTAACTACTCTTCACGGTCTCAGCCATCTCTCTCACCGTCACTTCTGTTGCCATCTCAACTCTTGCCACCTTCCGCCGTCTCCATCTCGCCCACAACACCGTCAGCTTCACCAGCGCCGCTGCCACTTCCCACTGCAGCAACATCAGCACCAGCACCCTACTCTCCAGCCATCACCACCACCAACATCTCTGCCTCCAGCCCATCCGCCGCCGCTCCCATTGCCTTTTGGGCGGGAACCCACCCGCTCGGAGCGCGCTTCGATTTACAAAGATCACTGAGAAGCGCTTTAATTGGATATCGACGCAGCGCGCTCGGGAGGCGCTCCTCTCTCCGGCGCCTTCCAGCGACACGCGCGCCGCCGGTGGGGGCTTATGGGGTTGACGGCCGACGGCGCGAGAGAGCGAGCGCAATAGAGGGGCGGCGGCGATGACGCAGGTGTTTTGTTTTGACAATACAGCAACCGTATGGTTTCTTTCGATAATTTTGTTACAGAATAATAGTTGTGGTGAGACCGAGCGAAGTAATGGGAGAGATGGCCCAGGGCATCAACTGATGTCACTGCAGTCCTTCTGACCTGGAGGTCCTAGGTTCGAGTCGCGACGGTGGCAGGATTTTCGACACTAGCTTGTCAGCTAGGTCGAATTCAGTTGCTGTCAGGAGGAGAATTCCAGCAACCAACTGCTCTGATTGGTAGTTTTTCATGGTTTTCTCCGATCAACACCAGGCGAATGCAGGAGCAGTACCCTAATAAACGGTTCGGTTCAGGACCAACAACCGATTTTGGCAAGACACTTAGAGGCTTGTCCTCTTTCAACTCTTTCAATGAAACTAAATAAAACAAATAAACATAACAAAACCTTGGTTGTTATCTCAGAGAGTGAAATATTATTTGAAACACACGAAAAAAAGTCTTACTCTGTAAAAGAACATCCGAAAGGTAGTACGTAAAATATAGTTAAGAGTACAGTAATAATGATCCCTGAGGCCTTCTTAGTAAATTTACAACAATGACTAACAAAAATTAAGAACGCTGTTATCACATCAAAGACAGACACTCGAATGACGCAAAGCTCGGCGTTCGAAGTTTCAATGTAACCAGTGTAGTCAATATAACAAGCTGCAGCTCGCTTTCACCACGCTTGTGAAAGATTCATCCATTCGCTGAACGTTTGAGACATACATTGTAGATAAAGCGCGTACTGCAGTGTCCTTTTCAGTTTGTGCCTAATAGACGATTTTTTTTGTCGAATTAATCAGCATTTTTAAGCAATACAATGCGTTCTTTATACAATATATTACACGACAAAAACATGGATTTTAACTACACCATATAAAGGATGAAGTAAATTATTACTTTAAGAAGCAACAAATGCCCACTGCGGCATGAATGGCCCACAAAACCTTTTCTGTCAAAAATATTGATATTTTCTACAGTTTTCCGTCTCTTTGTATTACCTTCTCGCACTTCCTCCATTTTCATGGTTACAGAATTACCTGTAATTCAGATATTTATATTACATAGTTCTCAACGTAGCTTCTCTCCCAGCGCTCAGCATTCGAGTATCGGATCGGACTTACCCAACGGTTACATAAACGAGGGGTGTGTGGTTAATGAAATCCATCTGCTTGCTCTCAGAGTTGGCTTATTGATTATTCAGCAACAAGGAGAATATTACTTTGTTGTAACTGGCTGTTGACTGTACTGCTGTGTTTATCAAGGTATATGCCACGAGCGAGAGTCCGTGGGGCACGAATGCCACGAAGAAATCGCCCCTTCACGCAGTTCATTACCCCGCCACCAGAGACAACGCCATCCCTATTGTAAAACGGCGGGGTTACTAATAGTTTCCTTTCCCGACAGTACTTGCGCAGAGAAAGTCGTGGCTTGCTACGGTGCCACGACGCGTGCCACTGCCACCAGTAGAAGACCTTGATACCACTGCTGTACGGTATTAAGTGCTTTTATTTTCAAAGAGGACGCTCTTTGCAATGCCAACTCCTAACTTACGACCACAGTTTAACATAACAGTTGCGAAGCTCTAATGGGAGGAGAATTCATCCGTTTGACAGGTCGCATGACACTAGCGCCCCTGGTGGCCAGCAAGAGGAGTTTCTTTAATGCTACTAGGGATAATAAGAGACGGCCTAGAAATTCATAATTTTATTGCTTAATGTTTTAGAACACTATTAAAACAGCACGTAGGCATGTACGTAACATCTAAAAGTTAACGGTATATACATAATAAAACGCCCATTCAGTGTTTACCATATGATACAAATTTATTTCTCTCGAAGTGTGTACGTGTACTGTCAAAGTTACATAGATAATTCAAAAATAATTACAACTGGATCATGATAATACATTGTCAGTGGTAAAATAGCATAAATCAAGATTAGCATGGTATTTACTAACTGACAATGAATATTTTTTTAGCATCCGAAATGATTAAATTTTAATATTTTGATATTTCTACCTTTGTTGGCATTTTCCTCATTTTAAATTTCATTATATAATGCAATATTACTCTGACAAATATCATAAATAAATCAATTTTGTCCCTTCACAACATTCAATAGGAAATTCTTTAATTTTCCTCAATTTTTCAAGTAATAATTCCCCACATTTCATTCTATGAATGTTTTCTTGGAAATGGTTTTCAAGTTCATATTCACATTTTTCCAAAAATATCAACGCCCTGTCACTACATACAGTCAAGCCTCCATCTTTCCTGACTGTATCAAATCTCTTGAAATTGGTGTACATCTTAGTAAAGTCCATGATCACTTGAAGGGCTCTCACAGTCAGATAGAGCTGATTTACACACTGTAAAATTATGCACTGAATGTACTTTTTTTCACAATGAAGCCAAAGTTATATCGCATAGAGTTTGCTTCCGCCAGAGCTTTTGGCATACTAACATTTTGGATAGTAAGTGCATGTTGCTCAGACATTATTTATGCTGCTTAAAAAAGTAAGAAAACCTCACATTGTTCTCAGAATTTATGTCTGAAATCAGGTGCCTCCAGTCAATAACTTCACAATTGCCACTTACACTCTTTGTGCTATTAAAGGGTTTGCAAAGTGTGGCATTTTTAAACGCAGACATAAACTTTCGTGGGGATGGATTACTACAAAATCCTCCCTTATGACGCATGAGTGAGAAAAAATTCTCCAAACAATCTTGGTTAATTTTTCTCGCCATGAGATATTTATCAGAACCCACAATCGGTTCATTGTAAAGAAGTTCAAGAGCAGCAATATTCATTTTTAAACCACTCACACATTTTATTCTATTTGAGCAGTTTTGTCCATTTTCATCGATGAACTCCCATGATGAAATCCACTCTTTCATGCTACTGAGCAATGTTAAGTGTTCTGATGTATCTGTGATGGGGTTTCTTAATTTAACAGTGCTTTTCAAATTACATCTGCTGAATATGTCAAAAATATCATTCATATTTTGACAAAATTCTGCAGTATCTAAAGCTGAAGGTGGAAAATCATCACAAGCTACAAGAGTCTCAATAGCTGCAGCAACAGTATGGCTTAGTATTCGAGTCGCAGAACTAACTTTCATTCTTGAAAATGCTGGATGTTCAATAGACTTTTTAGTGAGTTTGGGAGCCAATTTGAAATGTCTCTTGCTATCATATTCATATAGTTTTTGAAATTACATTCCAAGAAAAAGTTTTGTAATTCTCACTCCCATGTTCGTACTTAATATCATAATTATATAAATTATTTCGTACACATTTTACCGGAAGTGGACTGTCGTAGAAAAAGAAACTTTTCTCACCATCAACAGTCAAGCAAGGCTTGAACTCACTGATTTCCAAATGGTTTCTCCAGTCTAAGAAATTTGACCCGAGATCACTAACACAGGTTTTTACATGCAGTCCAATTTCTTGTAGTTTTCCAAGAACGCACCAGAATAATTCTTGAAGATCATCAGCCTTCACTCCATTACTAGTAAAAAAATATTCCACTGTCTAATTCAAATTAGTAAAAATTCTATTTACATAAAACACAAGTACTCTGTTAGCCACATTCATTGAAAACCAATTTTTTAGCACCATTCATTTTAAACCAAAGTCTTCAAGACCAATTACACTGAGGCAACTGAAAATACTGACATAGAAATTTATAACCTTGAGGACTATATTATACATTTCTTAATGCAAACAATTTGATTTCATCATTCCATCTAATACCTAATGCACTACTATTGGGTTCTCTAATTTGGCTTTCCAGCACATCAACTGCTTCCTTGGTCATGTATCTCGAAGCTGTACAATTAAGTTTCTCTTTGTCAGCTTTTACAGCTTGTTTACGACCTAACTTACTCATATTCTTCTTAAAGTTACAAACACATTTACATTTTCGAAGTCCCTACACTTTTGCTTCAAACGCATAACCTGTGCTGTTTTGTATTTACATTGTCGTCGTAAATTATCAATTGTTTTGTTTAATATGGCAATTTCTTCTTCTAAAGTTTCCGTTACATGTTCACTTCTCAAATGTGTAGACAAATCTTCCTTGCTACAAGCAGATGTATCCAGAATAGGTTCAACACACTCTTCAGCAGGGCAAACTTTACTCTTCTTGAGTTTGGGCTCATTATTTCTTGTGGGAAGTTTCCTTTTTACTGTTACCTGAGGTGGTTTATTCGGCACATCAAATGTGGTTGGTACAGCATTCCATACTAGCTTTTTCTTGTGAGAGTTTACAAACTGATTCTCTTCAAAGTGAAGAGAACATAGCTATATATTATTACACAAGTAATTCACGTCTCTCTTAAAAAGATCGTCTCTTCTACAATCAATCAGCCATCTTCTGCTCCTAAAAAATATACACGAAACCATATGGAAGGTAAACAAGAAAACGTCATTGAATGGAATCAGCTTATTGCAAATCCGTTTTGAAATCACAACATTCGAGACAAATTTTGTTAACCCTTATCTTTCAGGATCTTTAGGAAACCTAAAGAAGGATAAATTTGGAGAATTCTTTTGGTTGTTGCTACAATTTATAGCACTACACGCATTTTCATATGTTGTTGGCATTTTTAATCGCACATTAATGTTAACACAATTTGATAATGGCAAGTGAGTTAAAAGCAGATAATATATAAAATATAATCGATTCAACTCATTCACCAAAATTATATCATGCTATCACATACCAGCAAGCACATTTAAACAGTATGCAAATACGTATACCGCATCTCCATTAACTGGTGCTGCCTCTTGCTCGCCACTGGGAGCGCTGCGGACGCACCGGATGAAAAAAAAATCAGGGAGCTTCGCAACTGTTATATTAAACTGTGCTTACGACCAAGGTTACCGCCATCTCGATCGCCTTTTCTCGCCCCAGCGCCTGCCTCGTCGCTCGTTCACCTCTCCTCGCGCTCTCATCCCCAATGTCCGATCTTCTCTTCATCTTCTGCCCGCTGCTCCCCCATCCCTCCCATCCTCATCCTGCTGCCCCCCACATTTTTCACCACACCGCAAGCGTCCGAGCTTGTGGGGGGGATAGAGGTGTGTTCATCTGTCGCCTTTCTGAGCTGTCGCGAGCGCCTGATGGAGCTAGTCGGCGGGGTGGGTCGATTAATTGATTCTCATTGCGCGTCACATGCCAAGGTTATTAATCCCCAAAGTGTAGTGTATGTTTATCGCGGGAAGTGGCGATGATCTTACCGCCACTTGCGCGTGGGGTTCCACTTCTGTGAGTCAGCAGGATGAAGAGGGGTGGGATAGGGGAGCAGCAGTCAAAAGGTAATGAGAAGATCAAACAATTGGGCTGGGAGAGCGGGGACAGGTGAACGAGCGAAGGGGCAGGCGCTGGGGCGGAAAATGGTGATCCAGATGGCATTATCCGGTGCCGACCTATCTGTCGGCTTGTGGTTTTTCCCCGACCATGTATCTCCCATTAGCGGGGCTCCCTTCCTACCGGGACACGCTCTAAGTTCCCGACTCTGCATGTGTGATACTGCAGTGCCTTGTAAGTATAAGTGTTAGTAAGCGATGAGGTATGACAAGGAAGCTGATGGAAAGATCACGCGCGGCCCGTGGCCCGTTTGTTAGGGTATTGCTCCGGCATTCGCTTGGTGTTGATCGGAGAAACCTATGAAAAACTACCGATCAAGAGCAACCGGCCGCTAGGATTCTCCCCCGGACTGCGGTGGAATTCGACCCAGCTATGAAGTTAGTGTCGAAACTTGCCATGGCACCATCGGGACTCGAAACCTAGGACCTCCCGCTCAGAAACACTACAGTGACATCAATCAGAATGGGTCGAGGTGGCCCCTTCCTGAGTGCTGACTTGCTAGTGCGAGCACATAGCGGGGCTGGTCGACGCAAGTGGGTGGGTGGGAGTCTCAGCAACTTTCCGCGGGAACTTTCCACGCATTAGAATGTTTTCATTTTTGTCCTTTCAGCGAACCTTTCACAGATTTCCTATAGCACTTACGAATTCATAATAGTTTGCTTGGGGAAAAAGATCCATGGCCGTGTTGATTCCTTATGTCTGATACGACTCACTTTGAATATCCATTAATGTAAGAATTGCATTTCCCAAAACGAATTCTCTTCGTTTAAGAACATTCCAAGGCATCTAAATGGAGATTCTTTAATGATTAAGATTATTTAATTCTTGGAATAAAATTATTCAATGTGAGTGATAGTCTGCTCAGTTACTTTTTATTTCATGACAATGAGTTCCGAAATATTGCATTTATAATTACCGATGCCATTTGTTACACTACTTCTCGCTTAGCGGTAAATGAGGAGGGAAAGATCATCCGTCACAGCTAAATCAAAAATTATACCGTGAAATAAATTTTAGATAATGGGTTTTTAATGTTATACCGATCGTTTTGTTTGCGAATTGATGGTAATTCGTGCTGACAGGTGTTCAGAATGTATAGAAGAATGTGTCAGCCGAAGAATTGAGAGGGCTTTTGTTACACTGTCGCAATCATAAAACATTAAGGGACAAACTATTTACAATATCTTAAAGCAGTTTTGGAAACTACCACGTATTACCAACAGCAGAATGTTGCTGAGAAATGTTTACCTCGTTCTTAATGTAACGGCATCACAGGCAAAATAGTCTTTGGTGCAGATGAATTCTCCTTAAAAACCTAGGATGCAGTGTTTTTTGTAGTCTTCTCACCGTTTGGTGCCCATAGACGACCT